>OW799237.1:27629076-27729076 GCA_941918925.1 Phyto melanocephala | reverse complement strand
CTTGTCAGCTGTGTGTTTTTCATAAAGTTTGTTTTCCAGATATAGAAGAAAGTCTTGAACAAAAAATATAGTAAGGATATATAACTTTGATATGGATTGCCTAGAGTTTTAAAAATATTTGAAGAGATGCGATGGTAATATATTGGCTCAAATTGGAAGTGTTGAAAAATATATGTAAAATTTTTAAAAGTGTACATTCCCGATAATGAATGCAATGAATTTTTGTTGTTTTTTTTTGTTTTTTTTCAACCATTAAATCAGAATGATATGTTCAGTTTGTATATTTATAAATAAAGTTTTTTCGTAAAAACAAATTTTGTTTTTGTATTTTAAATGGCGTCGTAAATTTTATCAAATTTAATTTTTTTTAAATGTGTCCTATTTTTTGGGGCAAATGTCCTACATTTTTTATGCTGGCGTCCTCTTTTTTTTTAAATAGAAATGGAAACCCTAATTGTATGTGACAGCAATTCGCAAAGCAAGTAATTATTTTAAATTGGGGACTTAAGAATTTTGCAATTTACAAAAAGAATTTTGGTCTAAAGGACTCACTTTTTTAGTTTCTTTCCGAAAACCATATTTTACGCTTAATTTTAAAACTATAATGGGCAAACTAAAACTCGCATAATAAGCATCACTTATCTCTGCTGTGACTTCCTGGAATGGCATTAAAAAAAAACAATCTCTCTTATAATATCTAATTGGGAAGATGCGAAATTTTTACAAATCAATAACACAAAATACGAAACTAAAAAATTTCGAATTCGATATATTGAAAATATAACTATATATCGCAATTATAAACCTTATACCCTAAAAAAGTAAAGATAGGGCAAGCGTTATAGGGATCACATAATCGAAACATAAACTTAATTATAATAAATTTATAAAAATAAAAAAATTTTGTATAGAAATCTACGATGAGCGTTCATGCTAATCTACTATCATGCGATACTATGTAATATTTGAACGAATAGGCTTTGCACATCACTTTCTTTTCAATTGTACGGTTATTTCAAAATCAACTTGCTTGGCAATGTATCATGAATCGTTTTACGGCAGAGCAACGTATTAGAAAAGGAAAATAATTTAGAGCTGATAGAAGGCGACTTTTTCATAATGTTATTTTGCACATAAACTGAATCAAGTATCAACAAATATTTTGGGAAGAATGCAGTTTTTTTTAATTTAAAGAAAAACATTTAAACATAATTTTTAAAAAAATATGGGAAAAAATGGAGGCAGTCGTGTTTATTTGCTTATATCTTAGAAAGTTATGGGGCCGTCGTGTTGGATTTCAATAGCAATTCATTGCCGAATATATGCAAAAGATTGATATCACATACAGATCTAGGCTACGTGTGGGGGCTTTTAAAAAATGATTTCAACCAACACATTATTATAAGTAATATATAATACAAGAGACTACTATTTGTTTTTCTTGAAAATTTTCCGTAAATATGCGGGTCACCGCCTACTCTTGTAAGTATTTGAATATACGCTTGAACAACTCATTAATGGTTCGCTAAGTTTCATAAAAATTTGTATAAGTAGAAGAAAAAACAAGTAAAAGCGCTAAATTCGGCCGTGCCGAATCTTATATACCCTTCACAACGTGTAGTCATGCAATAACAGTGAATTCACGTATGTATGTTAAAAAAAACAAAACAAAAATAAAAAATAAAAAAAAAATTTAAAAAAAAAAAAATTAAAAAAAAAAATTAAAAAAAAAAAATTATTATATACATATATAATATATATAAAACAAAAAAAAAATAAAAAAAAATTAAAAAAAAAAAAATAAAAAAAAATAATAATAAAAATATATATAATATATTAAATAAAAAATAAAAAAAAAATAAAAAAAAAATTAAAAAAAAAAATTTTAAAAAAATTTTAAAAAAAATTTTTTTGCCTCAGCTGGGATTCAATGCCACGTTTTCTCTAACCAGTATACACGTTTGTATGTATGTATGTTGTTGTTGTAATGTTGTTTTTATGAAAAGAAAATCGAGGTGGTCGTGGGTTTTTGCTCATATCTCAGTTGTTTATGTACCGATGTTTCTGATTTTCAATACCGATCTACTCCCGAATATTTCTGATATTTTAATACCTTACCCGGGTCCAACCTATGTCGGGGGGCTTCAAAAAGTTGATTTCAACATACACACGGACAGACGGACAGACGGACAGACGGTCAGGGCTTAATCGACTCCTCTATTCATAAGCTTTCAGAAAATATATACTTTATGGGGTCGGAAATGAAAATTGTAGAAATTTCACACGGAATGACAAACCTATATATACCCTTTTTCACTGTGTGAAGGGTATAAAAAAATATTAACTTTGTATTAACGCGCCCCCTCTCAATTATTCAATTTTAAAAATGAATTGTCACGAAAGTTCAATGTGCGTGCAAAGTTTTTAAATGATCGGTTGTCTTCAAATTAGTGTAAATTTCATTTAAAAAATCCCGTTGCTCTTCTCCATACATATAGCAGCGTATTAAGTTGCAATTCATATTTAAAATACTCAATTTTTAAAAATTTGTTATGTTGTGATAAAAATTTGTCAGGATAAATTTTTATTAGGTTATGCAGCCCTGTAAATACAAAAAAAAAATTTAAGTAAAAAAAAACTGCACATGACAGTAAACTGAGAAGTTTAAGTTGTTCAATTGGAAAATTATACAGAAATCGGCAACACCTTGCAAAATCCTAGAGATTAACAATTATAGAGAAAAGGATAAATTTATTTTTTCAAAGTAAATTGAATATATTACTTAAAAATTTTAACATACATATGTATGTATGTATGTATGTAGACATAAGTATGTACATCAGATGCGGATCCAGCTCATGTGTTTGGTGGGGCAAGTTTTTATTAAAATAGGTATATGATTTATTTTTTATGGCTATTAGTCATTATTATTTTTATTATTACATACTTATCAAAAGAAAAATTTGGTTTTATATATATACTTTCCCCCCACTGGATCAGTGCTTGCTTAATTATACTATATATATATATAAAAGTGAAACTCTGTCTGTGTGTTAACTATAGATTCCGAAACTGTAAAACCTATCGGACTCAAACTTTGGCAAGTTGTAGTACACATTCCAGGGAGTGTTTATGGGTGGGCTACGCCCACATATTGAGCTGTCATGATTATGTAATTTCGTGATTAGAAAAGTGGGCGGGGCCACCCCCATAAAAAAGTTATAATTTTGAGGTACTTGTCATGGACCGATTTTTCTGAAACTTTGCACACATCTTGAGCTGTCATGACAATATAATTTCGTGGTTGTAAAAGTGGGCAGGGCCACGCCTATAAAAAATATTATAATTTAGAGGTACTTGAACTGGACCGATTTTTCTGAAACTTTGCACACATATTGAGCTGTCATGACTTTACAATTTCGTTATTAGAAAAGTGGGCAGTGCCACGCTCATAAAAAAAAAGTTATCATTTTCAGCTACTTAAACTTCACCGATTTTCCTGAAACTTTGCACACACATATTGAGCTGGCATGACTATACAGTTACGTAATGAGAAAAGTGAGCAGTGCCACGCCCATTAAAAAAAGTTATAATTTATAGCTTTTTGCACTTGCCGGGCTTTTCTAGTTATATAATATAAGTAATATTTAGTGAAACCCTGTAAAAAGAAACTATAGCGTCATAAACAAAAAATGGTTAAAATATAAAATTACTTATTAACTTATTTGATAAATAAACGTTTCGACATTTGTTTTTTGTGCTATTCCCACAAACTTAACAACTCGCGTTCTAAAAGCAACGAGGTGCCAATTATACAAAAAGTTGTATCGTTTGTTAAAGAAACGACAAGATTTTTTAAAAGTTATTATCCCAAGCGAAATGCGGTTTTGGCAAAGTAGTTAGGAGACAAATTGTCACCATTGTGCGAAACTAGAAGGGTTAATCGTCATGATTCCATTTTACAATTTAAAGTGAATACAGAAAATATAATAGACGCTTTGATAAAGATATTTAAGTGGAAAGACAGGGATACATCTTCAAAAGCTTTAAGTATTACTACGAAATTCATTAAGCACATACGAATTTTTGTGTAGATTATATATATAGTAAAGGGTCCGCCATCTAACGTTTTTTATTTCAACTAGTGCTTATTTCGTGAATGGTAACACTTAGCTCATGCCTGATTTGACAGATAATTAGTTTTATCATTCCGTTGAACGAATATGGTTTCATAGACTTATGAAAGATGCTGACTTTGCCAAAAAAATCATCTTTTCAGATGAAGCTCATTTTGATGTTGGCGGGTATGTAAACAAGCAAAATTGTCGCATTTGGGGCACAGAAAACCTGCACGCACACATTGAAAAGCCGATACACCCAAAACGAGTCACTATTGGTTGCGGATTTTGGTCCAGAGGCATAATTGAGCCATTTTTCTTCGAAAATGAGCAAGGAGTGGCCGTTACAGTCAATGGCGATCGTTATCGGGCCATGTTGAACTAATTTTTGTTCACAAAAATTGAAGAGGAGGATATTGGCAACATTTCGTTTCAACAGGACGGCGCTATGTGCCACACAGCCGAAGCTACACTCGATGTCTTGCGCCCTGTTTCAAAAAAAAAGTTATTTGGCGGACCCTTTATATAGTGATATTAAATGTTTCTAGCAACATTTATTCTTCGCACGAAATAATATGAGCTGCACATTATTTCGCATGAAATTTTAAGCAACAGCTGTTTTTTTTCATAGTTTTTAAGTGTTTTAAAAATGGAGAAAAAATTCAAAAGTTATAAATAAAATAAAATTTAGTGATTGTGAAAAGCGTCAGCTTATATCGTCCCTTAAAAAGAGAAAGCATTTTTGGGATAAAACCCATAAGCTGCACTGCAAGAGAAATGCATTGAAAGTCGCTTGGATTGAAATTGGACAGGAAATTGGAAAACCCGGTAAGTAATCATACATACATATATTCATACTTTATTACGATTATTTATCTAATTTTCGTAGATGATGCATGCAGACAAAATTGGCGGAGTATTTTAGATAGCAAACGCTATCACTGCCGAAAGTACAAAGAGCCAAAAAAATCTGGTAGTGGTTGCGATTTGGAGCTGTTGTCAGATGAATCAGAAGATCCATGGGAGTTTTCTGAAGACTTAGATTTTATGACCGACACTTCGAAATTGAGAACGTACGTGCTACTTTCATTTTGTTACATTTCTTATGTAAATTTTAACATTTGTACATAAATATATTTAGAACAATTAGCTCACAACTGCTTATTTAAAAATGAAAAATTAGGTTAAAAACAAAGGGCAGTTGTTAAAATTTTTAATTCATATTTAGCCAAAGTTAAAAATGCGGTTGTGCAGATAAGCGAGTTACCCAGTAAACAAAAAGACAAGAACTTGAAATATGATTAAACATTTTATTTAATGAGTTCATATTTAAAGCTGAGGTAATTGTTACAGCCTTTGGTTCAATGCACTTTTAGAGAGGGACAATGAAATCGATTTTTGATTTGATGATTTATTGTAGAAACTGAACTTTTTACTCCAACATACTCAATAATGACTCTTATTGCTGCGATTTTATATTATTCGGTTTGAAAAGGAAAGGATTTGTACCAGCAATGCTTCCAATTGCGTAAAGATGTTTTTTTTTGTGTACCAGTCCACTTTTTAAAAGTTTAAAAAAGTCTTCAAAATTTATGTTTATTTTTTACTCCAAAATTCATTTTATTTTTTAAATAATCTAATTGCTTCGGTTAAAAAAACAAGGCTGTGCCGAATATTTAGTCTTTTAATGAAAGTGGGCGTTGAAGTAGGCGTGTCAATATAGTTTCTGCTAATAAATACAACTGAGATATTTCAATATAGTTCCTTATTATTCCAAAATCTTTATTCATAGAGAAATTATATGAATTGGTGATAAAACGTTATATGGGAGGTGGGCGTAAGAGTGGGCTTGTCACATTGATTTTCCGTTAGTTCAAAGCCTTTGACCAAAAAGCAATGTTTGCAAAATTTCAGAATAATACATCTAATTTTGTCTGTTTTATTTGGTTTTTAATTTTAAATATACAGAAAAATACACTGTGCGGCATAAATTTTCGTACATTTTGATCTATAACTCCTTTCCTAATGCATATATTTAAGTAATTTTCAGGGAAAAATATTGTTTTTACTCAGGAAATATATATTTGCATTTTCATGTTTCTACGTTAATGCGTTTAGACACAATTCCATTTTATTCGATGTTTGAAGGACACGGTTTTTTTTACCTACTCTTGTATTACGAGCTATAACTCTCTTCCTAATATTCCGATTTAGCCCATTTTCAATACCAAACAAACCTTGTCTATAAGAAAGATTCTGGCAAAATTTGAGCCCCCTAGCTTTTTCGGTGCGACCTCTATCGTGCTTCCAACAGACGGACATAGCTAGATCGTCATAAAATCAAACCCCGATTAAGAATATATATACTTTATGGGGTCTAAAATGGATATTTCGATGTGTTACAAACGGAATGACAAAATGAATATACCCCCACCATTTTTTTGGTGGCGGGTATAAAAATAGCTCTTTAAGCAACAATTTCAGACTAAAGGCCTAAACATCATATAGAAGATAGGAAAAGTTAACTATTATGTTACTAGTATTGTAAATTTATCTCTAATTTGCCGACAGGGTAATTTGTTATTAATGTATTACAAACTGTTTTTCCTTTTTTGTTTCAATTGAAGACAAATCAAAGCGTAAAAGTTTTGTATGTAGTGTTTTGTTGTTACAACAAACAAACGAAACAAAAAAAAAAAAAAAAGAACTTTTAAACTTGAGTGTTTAATGGCAAATCAACAAAATCAAAATAAAAAGGTCGCAAATAAATGAGAAACTGTTTAGTCGTTGATTGTCGGTTAAAGGAAAGTGAAATAAAAGCGATATATTAAATAATAACAAATTTACAATTTATTTATTTACTAAAAAGTGAACGTTCTGGTTAACAAATTATAAAAAAACCAAGTTTAATAGGTACATGAAAAAATATTAAAACATTGTACTTAAATACATTATTCGCACAAAAACAACAACAACAAAAAAAGGAAAAAACGAAAAAAAAAAAATCAGTTACTAGCATACATTTGTTATTTATTAAGTGTAATTAACGTATTACTTGTAGTGTTTAGATTAATCTTTGTTGTAGTACATAAGTTAAAATGAAACAACTAACGAGTGAAACACAAAATATTGGAAAAAATAATGTTGCCTCGATACACAACGGCCATAGTCAGCACCAGCAGCGTCAGGGTAGTGAGAACGATATTTCCAATCAGAAAATGTTAATGCAATTTAATTCAAATAATTGCAGTAGCAATAGCAGCTGTAACATAAGCGGTAGCAACTCTATTAACAGCAATACCAATACCGCCGTAGTCGCCAAATCTAACCTTCACTTGAGTTTTGCTGTCAATTCAAACGAGAGTGATGGTAGTGCGAATTGTAAACAATGTCAAATTGGTAAGTTCGTATATAAAAACATATGACAAGTAACTTAATATGTATAAATAGTATGTATGTACATACATACATACATTCACATACACGTACTACGTAAATGCACATATACAGAAGTTAGCAACTAATTAGAAACGCTTTTAAATAAATTTAAATTACTTATAATTCTATTATTTATCTTTTAAATATTTTAAAAATTATCAAGCACATCAAAATGCCTTTAGATAACAACAATACTATTACAATTCCTAAAAGTAATCTTAAATGAATTTTCAATAAATTTGGAAATTTTTTCTTAAAGTTATAATAGCGTAAAAACTTTTCGCCTGACTTACTTACATTTCATCTTAATTTACGACGCATGAAACGTTCCTAAATTAATAGATGACAGAAGAAGAATAAAAGCTTTTAAAATAAGGGTATAATCAGGGTACACTCATACAGGTGGCGGTGCCAGCCCAGCTGATTATTTTTTTGTGAGCCAATGTTTGTCAAACTCTTTATAAATAAAAGAGATTTCAGTGGCAAGAATTGTCAAACTCCATATAAAAAAAAAGAGAGTAAAAAATTGCTCTCCTTTACGCTATCACCTTATGCAATTACACCATGGGTATAATAAAACGCCTAAAAAAATATATTAATTTGCTACCTATCAGACATTAGCAGTTTTATTTTTTGCCACATAAATATTTTTGAAATTAAATATTAACATATCGTTGTTGCTCCGACGTAATGGTTTTGTATTTTCAACCTTTTGTCGTTATTCTTTTATTCACCAAACGGTTTAAGGATATCTTGATTAGTTCAAAAATAAACAGTAAGTAGGTATGTATGTGTTAGTGTAATATTGCAAAGTTACAAATTAAAAAGCTTTTGTGCTCTACTGAAAACTTATTGTATTGAAAAACACATGACTGACATAACTAAATTTATTAGAGCAACGACAATAGGTATGTATGGATTTTTTAACAAACAAGGAACTTGAAAGTGAAATAAACACAAATAAACGTTTCCAATTCAAACTGGGAATTATAAATTCAAAATATATTAAATCGAGCTAAAAAGTAAATAAAATCAGCTAAATTTTGTTAAGACAACACTAATGCTTTTTTTATTTTGTGTTTACGATTACTTCAATCTCATTTCGATAACACGAAAAAAAGATGGAGGTTCTAGTGTACTAGCACTAGACAATTATTTGGCTGTCAAAAGACAAAACTGCCAGCACCAAATATTTTTGATTCAATTTTAAAATGTTTTTCATAGCCTCCTCTAGTAACTGCCAATGGATCTATACCTTCGTATAGGAAGCTGGAATTTCCGAATTCGACTCCTTTTATAAAATTCTGCATGTGGTAGATTGAGACTCTGGATAACTGTATCTCGGTACAGCTAATCAACACCACGTAATTAACCAATGCGGGAGTGAGATGAAAAGAACGGCCTGATTGTCCTTATTTCACAACGATAATGACAATAACACGCGAGCTCTTGCCTAGACCAGATCTGAATTACGGCTGACACCAATGCTTTATCTTAACCCCCCCGACCACACGAGCAATATATTTGCCAAATATTGCCACATAATTGGTAAATTTTGTTGCCAAGACAAGATAATAACATGTGGACTAGGGATACAACTTTTTTAAAATTTTTTAAAATACCAAAATGGCCCTATCTATACCAAGAAGTGCATACAAAAACAATAAGAACTGCATCTTTAGATATTCGATATCGTTAAAAAAGGTGCCGCGCCAAATGCAATTAAGTTTCTGATCAGTAAGTTCTAAAAAAATAAAAATATTTTCTTTATAAATTCATTAAATGATAAATTCATTAGATTATAATCATATAATTACATTAAGAAATTTTGAAAAAATAAAACTTTAAAAAAAATAAAAAATTTTGAAAAAATAAAAAAAAAATCTTTAAGGGCTTTCAGAAATTGGCTTTGACGCGGAACGTTTTTGTTCCGAAATGACCTGAGGAAACTTTTTTGATTTCAGCACAACATCGGCTACAGCGTGGTGATAGGGCCTTATTTTGGTTGTACCCCTAATGTGGACCCCATGAATATGTTTTAGAACACATATTAGGCAATAAATGTTATAATATATTGCTGAGCAATAATCTTAAAGCACAAGCTGACAAATTGGATTTTGGCGGATTTTTTTATTATTTTAAGAAAAAAAAAAAAAAAGTAGATAAAATAACGTCTGTATAAACGTGGTTTAGAAGTTATTAAGATAAGCATTTTTATTATTTTAATCGTTAATATTTTAATATATTTCGTTTACAATTAATAAAAATGGCTCACAACTCTTCACAGTAAATTTTTCAATTTTATGTTTTAATATATTTAAGTGTTCACCACCTAGAGACAGATGACATTTTGACGAAGTCATTCTGACGTCATTATTGCTTATATTAAGACATAAGCAATTGCGCGTGTGATCAGGGGGTAATTAATTTGCTTATTATAATTAGTAGTACACACTTGTTGGAAAATACAGTGCACTCGCGATAATATGAACTAATAAAAATCATGCCGTTTCATTATTATTCATATTTGCAAATGTCAATAAAAATTATTAAAATCAAACTTAAAAACTTCTCTTTATACATATGTACATACATATATAAATTAAAGTTTTATTTGATTTAAAATTTAATTTTATTAAGGGAACGTACATACGTCTCAAGTTGTTAGATATAGATATTTCATCGCTGTCTCCGCTTAGCAAAATTTATTGCCGATATTGTCAAGTTTAATTGCGTCCTTAAAATGTAGGCCGAAAATTGACATGTGTAGCAATTTATTGTGCAATTATATTTCTTTTATAGTAACTGCCCCAATTGTCAATATCGTTTAATTTTTTATTTAAATTTGTTTTTCTTTACAAAAAAAATATATATATGTATATAAAAGTTAAACAATTTTAAACAAAATATTAATTAAAAGTAAAATACCATTGAAATAAATAAATACTTTGTCAGTAAAGTGCCGGCGTTTTTACTTATGCTCAGTGATAAAACTTGCCACGCAGAGACCAAGCGCTAAGAAAATTTATTGTAAATTAATAAGACTGACTGCCGTATGTATAAAAATGATCAAAGGTGTATTATTAGTTTAATAAACGCCTTTACCCGGGGTCTCCACGTAGCAATATTTATTACCGCAATTGTCAAATTTGATTGCGTCCATAGAAATTGCGATGTGTAGACCGCAAATTGCTATATGTAGCAATGCATTGCGCAATCATTGCTCTGCTGATTGCTTGAGCAATTATTGCCGCAATTAGCTGTCAAAATCGTTTAATTTTCTTTGAATTTTATGTTTTTCTTTGCAGAAAAAAAGGAAAATTAAAATAATTTTACCTGATAATAATTGATAGTGAGGTATTCCAAAAAAAACTCATAAAAGTTAAAACAAAAATATTAAATTATAAAAATAAATTATTTGTGTCGTGCTCTCCATCAAGTGAAAATAAACACACTTTAGCAATAAAGTGCCGTTATTCTGCCGACGTTTTTGTTTATACTTAGCAATGAAAAGTGCTACGTGGAGACCCAGCGTTATAATCCTTTGACAACTTTTATGCATAGGACAGTGAAACTATAAATACACAACACGTTTTAACGCGTTAAAGCTTTTGATAAATTGCAAACTTTTCGCAACTTAAAAATTGCAAGTTACATACCAAGCTTTATAAACTACATAACAATACATGTTTTATGTTTATACAAGGCGCGTGCATTTCAAACTTATTTGTTTACCTTGCCATATTAGTAAACATTACTTTAAAGTTTTTTGACAAGAGTCTATCGAGCGTTTTATAAACCTAACTGACAGCTGAGCTAAAATACACAATCACCGTCAACGGAAAGTACTAAAGTTGGGCAACATTAAATTTTTAAAATATGTATATTGAATAGTTTGACAGATATCAGCTGACTTTTTACTTTTAGTTTGCTTATTCACTATTTGTTTGCGAAGTATTTATTATGTTAATCTTTACCGTTGTCACGTTAAGGTTTGTTAAAAATGGACACGATTTTTTTTGTGACCTAGTCTTTAAAAATACAAATGATATGTAAATTTTGCACACACATCTAAAAAGAAAAATAAAAAAATCCCTATTACGTAGTAATACATTCACAAATACCAGAGGTTGTCATTAAATTGATGAGATGATTAAGAAAACAAATTCATTACTTGCGTTTAATCAAAGAACAATAATCCCAGCGACTTTTCAAAAGCTTAAAACAACTTTTTGCTTTCAAACTTTTATTTTTTAGCCTAAATACAAATCAAAACGTTTTAGTTTCGTAAAGGCTTAACTGACAACACTGATTAAACTGCAGTGTAATTCCATTACACAAATAAAAATTAGAATTATTTATGTAAATTATTATACCCTTCACACAGTGAACAAGTAAGAGCGCTATATTCGGCCGTGCCGAATCTTATATACCCTTCACAACGTGTAGTCATGCAATAACAGTAGTTTGTATCACCATTCATCTCATATGAAATGCGTACATATATATAAAAAATATACATATAAAAAAAACATCCCATTGTAAAATTATAAATTTAAGTATGTATGTTAAAAAAAAAATAAAAAAAAAAATTAAAAAAAAAAATTTAAAAAAAAAATTTAAAAAAAAAATTAAAAAAAAAAAATTTTTTTTTAAAATATTTAAAATATATATAATTAATGTAAAACAAAAAAAAAATAAAAAAAAAATAATAAAAATATAAATAATATATTAAATAAAAAAATATAAAAAAAAAATTAAAAAAAAAATTAAAAAAAAAATTTTTAATATATAAAAAAAATTTTTTTTTGGCTCAGCTGGGATTCGATGCCACGTTTTCTCTAACCAGTATACACGTTTGTATGTATGTATGTTGTTGTTGTAATGTTGGTTTTGTGAAAAAAAAACCGAGGTGGTCGTGGTTTTTTGCTCATATCTCAGTTATTTATGTACCGATTTTTCTGAATTTCAATAGCGATCTACTCCCGAATATTTCCAACATTTTAATACCTCATGCGGGTCCGGGCGATGTCGGGGGGCTTCAAAAAGTTGATTTCAACATACACACGGACAGACGGACAGGGCTTGATCGACTTCCCTATTCATAAGCTTTCAGAAAATATATACTTTATGGGGTCGGAAATGAAAATTGTAGAAATTTCACACGGAATGACAAACCTATATATACCCTTTTACACTGTGTGAAGGGTATAAAAAGGGTATATATAGGTTTGTCATTCCGTGTGAAATTTCTACAATTTTCATTTCCGACCCCATAAAGTATATATTTTCTGAAAGCTTATGAATAGGGGAGTCGATTAAGCTCTGTCTGACCGTCTGTCCGTGTGTATGTTGAAATCAACTTTTTGAGGCCCCTGACACCGCTTGGACCCGGGTGAGGTATTAAAATATCAGAAATATTCGGGAGTAGATCGGTATTGAAAATCAGAAACATCGGTACATAAACAACTGAGATATAAGCAAAAACCCACGACCACCTCGATTTTTTTTCACAAAAACAACATTAACACAACAACATACATACATACAAACGTGTATACTGGTTAGAGAAAACGTGGCATCGAATCCCAGCTGAGCCAAAAAAAAATTTTTATTTTTTTTATTTTTTTTTTATATTTTTTTTATATTTTTTTTTATAATTTGTTTTTGTTTTTTTTTTTATCTTTTATTTAATATATTATTTATATTTTTATTATTTTTTTTTAAATTTTTTTTTTAAATATTTTTTTTTTATTTTTTTTTTTAACATACATACGTAAATTTATAATTTTACAATGGGATGTTTTTATATATGTATGTTTTTTATATGTATGTACGTATATCATATGGAATGGTGATACAAACTACTGTTATTGCATGACTACACGTTGTGAAGGGTATATAAGATTCGGCACGGCCGAATATAGCGCTCTTACTTGTTTTTTTTTTAATTAGTAATGCTAGAATTTAAAATATAGGAATAAAAATAAACCAAAATTGCTTAATTGAGCAAAGAAAAATTTTATTACAGTTGCACTTAAAATTATTTCATGTTAAATGTTTTAATACAACAGTCCATACCTTCGATTGTATTTATTTATCCCATATTCATAATAATTTTTTAAAGTTCATCAAAGGTTATTAGTCAAAAACTTTGACAAATTAAAAAAATTATTATGAATACGACCAAAAAATTTAAGATAAAAAATTCTTGGTTGATTTTATGAGAAGATGCAAACTCCTTACTTAAAAATATTAGTATAAAAATAGTATAATTTTTTTAAAGAATGACGTTTCTTATGTTATAAATCATTGTAAAAAAATTATTCTAGCACAAGATCATAAGTTAAGTTACCTTCGAACGGGATGTATTTTACAATGGCTTGTCACTTTTGCTATCAATATTACAGGTCACTCGCGATAATATTAACTCCCTAATATATGAACACACCAAATTTGAACATTTTTTTCTTCCATTGAATATTATAAAATAAAAAAATATTCATTTCCGACCCAATAAAGTATATTTTTTCTGAAAGGAAATTCGATTGAGCAATGTCTGTCTGTCCGTGTGTTGGTTGAAATCAACTTTTAGAGCAACCAAACGTAGCACAGATCTATATGTGATATCAATCTTTTGCATATATTCGAAAATTAATCGCTATTGAAAACCAGCACAATTGTCCCATAACTTTCTGAGACATAAGCATAAGCTCGACTGCCTCTGTTTTTTCCTATATTTTTACCATAAAAATCAAAAATTTTCAGCCCTATAATTATATAATTTATAGAGACGTTAGCTACTATTTGAAGATGGTATGCCTCTTGGGCTATTCGCCACAAATCGGCAAAGTTATAAGCAAATACCTTAAGTTACTAAAGCTCTTACATAATTTTGGGACATGCTAAATACACCAAAATATGGGCCGTAGTCTCGAAAAACTGATAAATCAGTTTGAAGCTAACTGAGATTTAAGTAATAATACAACTCACTACTTTGGTGTTTTTCCTAAAATTTACAAACGAAAATCGGTTGTTGCTATATAACCGATAGGAGTAATTTGAGTAACAAAAGAATGAGCTTGACTAGCAAAATATAATACACGTTAAAAAATTTAAATCCATGATTACCGCCAGTACAAAATGGCGTACAATAAATTTATATATGCGTTACCTAATTGGTATTAATATTGGTATACAAGGAAAAACTTAAAATTCCAGATAGCTTCCTAAACTAAATGGCCGATATTCTTTTCTTAACCTCAACAATTTGGGTTTCAAATGAGAGGACTTTACTCTTAAAATGCAAACTATGTAAAAACTTAAAATCAAAGATGGCGTCAGAAATAATAAAGCAAAATGTATTATAACACTAAATCTGAAATCTAGGCTATGCTACGATATGGTCGTTATACCCATGTACATTATGGTAAAATGTATTAACAATTTCGGCATGGCCGAATAAAGTACTCCTACTTCTTAATATTAAGAATAGTGCGTGTTTTAAATTAATTAATTATATCTTTATAATATTTGTATTGGCGGAAATTTTATTTTAAAATATATGAAACGTATATTTAAAGCATGTTTTTTTCCTCAAAGAATTTAAAGTTTTTAGCACTGTGGCAGCTGACTTCACAGTTATCAGTGGTTAGTGAGATTTGGCAATATATCAGGAATAGACTCACTCTAAGGCAACGTTTGCGACTTGTTCAAATTAAAAAAAAAACAAATAATGGTTTAATTTGACAAATTCATTGGATACCGGATGGTAAACACAATTGTTAAAAAGTCAAGAAAATTCAATGTTTTTTGCTCTTCATGGGCCGGTCAAATTATTGCTCCCTATTTCCATATAATGACATTAGTGGTTTCAGCAGAAGGGTTCTACATATCACACAGCTCAAGTTACAATTAACTTACGAATAATTTTAAGAAATGGATGTGTTAACTCGTTCATGTGTTTTGACACCCTTAGTTTATTTTCTCTGAGGATATGTTAAGTCCCAGGTCTATGCAGACAAACCATAAACGTTCGAGCATTTGAAAATTAATATTCATCGCGTTACTGCCGAAGGACAGCCTGACTTACTGCGAAGGTTTTTTTGAAAATTCGATCGCCGTGTTATGTTATATAAGCTGTAGCAACGGCGGCTACATGACCGAAATCCTTTTAAAACATTAATCATAAAATT
The DNA here is from genome assembly GCA_941918925.1 of Phyto melanocephala. Lineage (NCBI taxonomy): Eukaryota > Metazoa > Arthropoda > Insecta > Diptera > Rhinophoridae > Phyto > Phyto melanocephala. The sequence continues at coordinate 27,713,325 of OW799237.1, read as the reverse complement.
ACCTAATTAAAAAGCCAATTACATCGATTAAAAAACGTTTTTTTGTGTTTAATTTAAACAACTCCGTCTCTATTATAAACACCCTTTGCTTTATTATCTAACTGGTGTAACTGTATGTTTATGGATAACGTTTAATTACTTGTAAAATGTGTGTTTTCGAAAGACAGTAAAATCAATAATTAAAAAAATTATTTTCATATTTGTTGTTTATGTTCTGCACAGTACTGTATGTGTGTTGTATTAAAAAGTCGAAACATTATTTGTTAACATAATAGAATGTTGTACAAATTATTTATTTATTTTTTCATATACATAAATATGTTGTTTCTTTAGTTTGATAACATGCAACCAAAATTCCTTGAGGTAATTCCAATGAACTTTTGTATTATTTTTTTATTTCTTATTCCATTCAACTTTGAAAGTCAAGGAAATTAAAACATTCACATTTATAAGTGTAATTATGTATATCTTTTTCACTATATACATACATACATATGAATGCAGTTATAAACACATAAAAAATATTGTTTTAAATATTTTAATTAATTCTTTGGCGTTTGGCTAAAAGGTGTCAAGTCAAAAAATTGTAGTTTAAGTCTTTGACTCAATAACTCATGCCTTGAAGAGCTGCTTTCAAACGTCATTATTTGTTATTTAGGCAATAATTTATAGAATGTATATTTTGTTTAATATTAACTACTCGAAACTGCAGTTTTTGACTTAAGGCTTTTTTGCCTAATCTCAAAAAATGAATAAAAACCATAAACAAATATGTATTCGCAATGTTAAACAACATTGAGAATAAAAATCTCTTTGGTCAAACCAATTCTCTGTTGTTTTTCTTAAACAACTAGTAGAATTAGAATTCGTGGCGTTTTGTTCTACAAATTTCAATATCGTTTGACTGTTTCTTAAGTTTGTTTAGTAATAAAACTAAGTGTTGTCTCTTTTTCTTGTTTTAAGTTCTTGACATAAAAACTTTTTCTACGCCACAAATACATATTGGATAAACAATAACATGTTTTAATACTTTAACACATGTTTTATAAATATACTAGCCAAGTTCGGCGCGCGTTGCTACGCCCCTTAATGAATAAAAATGCATTCTGATTTTTAATTGAATATCAAGTGCAAAAAGCTAAAAACTATAACTTTTTTTAATGGGCGTGACACTGCCCACTTTTCTAATCACGAAATTATATAGCCATGACAGCTCAATATGGGTGTGCAAAGTTTCAGAAAAATAGATCTAGTGCAAGTAGCTAAAAATGATAACTTAATTCTTGTGGGCGTGGCACTGCCCACTTTTCTAATCACGAAATTGTATAGTCCTGACAGCTCAATATGTGCGCAAAGTTTCAGAAAAATCGGTCCAGTGCAAGTACCTCAAAATTATAACTTTTTTTATGGGCGTGGCCCTGCCCACTTTTCTAATCACAAAATTTTAAAGTCATGAGAGCTAAACATGCGTGCAAAGTTTCAGAAAAATCTAGATCTAGTGCAAGTAGCTAAAAATGATAACTTATTTTTTATGGGCGTAACCTCGCCCACTTTTTACCACCCATAAACATTTCCTGGAATGTGTACAACAACTTGCCAAAGTTTAAGTCCGATCGGCTTTACGGTTTCGGAGTCTATAGCTAACACACACACAGACAGACAGAGTTTCACTTTTATATACATACTAGAAAAGCCCGGCGCGCGTTGCTACGCCCCTTAATGAATAAAAATGCATTTGATTTTTAATTGAATATCAAGTGCAAAAAGCTAAAAATTATAAAATTTTTAACGGGCGTGGCACTGCCCACTTTTCTAATCACGAAGTTGTATAGTCATGACAACTCAATATGTGTGCAAAACTTCACGAAAATCGGTCCAGAGCAAGTACCTTAAAAATTACAAATTTTTTTATGGGCGTGGCCCTGCCCACTTTTCTAGTCACGAAATTATACAGTCATGATAGCTCAATATGTGTGTGTAAAGTTTCAGACAAATCGATCTAATGCAAGGAGCTAAAATCTATCACTTATTTCTTATGGGCGTGGCACTGCCCACTTTTCTAATCACGAAAATATTTAGTCATGATAGCTAAATGTGTGTGCAAAGTTTCAGAAAAATCGGTCCAGTGCAAGTACCTCAAAATTATAACTCTTTTTTATGGGCGTGGCACTGCCCACTTTTTTAATTACGAAATTATAAAGTCATGACAGCTCAATATGTGTGCAAAGTTTCAGAAAAATCGGTCCAGTGCAAGTACCTCAAACTTAAAACTTTTTTAGGGGCGTGGCCCCGCCCACTTTTCTTATCACGAAATTATGTAGTCATTAGAGCTCAATGTGTGTGCAAAGTTTCAGAAAAATCGGTCATGTGCAAGTAGCTTAAAATGATAACTAATTTTTTATGGGCGTAACCCCGCCCACTTTTTATCACCCATAAACACTCCCTGGAATGTGTGCAACAACTTGCCAAAGTTTGAGCCCGATCGGTTTTACAGTTTCGGAGTCTATAGCTAACACACACACACACAGAGTTTCACTTTTATATATATAGATAGATAAGCTGATTCGTAACAGCACGATACAAATCTACTAAATCTGCCATGTATGTTTAGAAATTGATTAAATAATGGTTCTTGTCATATTTTTGCATTCAAAATTGGGCAGAGATTTTGTTTTCTTCTTTTATCCCCTTTAAGTCTAACCACTCCTCCACTGTTTTTATTGTTTCGAATCATTATTCTGTTGCAATATCAATTTTTTTTGATAAAATCAATTCTTTAACAGAATGTCCTTGTTTTTTTTTCAGAATTCCAAATAATATTACTCTCATTAGTACACAAGAAAGTCTTGATTCAATTCAGGCATGAAAATTCAGGCATTTTGCGCTAAATCTCGACAAGGGCCCCAAACCTGATGGTTTGTGAGCATAAACCAACCAATTAATGCAACCCAAGAAAAAATAATTAAAAGGCGTTAATCGCATATCTAAGTGGCCAGTTGATTAGAAGATGTTGCGAAAAAATTAGATTGCACAATATTTTTGTTAATATTTCAAGTATTTGACTCGGTTTATGGCATATAATACAAGTCCTCTTTGAACAACATATTTTCAGTTTAATAATATGCAACCATGACTCTACCACTTGCCATTGATTATTATCTTCTTGTCAGCATAATTTTTAACAAGCAGTGCTATATTCGGCCGTGCCGAATCTGATAATACCCTTAACCATCATGTACATAGCTATTTTAATAATCGTATCTTACCCTAGATTTCATGATATATGCAATTTTCTATATTATTTTCGACGGCATCTTTGATTTTAAATTTTTACATAGTTAATTATATTCACGCCAAGCCAAGCGCTTACATTTAAAACCCATATTGACGGAGTTAAAAAATGTGTCCGCCATTTTGTTTTAGGCGTCATATTTGATTTTAAACTTTTGTTGTCCTTTAATGTGGCACAAAATGTGACTACGAAAAATAGTCACTACTTTACATACAATCCAATTTAGAAGGTTGTAACAGAAAAAGGGCAACTTTTTTTGTAGAAACAAATACGGCACTAGTTGCCGTTAGTTTTTAATACGACGCTATACATATTCTATAGTCCATTTAGCATAAAGATTCAGTGTGTGTGTGTGTGTGGCTTTTAGTAATGTCTGATGAAATCATAATAGAAATTTTCATTAAAACTTGAAACATAAACCTCAACAAATCGTGCAAATCTTTTGTTGTTAAAGCCACAAATATATGGAATTTCAAACGTTTTTTTATTATTATTATTGAACAAATTAAAAAAATTTTTTTTATCGGTAAAATATACCAACATGTGTAAACAGTTTATGTATGTTTGTAATTAAGTATGTGTTATGTATAATTGTTAATTTTTTTAATTGATATTAAAAGTTATGTTTATATTATGAATTATAATCTAAAAACAGTGTTAGACATTGACTTTGGAATTGTATTGAAATTACATACATATGTGTATGTATAACCTGCAGATAATACTGGACAACGTGGTCCATTGTAGCTGAAATGGACTAGTTACAATTTGGTTCTATGTAATGCAGTCATAGACCATATTAAATTAACAAACAAGAGTTTCGATCTAATTCAAAAAAATTAAAAGAGCTTTACAAGAGGTTTATATCTACGTCAAATTTTCATATAAAATCAGTTTAATAAACCCTTTATAAACCTTTAATTAATAACTTTTATGAATAAGACAGTTTGTATTTAAATGATATGTGTTTGTGTTTAAACGATTACATATAGTATTGTTAAGAGGTGGTATAATGGTTGTGTAGGTGTCTCATCGAATAGTGACAAAGAGTAGTTTTAAAGATTTTTGAGGTTATATGGTCAGCCCTAGGACATCGTAATTGATTGTACCGTATCATAGTAATTGTTTTAAATAAACATTAATTGTAACAAAACTTTGCCAATAGCAAAATAAACAAGTAAGAGCGCTATATTCGGCCGTGTCGAATCTTATATACCCTTCACAACGTGTAGTCATGCAATAACAGTGGTTTGTGTCACCATTCATCCCATATGAAATACGTACATACATATAAAAACATACATATATAAAAACGTCCCATTGTAAAATTATAAATTCACGTATGTACATATGTTAAAAAAACAAAAAAAAAAAAAAAAAAATTTTTTAAAAATAAAAAAATAAAATATATAAAAAAATTATTGTGTAAATAATATATATAAAATAAAAAAAAAATTTAAAAAAAAATAATAAAAATATAAATAATATATATCGTCTAAATTTCTTGATCTTTTTTATTGATTATATATGATTTTTCCAAGCTTGAGATCAACTTTTTTAGTTTTTTTTATAAAAAATTATTTATTTTAACCAATATTTCGCTACCAAACAATGGGTAGCTTCTTCAGGGTAATATATATACAAATTTTATAAAAACAAATTCAAAACAATTTCAAATTGAAAAAATATTTTGTAAAAAGGCGGGAAAATATTTTTTCAATATAAACAATTTTTGAAATATACAAACAAACAAACATACAAAAATAATTCATTCACATATTTATAGTAATAATTTACAAAAATAACAACTAATACTATTAGACTACCGTTTTCAGATCTTATTAACTAACAATCTATAATTTTGGGCAACATTTGCAGTATCAGTCTTATAATTAATTCTCTGTGTAGGTGGTACTTTAATAATTTGTAACATTTCTAACATATTCCTACGTCTGTAATTGTTTTCCTTGTTTAAAATTAATGTTTTATTGAAGTCTGGATAATAATTAGAACTAGCGCAATGTAATGATAATGCTGTTTTTTGTGTCAGTGTAGTGTTCCTGTATTTCTGATCAGATCTATGTCCAGCGATCCTAGTTTTTAATTTATTCTTTGTTGTTCCTACATAAACTTTGTCACAACTTTCAGTATCATTACCATTACATGGTATTTTATACACTAAATTAGACATTTCAAGTTTATCTATCTTATCCTTTGTTTTACTAAACAGTTTACCTAACGTGTTATATGTTTTGTGGGCCATTATATATTTTTTATAGTCGTAAATTTTTGAGTTTTTCAATCTTTCAGATAAAAGAGGGACATAAGTTAATGATTTATAAATTTTGGGTTCAGTTGTCAGTCTTGTGCTACTATTTCTCCTATTTTTATATTGTCCTATTAATCTACAAATTATCTGGATTGGATAATTATTATCATCTAAAATATTCTTGATTTTTTCCATATTCTTTCTATGAAATTTTGTATCACTAATCTTTAAAACCCTCTCAATTAAATTCCTTGCCGTATTAATTACAATTCCCTTGGGGTGTTTCGAATAATAATTTATGATTCTTCCAGATGAAGTAGGTTTCTGGTACCAATCTATTAACAAATTATTACCCCTTCTTATCACTAATGTATCTAAATATGGAATTCTAGAGTCACATTCCATCTCAATTGTGAATTTTATATCATCATGAAATGAATTAAATGTTTCCAAAATATTATCAATTGAATGATTCGGGACAATATAAAACAAGTCATCAACATATTTTGTTATTATCTTTGGCCTTACATTTAATTTCTCAATGCAACAATCTAATAACTTCTCCATAAAAATATCTGCTATAATTGGAGAAGCCGGAGATCCCATTGGGAGTCCTTTTTGTTGTATATATACTCTGTCCTCATATTTAAAATATCTGTTATCTATTATACAAAATTTCAAAATACTTAGAAAAAGGTCTTTTCCCATCTTAGTATGTTTTTCAATAATTTCCCATTTCTCCTCAATAATATCTACAATAATATATAATAATAATATATCCAATCCAGATAATTTGTAGATTAATAGGACAATATAAAAATAGGAGAAATAGTAGCACAAGACTGACAACTGAACCCAAAATTTATAAATCATTAACTTATGTCCCTCTTTTATCTGAAAGATTGAAAAACTCAAAAATTTACGACTATAAAAAATATATAATGGCCCACAAAACATATAACACGTTAGGTAAACTGTTTAGTAAAACAAAGGATAAGATAGATAAACTTGAAATGTCTAATTTAGTGTATAAAATACCATGTAATGGTAATGATACTGAAAGTTGTGACAAAGTTTATGTAGGAACAACAAAGAATAAATTAAAAACTAGGATCGCTGGACATAGATCTGATCAGAAATACAGGAACACTACACTGACACAAAAAACAGCATTATCATTACATTGCGCTAGTTCTAATCATTATCCAGACTTCAATAAAACATTAATTTTAAACAAGGAAAACAATTACAGACGTAGGAATATGTTAGAAATGTTACAAATTATTAAAGTACCACCTACACAGAGAATTAATTATAAGACTGATACTGCAAATGTTGCCCAAAATTATAGATTGTTAGTTAATAAGATCTGAAAACGGTAGTCTAATAGTATTAGTTGTTATTTTTGTAAATTATTACTATAAATATGTGAATGAATTATTTTTGTATGTTTGTTTGTTTGTATATTTCAAAAATTGTTTATATTGAAAAAATATTTTCCCGCCTTTTTACAAAATATTTTTTCAATTTGAAATTGTTTTGAATTTGTTTTTATAAAATTTGTATATATATTACCCTGAAGAAGCTACCCATTGTTTGGTAGCGAAATATTGGTTAAAATAAATAATTTTTTATAAAAAAAACTAAAAAAGTTGATCTCAAGCTTGGAAAAATCATATATAATATAAATAATATATTAAATAAAAAAAAAAAAAAAAATTTAAAAAAAAATTTTTTTTGGCTCTGCTGGGATTCGAAGCCACCTTTTCTCTAACCAGTATACACGTTTGTATGTATGTATGTTGTTTTTGTGAAAAAAAAATCGAGGTGGTTGTGGGTTTTTGCTCATATCTCAGTTGAAATGAAAATTGTAGAAATTTCACACGGAATGACAAACCTATATATACCCTTTTTCACTGTGTGAAGGGTATAAAAAAATACTCAAATAAGAATTAATCAGAATAACAAAAGTATCATAAACAAAACTCTTATTTAGGGCCATTATTACAACCTGCCGTTAGTTAAAGGCAGGATTTTGTCGGATCGATAAATGGATTTGTATTATAAAGCCTTCATTTCTTATCTTTTTATCTATCAAATATTATCTTTATTAATAATAATAACAATAAAAAATTGAAGTTATAATAATGCAAAGCTAAGTATTTATCTGGCGCAAAAAATCCCACCTTTAACTAACGGCAAGTTATAATAATAGCCCTTAATATATAAGTAATATATGGAAGAAACCAATTTTATTGTTATGTATACATACATATCTTTGGTCACAAGACCGCCGCTTCACTACGTATCAAGTGAAATAATAAAAAAAACTACATGCATTAGGTCCAAAGATACAAAATTACCGTTTTTAGCCCTTTTTTTTTTCCCTAAATTCCAAAATTTCGAAAAAGTACAAAAATTGATTGTTTTAAGGAGAGTAAAACTACGTTTTTACTTTTTTCCTATTGCTATCCCTCTCAAAGATAAATGCTGTTCAAAAAAGTACCAAAATTCAGTTTTTACACGTTTTATCCCCTTAAAACTCAAAATTTCCTAAAAGTACCAGACACCCATCCAATTATTTTTAACAGGCTCTTTGATCCTTTCTGAATTTTTGTGATATTTTTATTAAGCCCGAAGATACTGAGGTACCGATTTTACCCTTTTTTTACCCGTAAACCGCTCGACGGATTTTGTGAAAACTTCACATAAACCATCTACTAAATAGTCCAAACAAAGCCCAAACATTTGCTACGGATAGGTGAGCCCGTTCTTGAGTTATAAAGTCACAACGCACTTTTTTTATATATGTATATAGATGTTTGTATGCATAATGATTAAAAAAAAAATCCTTTAAATTTTTGGTCCCAGTAGATCTTCTTCTGGAAATTCCCATATGTTAAGTTTGTATGTTCGCATGTTTGTGTTTATGTTTACCCCCAGCGTACATGAACACGTGTCAATTATTATAAAATCAGCATCGTCATCTATTCAAATAAAACAAAAACTTAAATTTAAATTTAAATACTAAAATATATGTACACTATGTATATACATACATACATACTATATATAAGTATGTATGTATGTATACGCAGTCATTGTCTCGTGATAACCTCTAAAAGTGACCTAAGATTTAATATTTAGTTTCTAAAAGAAAAATATTATGTACGATATTTCTAGTGCAAAGAGTTTATTTATGTAGAAATGTACATACTTATGTACATACATATGTATATGCATATTCATACTCAAGACTATTTATACATGTACATACACACATGAATAAATAAACACCTTATCATCCTTTTCTTAAAGGGCATAGATGATGGATCACGCATAAAATTATTGCCCGAAGCCAAAGAAAACACTGAATATGTAACTGATTTTAATATGACGACACCGCTACATACATACATCCATAAACAAACAATCTGTATTACATTTCCATACATACATTCTATGACTATGCACATTATGCTATTTATTATGTATATAGAAATGAGGAAAATGTCCCAATAAGGTTTCTTTTAATTAATTATCCTGTGTTTATATTTAAATTTTGAGGGGGTGGGGGAGGGAAGAGTTCAGTTTAGGCGAGAAATCTTATAACTATGCATTTGTGTTTTTGTAGCGGTAAGTATTACGAGCAATTTTATAATTGCGATATTCCGATGATTTCCATAGGCGAAAATGTTGAATATCTTGAAGTTTTGATGGCATGTAGGCAAAAAATGTTTTACGTGGTGGTCCATTGGAGCATATGTAGCCACGCATGGCAAACCAGAAGACTCGTGTATATTCCAAAAAGGCAGAATCTAAACGGCTGTAGTAATTATTTTTAATATTTCGCACCTTTTTATCAAGATACATGCGACAATTGTAGTTGAGAAATAGGTTTCTGCCAACGTGACTGGAATTCGGTATGGGGAATTTTAAATTCTTTTTATTTGCAGCTCGAAATATCTTGCAAGACTTTTGATATGATATGGCTCTTTCCTTCAGTGTGTACTCTTTGCCAAAACGGCGTGCTATCCATTCACGTAGAATTGGTATTTTATGAGCATCTGGCAGCTGGGCCCATACAAATTTTGGATTCTTGCGTAAATATTGAAAGGCATCACTTAGCATACGATCCATTAGAACATAATCTTCGGCATTGTAATTGGCCAAAGTGGGATATTGACTAAGAGTCTTTGCATTTTCTGCCGCTTCTTTCTCAATAACATTTTTCATGTCTTCTTCGTATCTTCTTACTTCATTATCGAATGTATTTTCGGCACATTTTCTTATGACTTCATCATATGTAAGATCCGATTGATTGAGATCGGTAGAGATCGTTTCCTGTAAGGTATTAAGGCACATTTTTTTAATGCTCATTTTCTCTTCTTCTTTGCATTTTGGTGAGAATATTTTCTCATAATGAAATTTAAAGGGCTTGTGTAACATGGTCCGATTGAAAAGTGTGTCAGAAGCTGCTCGTATATCGCTGGAGCTGGCATTGTTAATGTTTTGTTCATTATAATTAATTTTGCTAATTTTATCAAATTCATTCATGTGCAAAGCTCTTAAATGTTCTACTTTTGTTGTTTCCATTTTTTTATTTTCATAACTCCCGAAAATGTTTCTGCATTCATTACTGCACACTTCACACTTTTTGCTACAGTTTCCCCTATTCTGATTATACGTTTCTTTCTTTAGACCTCCCGCTTTAAAATCATTTGTATCATCTGTTTTATATTTGCTGCCAATTAAATTGTTCGGCAAGATGACATCGATTATTTTTCCGTCACTGGTTACGGTTTTTAGAGAAGCTTTCTTCGATGCATTTAGCCTGGTTTGGTAGTTGAGTTTGCACAACTGCTCTTGGACAGCTTTATTAAGTAGTTCATTGGTTGTTCTTGTTCGTTCCTTTTCCATTTCCATAAAATACAAACATATGTCAGACTTAATATCTTACGAAACTTTAAAATGACTTATACTTACATCCTTATCCGCCCTAGACACCAAGTAATCTTCTAAACAATCATCTCTTCTTTTAACTCTTTGTTCATGTTCCAAATTAGATTTCACTGTTTTCACAATCTTGTGATAACCACACAATATCTCAATGGTGCGGGACTTAAGAGAGACCACCTCAAAGTTGTTGAATATATTTGATATAATATCTCGAATAATTAAAAAGACAATGCGTTTGCCCGGATTGAAGCGGTGTGTTGCATGCCAGCGATTCGATTCGTTTGGCACAGTGTAATTGAGATTGTTATAGTGTGTGTAAAAGTTTAAGTTTACTTTGAAATTGGGCACCTCCAAAAATAAGCGCTTTCCGTAATGTTGGGGACGACAACTTTTCTTAAAATAAGGCAACACATATTTGGAAGCAACTTTGCCATCATTTCGTTTTCTAAAGGTTCCCTTATGTTGTTGACGCTTCAAACCAGCCTTCTTCATTTCAAGTCTTGATGTGTGACCGCTTGGAAGTATTTTATCCAATTCCCGAAGTGTTGTTACCATATCAAGATGACATATAGCAGAACAAATCAATTGTTCGTTTACACTAAATGAACTTGTGTCATTCTTGGGAGTCTTGTAATGCATTTCCATAAGGAACCATAGAAAAACTAAATCGTTGCCCCTACTAAGACGCATTAAAATCATAATTTGTTTCGATGTTATCATTGGTTCCAGGCCGATTAAATTCAAGCAATATCTTACACGATGTGTAGTACTCTGCTCAGCATCGTCTCGTAGGGCATTAAGAAGCCTGTCGGCACCTTGTATGTGGTAATATGATGTGCCACGAAACCATGGTGCAACATCTTTTTGCCTTAGATACTTTTTTATAACATCATTCTCAGTTGCTTTAATTTTTTTTATTTTAGCACCGAAATCCTTTCGACTTGAATTCGTTTCATCAACATTTTTTGAATAACGCTTTCCAATATCCATAGATTTCTCTAATTAATAGACGTACAATTAATTTTAAAACAAATAATTTAATTTGAAAATTTATAGGACAATCACATAAAAAGAACAATTTAACAAATATGTGCGTACAGATGTATTTTTCGAAATTTTATATTGTTATAAAAAGCAAATATCAGAGCTTTAAAATGATTTTTTTATTATGAAGTAATCAGGGCGGATTCGCCGCGATATTGTGACACTTTTTGGTGTGCCATTACGAAACTCCATATTGGAGGTTCTTCGAACAGAAATGGAATTTGGCCTGGAGGGTTGCAGCGGTAGTTGCCTTAATTATCGTTTAAATGGATTGATTTAAATCATCCAAATTTGTTGGTTTTCTTTTGTAAACTTCCTGTTTGCAATAACCCGACAAGAAGGGTGCGGGGTATGGTCAGGAGACTTGGGATGGAATGTGGAGTTTCTTGAAATCAGCTTATTGGGGAAATTTCGACGCAATTCTATCATAACAGGCGTGGCTATGTGACAAGTTGCCCCATCTTGTTGAAACCACAGAGAGTTGAAAGAGATTCTCTTTTGGCATAGTTCTGGCACCTCTTTAAGCACCAGTCTCCATTTACCTTAATGGTAAATGTGGTAATTGCATCTGTGTAATTGTATCTCATGGAGTGTCTGTGGATTAAAATTACTCCTAATTCGACAATTTTGTTTGTTAACATTGCCGTTTAAATCATAATGTGCCTCGTCAGCCATACAAATGCAGTTCAAGAGCAGATAAGTTCCTTGACGAAACTTTACGATCGGGTTGTATGGCAGCAGCTACACCAGTGATAGTTTCCTGCATCCAAATCTCGATGATAAGGCCTTCTTGCGATTGTATCACCTTCGGCAAAATTATTCACGAGCCCCATATACTAGGAGGAGTACCGCCAAACGTGCGCCTATATTTTCTCTGGACTGAAACTATGGACTCTTAAGCGTGAAAACGGCGCATTATACAAAACCTTGTTGTATTGGTTAATTCCCCGTTTTCGTTAAATCAAAATTTATAAAATAACAAGTAAGAGCACTATATTCGGCTGTGACAAATTTTTGATACCCACTTTTAAATTTCATTAACAGTAGATTACGTGAAAAGTAGGCGTTTTAGTAGGCGTGTCGAAGTAGTTTCTGTTAATAAATACAACTTAGATATTTTAAAATATTCTTTCTCTTTCAACTTTGTCTATAGAGAAATTGTATGAAGTTAAGGGAAAATGTTATATGGAAGGTAGGCATTAAAGTTGGTTGTTTGCAAAAATTCAAAATCCTACATCTAATTGTGTAAGCTTTATTAAAAAACTAAAAAACTAAACTAAGACTTGTCGAAATATTGCTCTGTGTGACCTCTAACTAACTCCTTAAAAGTTAGAATGAAGACATATCCCAATTAAGAGTGTGATAAAATATCCGTCAAATGGCCCCCACATCACTTATGAAATTTTCCATGACTTTTTTACAGACATGTGCCTGTTTCTTATCGACGATGCGTTAGATATCGGATTTATATTAAGAAATAGTTTCTGGCTTATTCACATAAACCCGAGATTTCACAAAACCCAAAAAAAAAAAAAAATTCAGACGAAGTTAAACCGCATGATCCTTGTTGGATGACATCAGAATTTCTTGATATAATTTGTTTTGGAAATCGTTGCGCGGTGTGGCAACTGGCGGCGTTCTGCAAAAGCCACGTGTTGAAAAGCATGACATGTATTCAGTACTGGCCACATGTTATCATGCCGTTTACAGTCTCTGTAAATTCGGGCTCATCTTCCAAAACGTTAGGCCCAATAACGCCGCCTGAAGTTGCTCGTTGTGGGTGCATTTATTTTTCATGGATTGCATGAGGATTTTCTAAGTCCTAAATTCGACAATTTTGTAAGTTTTTTTCCAAAAATTGTCATTGACTTCACTATCTGTATATCTGTGGTCTGCTGGTTTGAACTCTTGAGAAAACTGAATTTTTTTATTTATAAATTTGGAGGTCTTTTGTCAAAATTCCCTACGAATTGCTTCGTGCAATTTTAAGTTTTTAAGAACGATGTCGAAGTAATGTTTTAATCGACACTCTCGTTTGCAACAGCGATGTTTACAAAAGACCAACCAGTTCGTTAACGCACATGAGTCTTACTATCCCTAACCGACCCAGTTTCTTAAAATTTTTTGACCGCTCTTCGAATGGTTGAGCAGGAGCACTTTCTCACCTAAAAATTTTTTTAATAAGTATTTACAATTATAAGGCGTTGTTCTTTCGTAAAGAGTTCCATTTAAATAATCGGAATCAAGGCATATTTATTGATCAGGTTGTCTTGATTCATCAGCTGTTAATTTTTTTCTTCACTTATTTTAAATTTCAGCTGTCGAAGTCCATAGATAAAAAACAATTTTCTCTCTTCTCTCATTTATTTCAAATGCCAAACTTTATATTAAAAAAATATAAACAAAAATTTTATTTTTGAACTGCGGTTACCTGGGGCCGAATTATGGCATTCGAACGTGATCGAAATTTTGATTAGAATCTCTATACTTAAAGCACAGCGAACTCGATCGTTCGAGTAAAATTTCGATCGATATCGAATGCCGTAATTCGGCCCCTGATGCCTTGAATCGGAATAAACTTATGTGACAGCCGCCAAAGTTGCCACGTGCACACAACAATTATATACATACATATATCATTAGTCTGCGACAGCAACGCGCAATGTATTAGCTAGTAATAAATAATTAATAAATAAGTTATATTTTTTGAAATTTATTAATTTATTAATGTTTCTTTATATTTAATTTTCAAATAATATTTAATGATATGGTTAGAATTTTTCATTTGTCATAAATCCTTTAAAAAATAGGTGTCTACATACCAACTAAATAGTGCATTCATGCTCTGTATCCGGTTACGATAAATAAATATTTTGTATTAATTCTAGGTCATTATTTTGAATGTATTTTGTGGTTAGATTCAATGAACAACTTGTTGGTTTTTCATCGAATCAAGCAAAATAAAAAAAAAAAACTAAATTAACCAACCTTGCACGCATGCTAAAACAGTAAATCCACATTACTAACTTAACCATTTTGTAGTTTACTTAATTAAATTTTTTAAGTCTAATATAACAAATAAAAAGTATTTCATTGTATTAATATAAATACAGTAACGTGCAAAAAGAAATTATTTATAATTATATTCCAAAAATGCAATACATAAATTAAAATAAACTTTTTTTTTCTCTGCCTGTTTTAGATATTTTTCAAATATTTTGGTCACATAGACCAATTTTAAAAGCAAGTTTAGAAGAGATTTTAAAAAGTATTAAAGAACTAGTTTAAGAAAAATTGTTGTTTGCGAACTGGGACTAATGTTTTAAAAAATTAGAATTATTTTAAGTTAATTTATTAGAGATTATATCTAGATCATTGTTTTGCTCACGACCAGTCATGCACACAAGAAAAAATTATTTATGAAAAATTATAAAAATTAAATTTTATTGAAATTTTTTAAAAAGAAATCATGATACAAATATGCTGCAATTTTGCTCATGCATTAAATCACGTCGATGTTTTATACTCAAACTCACGAGCTTGCAACAAACAACAATGGGTTCGTTCGTTTAATTTAAGTCTTAATTAATTTTACTGGATTTTACTGGATTTTATAGAATTTTGTGTAAACAAACGAAATCCAGTATAGTTCAGTAAGAAATAGTAAATATTTTTGAGTAAACAAACGAACATAATCAGAGATGCTCATCTACTTTTAACGAGTCAAAAGTTTTCAATATTTTTTTTATATCCATCAATAAAAATTTTAATTCATTGTTAACAAATTGTGTCGCACGGCAAATGCTAAGAGCAACAGTTTCATTTAGCTTTCGATTAATTATGATACTTATTATTTTGGACTTGATTTCGTTGTGTTTTTTTAGATAGAAATCGTTTAAAGGGTAATGCAAAAAAAGCATACAAATGTATGCATGTGTTTATGTACATACCAAAGAGCTGAGTAAAATGTTCTAAAAGTTATGTGTTCTATTTCACACTACATCCAATCTTTATATTTTATTATAAAATATAGAGATAACACTCACTTAAATAAATTTATTATCACTATTTTGCTTGTTAACAAATCCACTGAGGTGAAAGTGATCCTCGTCGCTGAAGATGATTTTTTTTTTAAAGAGCTGCGTAAAATGTTCTAAAAGTTATGTGTTCTATTTCACACTACATCCAATCTTTATATTTTATTATAAAATATAGAGATAACACTCACTTAAATAAATTTATTATCACTATTTTGCTTGTTAACAAATCCACTGAGGTGAAAGTGATCCTCGTCGCTGAAGATGATTTTTTTTTTAAAGTCATCATATACTTCTGTCTGTTCAAACACCCCCCGAGGGCATAGATACTTGGCCATCTCCAAGGCC
This sequence comes from Phyto melanocephala, assembly GCA_941918925.1. Lineage (NCBI taxonomy): Eukaryota > Metazoa > Arthropoda > Insecta > Diptera > Rhinophoridae > Phyto > Phyto melanocephala. The sequence goes on along the minus strand of OW799237.1, from coordinate 27,697,376 downwards.
CTGAGACCAATACCTCTGGCATCTTGGAGCCATAATTTTGGAGAAAATAAATTTATGGTCAGAGCATATTTTTCAAGGGAATCAGTAAGCCCTAGAATTTTGAGGTCTCTTCGGAGTACACGTGAGGGCTGTGGTTATTCCAGCGCTGATGACTGACCTCGGTTGGTCTTCGGTTAACATGGAAATTTTAAGGTGCTGTTGCCATCTCAGCAGAACAGAGGTGGATGGTGGACTTTGGTCTGCTGTTGCCTTTTCAACAGAAGTAGCTACTTGGTGAGTCGATTCGGCTTCTTTCGAGTTTACACTCTTGATTCTGTTGCTGATCGGCTTATAGGAGATAGCGAAAAACCCAAATAAGGGATTAGATAGCCCGAGCTCCAAAGCAAGGTGCATTTGCATGAACTAAGAAGATTGCTACCTGTGGCGTGTTAAGGTCCACAGTATTGTCACAGGGGCTATGGTTGGCACGGCCCCAACACAGTGGTTAAGACCACCGTCGGATTATAAAACTACGTGTCGTTGCCGACGTTAATATGTATCACGTATGTTGTGTTCAAACAATTATTCGGTGTATTTACGACACTTGAATTGGTCAGTAGGCTTCAGTTTTTAAATCAGTTGAACCATGTTAGCGTGTAAATTCCCATCTTTATTTAAAATTCGCATCAGTGGTGTTTAAGAGATGTTTAATTGTTGGACACGACGAGCCGAGGCTGACGTCTTTTCTGTCAAACTATCGCACACAACTACAATGTTTTCCGCAGAACGAATTGGTCGAGTTTACAAAATGCATTTTGATTTGAACGCCCATTTTTGTAAAACGCTTTAACAATCTTAAGGCGCTGTTTTATTGTGTACCTCTACATGGTTGAATTTTTCAGACACTGAAACAAAGATACCAATATTGTTGGGGTTAAAAAATTTGTTTCGCCATATTGTTTCAGACGCCATCTTTGATTTTACACTTTTTTAATAGTTTACTAAAGGGTGTTTTTTTAAGCCCGATAGAACTTGAAATTGTAAAAAATAACACAAAAAATTAAATTGTAATCAAAATTTTTTTTTATTCGAAAGATCAAAACGTGACATTAACATTTGAAAATGATTTCGGGCATATGGGCACCGCGGCTGTTCTTGACGAAGCGCATTCTGGACGTCCAATTTTATCGCAAAATTGTGTTCAGCGATGAGGCGCATTTTTGGCTTAACGGGTTTGTTAATAAGCAAAATTGCCGCATATGGAGCGAGACCAATCCACAAGAGACCCTACAGACTCCATTACATCCAGAAAAATGCACCGTTTGGTGCGGTTTTCACGCTGGTGGCATCATCGGACCTTATTTCTTCAAAAATGAGGCCGGAGCTCGCGTTACGGTCAATGGAGATTGTTACCGCACCATGATCAATGATTTTTTGTTTGAAAAAATGGATGACATTGATCCGGAGGAGATGTGGTTTCAACAGGATGGCGCTACGTGCCATACGGCGAACGCAACCATCGACTTATTGAAATCAAAATTTGGCGATAAGTTGATTTCGAGAAATGGACCTGTCAATTGGCCTCCAAGGTCGTGCGATTTGACACCTCTCGATTATTTCCTGTGGGGCTACGTAAAGTCACTGGTTTATGCTGATAAACCAGCAACAATTGACGCCTTGGAGGCCAGCATTGTTCGTGTTATTCGTGACATACGGCCAGCAGTGCTCGAAAAAGTGGCCCAAAATTGGACGTCCAGAATGCGCTTCGTCAAGAACAGCCGCGGTGCCCATATGCTCGAAATCATTTTCAAATGTTAATGTCACGTATTGATCTTTCGAATAAAAAAAAATTTTGATTACAATTTAATTTTTTCTGTTATTTTTTACAATTTCAAGTTCTATCGGGCTTAAAAAAACACCCTTTACATTATAGTGGTCAATCCCTTTTATTTGATACTAATATTATGGGGGTAAAAAGGAACAAAGCCGTAACTTATATATATTACTCAATATATTCGCCATTTAATCTAGGACGCCATCCTAATTTTTTTTCTTTTCCCATCTAACTATATTTAAGTACTCAAGCCCTTTCGATTTCCGTTTGTAAATTTTAGGAAGTAAAAAGTAGTTGTACTTTGGTGCTTATATCTCAGTTAGTTTTAAACCGATATGCTAGTTTTTCTTAAAAATAATTTCTAAAATAACGGCTTATAATTTGGTATTTAAGCGTGTTAAAAAATTATTAAGGAGTTTGAAAAAAAGTGATATTTAAAAGAAAATATAAAGAATGAGATCGATAAAACCCTAACACGAATAAAACGCAATAACTTTGAAACGAATTAATCCATTTTAATGAAAATAGCGTGGTTTAACAATAAAATAACAGTAAATTAAAATATTAATGCTTTTTGTAAAAATTCAGCTTTTTTTGATGAACTGTTTCACCTTTTCCGGAATTGAGACCATGAGGGTTTTGATGGTATCCTTAGTAACTTTATTGCTGGAATAAGACCATTTCTGGGAAAAAATTTTAGTAGTATTAGCAACTTGTTTTGTATCCTTCAGCACTCTTTTGACTAAAGCCCAGTAACGTTCGATGGGCCTTAGTTCTGGACAATTAGGTGGATTTGCTTCTTTTGGCACTACCACTATATTACTTGTTTCATACCATTCTGCTGCAGATTTACTATAATGACACGACGCTAGGTCGGTCCAAAAATATGTTGACTTATTGTGTTTTCGTATGAATGGAAGCAACCTCTTCTGCAAGCACTCCTTGATGTAAATATCAGTGTTGAAAGTCCCAGTAGTAATAAATTTACTGCTTCTTTCTCCGCACGTGCATATAGCTTGCCAAACTAAGTACTTCTTTGGAAACTTTGTCTTTTTTTGGAACTTAAATTGGTCATCGACATTACCTCTTCCATCGGCCACATAATAACTCCGCCCTGGGAGCTGGGAAAAGTCGGCAAGAACGTAAGTCTCATCATCCATAATACAACACTCATATTTGTTGATAAAATTTCTAAGCAGTTCTTTGGCACGACTTTTTGCATCCAAGTTTTTCTTCGAATTTCTGTCTGGCACTTTCTGAACCTTGTAGGACTTAAGGCCTTCATATCTTTTAACCTTCCTTACAAAAAAATCGGAACAGTTTGCTTTTAAGGTGGCTTTACGGTTTGAGAGGTTGGGATTTTGGTTTAGAAGACTAACAATCTTTGAAGCTAACTGTGGGTCAGTTATACCTTTTTTAGCTCCACTTCCAGCTTTCCTTTTAATACTACGACGTTCGTTATACACTTTTATCACACGCGAAACTGTTTGTCGTGACACCTTTATCTCATTTGCAATAGATTTGTAAGTACGACAGGGATTTTTTTAAAAAATTGTTATTATTTTTTGACGCACTTTTTCTTCGGAATCCATTTTCAAACAAACTAATAATCCGATTATGCTATTATTTTGTACACATAATTTGACAAGTTTTTAAATGCAAACTTGATCATAAACAGTTATATTTTTTGTGCATGAAGAAAGGTGGAATTAAAAATGTGTGTTAAGGTTTCACTGATCTCATTCTTTATATTTTTTTTCAAATAATTTTTGCCTATAAGTTTGCCGATTATGGACTAATTTGTCCAAATTTTTTCACGAATATCTCCAAAGATATACCGAAGATATACAATCGTGTCTATAAATAATCCTAGGGCTAAACAATTTTAACTTTTGTGCTTATATCTCAGAAAGTTTTTGGGGGGATTATGCTGATTTGCAGTACCGATCTGCTTCAAAAGTTAATTTAAACTTTTACACAGACAGCCGGATAATGCTTAATCGGCTTTCCTAGTCATGAATATTGTAGAAATTTCACACGGAATGACAAACCTATATACATATGTATGTATGTATGTATACCTTTTTACACTGCAGTGTGAAGGGTATAAAAATAAAAGGTTTTCATTAAAGAAATATTTACGAAAATCAAAGCAAAACAAATTTTTGTGCTTTCAAGCGCGATTTGAGTTAATGCCTAGCGCCTTTTGGTTATAAATAGTTGACATCGTTGCATTTGCTGGCAGGGTGGTGCATACTATGTATGTATGTGTGTGAGGTGGCATTATTAATTAACTAATTAATTAATTCACATAAAGTTGTCAGGTGTTCTTATATTTTTGTTCGTAACTTGTTGGTTAACAATTACATTAAGTACAAAATAATTCCAACTTCCACATTCTTGTTCTCATGCTGCCTCATTGAAATTTAACTTTTACGAGAGATACATACTATGAGAAAGCTTTTAAGATTTCGTTACGACTTCAGTATTTTGCCAACAGTAAATAACGGTTTTACAAACGAGAATTCTACGAGCACAGGGGTATTTTTATTAGGGTTTTTATTACAGCTTAAAGCTTTTATCAACTAATGCCTACATGTGTATACATACTATGTTTGTGTGTGAGTGTTACACTGAGGATGATTTTAATTCTCATTTCAAACGAATAAAATTGACTTCTTAAAAAAAAAAATAAAATCTCTATGTATGCATAAAATTTAAAAAGATTTGAATTTTTTTATACTCCAGCAGAAAATTTAGTTGTTCAATACAATTCGTCAAGCAAACACGAAGTAACGGTCACATCACATACCAATTCAATAACAATAACAACAAATATTGATAAATATCACTACAATAAATAATAATATATGTACATATTTGCAGTCATTATAAAGCTTGCCGTTTTAACTTTAAACAACTCAATAAAAAAACACAAAAAAAAACATAAATATTTATTTTGTTTCAATTTACAAAGTATATGTAAATAATAAAATAGTATATACATACATAAGCATTTATATAAACACAGGTATAATAAAACAATAAATTAAAAAGAAAAGAAAACCCAAACGTGAAACATTACGCATACACAAAATACAATCTCTTAAGTGGCCATGAGTTTTACGCGACAATTGTCAGAAATGAGTGCTAGTGAATTGAACGACGCCATCGACGATACGAACTTTCCACAAGCTCATATCCTTTCACGTGGTCGTAATAACAGTATCTGCTCAACAAGTAGCACTTCGGGTACTTCATCCCTAATGGACCGCAATTTGTCTCAGACCGATGAAATTGCCAGTGGTAATGCAAACGCTTCAACAAGTGCCATTTCGTTTGTTGGCAGTGGCAACAACAGTTCTGCTTTAGATAATGCTGTTGTCGCCAGTGGTGACAATGCATTAATCACTAAGCCAAACAACAAGAGTAGTAATAGGGCAAAGTTGATTTTAAAAACGAATGGCATAATAGCAAATGACAACGAAACAGTTAAGTCACCCATGACACCAACGACACCGAGGACCTCAACAACACCAGGTATTCTTCGATTCAAATTACATATATATTAATATCAATTCTTGGATTAGTAAACATTTGACAATATTTTGTTAATTAATTCATATAAACAAATTAAATTTAACATCTTAAAAATGGTTATGTATCTTTTTACATAAATAAATATGTATGTATGCACACACGTGTATGAATGTATGAATGTTTACTTCTATAAAATCGATTTTTATGAAATAATTTTTAGTTTTCCATACAATCGCCTAAGTATTATTTTTTCATATTAAATACAAAAAAAACAGTATAATCAATTTTATCACTATGTGCACATAAACAATTATGTTGGTGTTAAATACCAAAAATCCCGGCACCTATGGCTGTATAAAGCTAAGTTTAGATGATATGTTGAATCAGCAAATTTATGCTTAAAAATTTGTCAGCATATCGTATAAACGCCCGGTACTAATATATGTACATACATATATACATAAATATATAAGTTTGTATTTAAAATATTTTTTTTTAATTTTTAGTGATGAATTTTTTTGCAAAGCTTATAACTCAAATTGTAACAAAATTATAAGTTTAATTAAGAAAATTATTGAAACAGTTTGAAACAAATCTGTAAAAATTCTAACAAAACACTTTCGATTGTTTTAAATCATGCGCGATAGAGGGAAATATTTTGTAAGGAGTCCGTAAAACATACTTTGCCATAAACACTTTGAAAAGCAAAAAAAAAATAAATAAAAAAGAACAAGTGATATATTCGGCCGTGCCGAATCTTATACACCCTTCACAACGTGTAGTCAGCAATGACAAATGTTTGTGTCACTATTCATCTCATATGAAACACGTACATACATATAAACAAGTAAGAGCACTATTTTCGGCTGTGCCGAATCTTTTATACCCACCACCAATTTTGTGTACATTTAAAGCACAATATTTATTATTTTGTTAATCGCTATAGAATAATCTCTTTATAATAAAATATGTATCACTTTCTTTGTAGAGGGTGGTCAAATTTTAAGGGCCCATGTTTAAGGTGAAGCACATCTAAACTTCAACTTTTTTCTTGTATTTCATTTGACATTTCTCAATCTCAGACTAACTCAATTTGAACCGTGGAAAGATACGCAATCGAGCAACGCTTTTAAATATTAAAGATTTTTATAAAAATGGGCGTTCAAATCAAAATGCATTTTGTGCACTTCGTGATTCTTTTGGTCAACATAATCGTTCGAATTCGTCCACAATCGTGAGAATTGTAAAAAATATTTAAATGTCTGTAAAGCAGGTCTGTATGAAATGTGAAAACATCTGTGAATGCCATCTTAGTTCGTTGAATGGGAAACATTGCTGTTTTTCACGATAACGTGGCAAAAGAGCAAGCAACCTCGACTCATCATCGTGCCCACCAATCGAGCATCAACAGTGTCATTGAAAATTTGGACTATCGGATCGTGGCGTGCCTCCTAGGTTGGGGGGCCATTTGGCCGATATTTTGTTCCATACATAATTGAAGCATACAAATATTATCATTATAAAAATAAATGATAATAATTTCATAATAATTTTATTCAAAATCAACATAGTCCCTTAAAATTAAACCACCCATTATAACTTCGGTATGCTAGTAAAATGTTTTCGTAAATTTAGTCTTTCAATGAAAGTGGCCGTTAAAATACGCGTGTCAATAAAGTTTCTGCTAATAAACATAACTTAGATATTTCAATATAGTCCTTTAGTATTCCAAAATCTTTATTCATAGAGAATTTACATGAATTTAAGAGGAAGAAAGTGAATTTAAGGTTAAATTTTAAGGGCCACAGGGTGATTTAAAATATACATTTTCTGCATTTTTCTAAAACGGGAAATTTATTAGTAAGATTTTGATTTTTAAACTTCTATAACATTTTGCTTTTAAAAGATTTTCAAACGAAATAAGTTTTGTATAATTTTAAAATTTGTTAGTCATTAGTACATGAAAATAAATTGTTTATAATGTTTAGAGATAATTTTTTTTTACTTAGGTCAAAATTTTCCTAAATTCCCATTTTTAATAGAGCATAACTTCAGGAGAACATAAGCATAAGTTGTTAGCATGCCATCTAGTAGTTGCTAGTAGAGTCATCTATCTTATCATCTTTATCTTATATTTAGCTACAGTACAATAAATGGTGCAGTGTAAGATGAATAAATGCTAATATATATGACTAATATATTTTTATAAAAATTTAAGGAAAAAAGTGTGCGTGGCACATCTATTTTCCGTTATAACGAAGACTTTGACCAAAAAGCTATGTTTGCAAAATTTTAGAATCGTACATATAGTTTTGTCAGTTTTATTACGTTTTAAGTTTGAAATATACACTGTGCGGTATAAATTTTCGTACATTTTTATCTATAACTCTTTTCCTAATTCATAGATTTAAGCGATTTTCAGGGAAAAATATTTTTGTGACTCGATAAATATATATTCGAAGTTTCATGACTATACGTTTATGCGTCTGGACACAATTTAAAAGTGAAAGTGGGCGTTATAGTAGGCGTGTCAAAGTTGTTTTTGCTAATGAGTACAACTTAGGTGTTTCAATACAGTCCTTTATTATTCCAAAATCTATATTAATAGAGAAATTATATGAATTTTAGGTAAAACGTTATATGGGAGGTGGGCGTAAAAGTGGGCGTGGCACCTTAATTTTTTGGCATAGTAATGAAATTGCCTAGGGGGATAGACGTAGCAAAATTTATCATCATACCTCTAATTTTAGCGGTTTTATGAGCTTTTAAATTTCATTAACGGTAGATAACGTGAAAAGTGGGCGTTATAGTAGGCGTGTCAAAGTTATTTTTGCGAATGAGTACAACTGAGGTGTTTCAATATAGGCCTTTATTATTCGAAAATCTTTATTAATAGAGAAATTATATGAATTTTAGTTAAAACGTTATATGGGAGGTGGGCGTAAAAGTGGGCGTGGCACATTGGTTTTCCGTTACAAAAAAGCGCCTCACCAAAAAAACAAAGTGTGCAAAATTTCAAAGTCGTACATCCAATTTTGTTGCTTTTATGACGTTTTTGTTTTTAAATATACCGAAAAATACACTGTGCGGTATAAATTTTCGTACATTTTGATCGATAACTCCTCTCCTAATGCATAGATTTAGACAATTTTCGGGGAAAAATATTGCCTTTACCCAGGAAATATATATTCGAAGTTTCATGAGTCTACGTTAAGGCGTTTGGACACAATTCCATTTTATTCGATGTTCGAAGGACACGGTTTTTTCGACCTACTCTTGCTTTTCGAGCTAGAACTCTCTTCCTAATATTCCGATTTAGCCCATTTTCAATACCAAACAAACCTTGTCTATAAGAAAGATTCTGGCAAAATTTGAGGCCCCTAGCTTTTTCGGTGCGACCTCTATCGTGCTTTCAACAGACGGACAGACGGACGGACATAGCTAGATCGTCATAAAATCAAACCCCGATTCAGAATATATATACTTTATGGGGTCTAAAATGGATATTTCGATGTGTTACAAACGGAATGACAAAATGAATATACCCCCACCATTTTTTTGGTGGCGGGTATAAAAATATACACAAATAAAAACATCTCATTGTAAAATTATAAATTGAGTTTACGTATGTACATGTTTCCAAAAAAAAAAAAAAATTTTAAAAAAATTAAAAAAAAAATATTATAAAAACAATAAAAAAACATTAAAAAAAAATTAAAAAAAAAATAAAATAAAAAATTTTTTTTGCTCAGCTTGGATTTGATGCCACGTTTACTCTAACCTGTATACCACGTTTGTATGTATGTGTTGTATGTTGTTGTTTTGGAAAAAATCGAATTAACAACAGAGCAACACTAATTCTCTTGAATACACCATTGTTCTAAAAAATATCACAGATAAATAGATAAATCTCTTAAGCTACCTTTACACCATCTAATTTCTCATCTGTGTCGAGCTAATAAACATTAGTTTTAAAAAATTGTAAAATTTCTTTAATTCGACCTTAATATCATTGTAGGAAGCAATTCTATAGTATAACAAGTAACAGTGCTATATTCGGCCGTGCCGAATCTTATATACCCTTCACAACGTGTAGTCATGCAATAACAATTGTTTGTATCACCATTCATCTCATTGATATGAAATACGTACATACATGTAAAAAACATACATATAAAAACCATTGTAAAATTATAAATTGAGTTTACGTATGTATGTTTCTAAAAAAAAATTAATTATATATATATATATTAAAAAAAAAAAAAATTACAAAAAAAAATTTTTAAGAAAATTTTTAAAAAAATTTAAACTAAATATATAAAAAAATATAAATAATATATAAAATAAAAAAAAAAACAATTTTGGCTCAGCTGGGATTCGATGCCACGTTTACTCTAACCAGTATATATGCATGTTGTTGTTGTAATTATGAAAAAAAACGAGGTGGTCGTGTTTTTTTGCTCATATCTCAGAAAATTATCGGGCGATTGTGCTGAATTTCAATAGCGATTCATTCCCGGATATTTCCAAGAGATTGATATCATATACAGATCTGAGGAACATATAGTTGCTTCTAAAAGTTGATTTCAACCAACACACGGACAGACGGGCAGACGGTCAGGGCTTAATCGACTCCTGTATTCATAAGCTTTCAGAAAATATATACTTTATGGGGTCGGAAATGAAAAATGTAGAAATTACAAACGGAATGACAAAGCTATATATACCCTTGTGCACCACAGGTGAAGGGTATAAAAAAGGACGTGAGTCAGTTAAACTTAAATGAAAACTCAGACAGTGTAAACACCGCATTGGAGCTAAAATAATCAACGTTCTATGTTGGAGTTTTTAAAATAATAATTCTTTTTTGAAATACTTTGAGATACTTCTAAAATAAATACTTTTTTATTTTAAAGATTCATTTTTTCGATCTCTATTGTGGGTGTTAGTAATATAACGATATTCAAATTAATTTTTATATTAAAAAAACCTATTTAGTAATTTATTTAATCAGAATAGTCGTACAATTTTTATTCTTTACTTTTTACTATTAAAGCAATGAAATATTGTTATATATTTTCATTTCCGACCCCATAAAGTATACATTTTCTGAAAGCTTATGAATAGGGAAGTCAATTAAGCACTGTCTGTCTGTCCGTGTGAGGCACCAAAATATTAAAAATATTCGGAAGCAGATCGGTATTGAATCAGAAAAATCGCTCTATTAACATCTGAGATACGATGAAATGATACGATGATACGATGATTTTTATACCCTTCACCTGTGGTGCACAAGGGTAATTGTATGTATATAGCTTTGTCATTCCGTTTGTAATTTCTACAATTTTCATTTCCGACCCCATTAAGTATATATTTTCTGAAAGCTTATGAATAGGGGAGTCGAGAGACAAAATTGCTCTCCTTTACGCGATCACCTTATGTAATTACACCATGATTTTACCTGTACGAATTCGCCCTGCCTGTATGAATATGCCTTGCTCTGGACATTATATAAAGGGTGATTTTTTATGAATTAAGTTTTTCCGGCTGGCAGCACTGGTTGGTAATTGTGTCCAAACTACATCTGTGAAAGTGAAAAGTGTTCACTATACTCTGCCATTTCATCGTCTAGAAACTCACAAAAGAGCAACGACTGCAAGTCGTTGAAATTTATTATCAGAATTCGTGCTCGTGAGAAATGTCAATCGTTTGTTACGAACTTTTTATGGTCGTCATAATCGACCTAGTGAATCAACAATTCGTGCTTTTATCACCAATTTTCGCACCAAAGTTACTTTGGCGGACATTAAACCACCGACTCGCGTTCGTAGAGTGCGTACCGAAGAGAATATTGTAGCCATAGCCGTAGCATCATCGGTGCATTTTTCTTTAAAGACGACCGTGGAAGAAACATTACCGTCAACTGCGAACGATATAGAGCCATAATATGCGACTTTTTTTGCCCCAATTGACTGACTTGGACTTGGTTGATATGTGGTTTCAACCAGACGGTGCCACATGCCACATAGCTCGTAAAACAATGGACATATGGTAGGATGAATATGGTGAGCAGTTTATCTCTCGAAATGACCCTGTGAGTTGGCCGCCAAGATCATGTGATTTGACACCTCTTGACTATTTCTTGTGGGGTTATGCGAAGTCGTTGGTCTATGTGGACAAGCCAAACACTATTGAAGCCTTAGAGTATAACATAACACGTGTTATTCATGGAATACAGGCCGAAATACTCGAAAAAGTGGTGCAAAATTGGACCTTTCGAATGGACCAGTTGAATCGAAGCCGCGGGCAACATTTATATGAAATTATTTTTAAAAAGTAAATGTCAAAGACCAATTTATCGATTCCAATAAAAATTTAAAATATATGATGCAAATTCTAGTTTTTTACTAGATTTTTGAAAAAACTACTCTTAAAAAATCACGCTTTATATGTATTTGTTTTAAATTAAGAGATATATGTATATTTATGTATGTATGTGCAATGACAATTTACTTTATTTTGAACAGCTGTTTAATAAAGGAAAATTCACAATAACAATTTTCACTTCTTATTCGCGATAGGTTATGACTTTGAATGCAATATGTACATCTCTCGCCTTTTATACTTGTTATAAATAATTTTTCTTTTCTTTTTATTTTTCTAGGTCACGAAAACTGTACATTTCATCATGACCTGGAATTGGATCATAAGCCACCAACAAGGGAAGCTCTTTTACCCGATATGGCCCGATCGTACCGTTTACTTCTAGGCGGCTTAGGTGAAAATCCCGATCGACAAGGACTAATCAAAACTCCTGAAAGAGCAGCAAAAGCAATGCTCTTTTTCACTAAAGGTTACGACCAAAGTTTAGAAGGTAACAACATTTTTGTATTAAATATTTATTAAAAACCTAAAATTCTACCTAGTGTGTATGAAAGAGCTGAATTTTGCATACGAACGCAATGCGAATCTTTAAATATAGATACTACAGTAGAACTTTTAATTTTAATCGTGTTTGCATGCGATAATTTGACTCTAGATAGCTAATTACGGTTTTCGACATTATTTGAAAATAACCGAATGCTTACAAGGATTCACATAGCAATTAAAAATTTAAAGTAATCTCATACGTTCGAAACCCTTTTCGGTCGTTGTCGAATATCGTAAATTGCTCGCAGATAAACAATATTATAAATAATACTTGTAACGAGGGTTGGCTTTTATATTTCGGGATTGGGCAACCCCAGTGCTGCAATCTGGCAACTGACGTTCCTTTAGTAAATTTTAAAATTTTTGACAATTTACATACTCAGAACAATCTGACGTACGAACGCTATTTGTATTGGTAACAGTACAGCCAAAAAATTGTTAGGGGATTATTTTTAACAACTTCGATGTGGATAAATGAAAAATAGTGCATCAATAAAATCAATTAGATTTTTAGCGTTAAGCACCATCAAGGACCCGTATTTGATGATGGCTAACTGAATTCAGTCGTGGACGTAGTTCGCCCAACGACGAGTTTCGTGAACGTCGTACACAAATGGTTGTTAATCCAAAAACATTAATGCTGTGTGTGAAATATAGGCAACCTTCAATCTTTATGGAATCAGTATACATTTAATATTGCATGATTGCATTTGGCTGTCAAAAAAAATTTGTTCGTGTTGAATCAAGGCGAATTCAATAAGGTGAACTCGTCGCTAAAACAACTACAAAGTTGAAAAATACAAACGTGTATTTTGTTAGTGTAAAACAAAACGATATGTCAAAAATACACAAAAATTTGACAAGTGGTCCCTAGAAGTAGTCAACAGCTGATGATCAGCTGATCTAATAAGTTCACCTTATTGAATTCGCCTTGTGTTGAATCCCACATAATTTGACAATCACTCAAAAAAAGGCTCGTGTCAATTGGTCGCAAGAAATGGTTAAAAAAATACGAATGACGAGTCGTGGATCTACGCGTATCAGCCCGAAAACAAATAGAAGTTGTCTGTGTGGGTCTTCCAAAATGAGCAAAACTCTTCTAAATGCATGTTTCGGAGTTACCTCAAACGGAATGGAAAAGGTGTTTCGAAAATTGGTTAACACGTATGCAAACGTGTGCTTCGAAAAGCAATAAAGCTACTTTCGATGATTTGTTGTCTCTAATTCTTCGCAACCATCGTACACATATTGTTACATATTAAGTCCGATTTAAAATTTTTACAAGCGATTATCAGATATACACGCTCCTTGCCACAGACAATAACTATACGTGCGAGTGCGTGAGTAGGGGTAAAACTTTTTTTCAACACAGAGTGACTCATGAATTTTATTATAGAAGTTTTTTGTAACCATTATGACCACGCTTGCATTAGATCATAATAATTACGGCTGTTCTAATATCAATAGTTGAATAAGCGCAACTGGTGCATCAGTAATACAACAGAGTGGGTTGAGAGTATACAACAGAGTGTGTCGAGTGTATGTACATGAAATTTAATTTAACTGCTAACGTAATTAGAAAACTGGAATCCTGCGGAATCCCAATGTTGAGTACGGTATTACACCTATTGTTACGACATAATTTTGATCATGCAGGATAAGCCAACTTAGCTGACTGATTTGTTTTATTAAAAAAAATTTATTAAGCTAAATGAGAAAACGTACATCCATAAAACAGCTTCCGCTTTCGTGTTGTTATTGAATTTCTCTTTCTACGTTATTTTGCATAACATTGCGCAATGTCCTGACGCTATGGTTTGTCGACAAAAACCCCCTCTCTCAAGAAACGGAAACAATAAATTACGGGCATCTAATGTGAGAAACAAAATGGCCATGGAAATAAGTCGATAATCAAAATTTTGTACAGAATTGTCATTGTCCTTTCTCTTCTGCTATAGCTCCATCTTGCTGGAACCATGATGGAAATAACGATGTATCGATGATTTTGAAATGCCCAATTGAGTAGACACTCACAGCAATGAGAGTACACACCGATGGATAAAATTATTCTTTGTATATCACCTTGTCCTTAACAGACAAACCTAAACCAGAGCGGCAAGCTTTGTGCTTAACGCTGAAGTGACAGACCAAAACAAGGGCGTCAGAGTTGTGTAATTATGTGTAATTGAACATTGAACTGAAAAGGGAGAAACTGTAGCTAACTTTAATACGTAGCATCTGGTCAAAATTGGATTTTCCAATTGTAAATTATTGCCGTCGCGGTACTTCGATCTGTTTTATACAAATTATATATTGCAAATATTTTCTTTGCGTTAAAATAATTTACCATCCTAAGAGTATGACGACATAAAATAAAACAAGGAAGAGTGCTATACATATTCTACTGGTCAAGCCCTTTGATACCAATATTGAGCGTGTTCAAGAAGTTACATTTTAAAATGCAAGATTTGACCCATATAAAAATTTATTGTCCGCCATTTTGTAGTGGTGACCAACATGAATTTAATATTTTTTAATTTGCGCTAGTCAAGTCCTTTCAGATGATACCAATATTGACTCTCTCGGTTGTCTAGAAGCTGAAAATTGATTATTATATTAATTGTTTGCCTATAACTTTACCGATTAGAGCCCGCCTTATCCAAAACTTTTCACTTCACTTTTTATCTCTAGAGGCATATTATATCTACAAATAGTAGCAAAAATATCTATAAATTTTTCTATGGCTAAATATTTTAATTTTGATTTATTTGCTCATATCTCAGAAAGTTATGGGGCGATTGTGCTGAATTTCAATAGCATTAATTTTCGGATATTTCCAAAAGAATGATACCATTCACAGGTCTGAGAAACATGTGGTTGCTTCTAAAAGTTGATTTCAACATACACACGGACAGACTGACAGACGGACAGTGTTAATCTACTCCTCTATTCATAAGCTTTCAGAAAATATATACTTTATAGGGTCGGAAATGAAAATTGTAGAAATTACAAACGGAAAGACAAAGCTATATACATATACCCTTGTGCACCACCACAGGTGAAGGGTATAAAAACTTTAATAACTTCAAAGAATACAAAATTATAAAAATTTTAAATTAGTAGCTCAAGTTGGCCTACCCTGTATTTTGAATACTAAACGTTTTTTTTTTCATTTTAATTAATACTTTTACTTCAAAAAACACGCAAATAAATCTAATCAATATTAGTTGTCTTTTTTTCGATCTAATAAATTCGTTAGACTACAACTTTAAACGCCATTGAATGTTTAACAAAAAATTTATTGAGAATATCAATGGGGGATTTTTTTTATAATTGCCCACTTTACTTACTTTATTACTCCGCATAACCGGTTTAACCGGCCACTGGCTAATGAATTGTAAAAAAACAAATTCATTTGCGACTGTGTTTTGCTAAGAAAATCACAAATCATAATAAACGAAAGTAATTTACCTTCTAATATACAAGTATTAACATTTTATAGCCGAAAAAAAAACACAAAAATCAGGTGTTCAATAAAAAACCAAATATTTTTAGCATCTAAATTTATTAATTGAATGTTAGTATGTATGTACTTACATAAATACCCATGCACATACACTCAACATTCGTAGTACGAGTACATGTGTATTTACTTGCACATACATATATTTATTTTAAGGCCAAATTAATGTATTAAAATTTAAAGTATTAATACGAAATCTAACTACTCATTAGTAACAACAATTAAAAAATTTATAGTCGATCAACCTTGGCCATTTGATACCCTGTACCACAACCTGTTAAAAATTAAATTATTTGTGCTGAATTGTTATTGCAAATCCTACAAAGAGAAAAATGTTTACATACGAAAAGTACATACATAAGTACGTACATACATACATATTTACATACTTACTCTATAAATATAGAATTTGTAAATAATACGACTTCAACGTCATCTAACGGATACGTAACATGGATCGGCTCGAACTCATGGTAAAATTTTTAGCTTTTTATTTTTATTATAACACCATAGCGGAGCAGGCGGAACAAGCTTCAAATACCGGAAATCTACGTGGAGTATATTCAGCCATAAAGCAGATAAATGGTAACAACATAAGAGGGACTGCAGTACTAAAAGCAATAGATGGAGCTGATTTAACAACATCGGAAGAACAATTAGAGCGATGGCGTGATTACTTCTCTTCCCAAGAGCCGGCAGAACAACAGGAAGACAATACACTTTTTAATCGTCGCCGAAATCCTAGGAGGGATATAGCCACAGATCCCCCGTCATGCTCGGAAATAGAAGCTGCTTTGAACGTGCTGAAAAACAACAAAGCCTCTGGTCCGGACAACATTCCTTCGGAACTGTTGAAGTATGGTGCAGGTACCCTAGCAGAGGTTCTTACCCCAATAATTCGCGAGGCCTGGATTTTAAATCGTATTCCAGATGAATGGAAAGAAGGTTTAGTTATTACATTGCCCAAGAAAGGCGATTTGACGCAATGCAAAAACTGGCGTGGAAGAAATCTCCTTAATTCTATTGGTAAAATTATAGCATCCCTAATTAATCAACGTATCTCCCCTATAGCGGAGCAAATACTGCGTAAAGAACAGGCTGGTTTCCGGCAAGGTCGGTCGTGCGCAGATCATATCAACACGTTGCGCATCATAATTGAGCAATTAGCCAAACAAAACACTCCCTTATATCTTCTTTTTGTTGATTTTGAGCGCGCTTTCGACACAATATTCCGTAATTCAATGTGGTCGGCACTGTTATGTAAAGGCATTCCCGGAAAAATTGTAAACCTGATTCGTGAACTCTACAGGGATGCTAAGTGTAAGATTCGTTTTAACGGAAATGAGAGTCGCCCGTTCTTTCCCAACACTGGTGTAAGACAAGGTTGCATCCTTTCGCCAACGTTATTCTTAATACTACTCGATTGTGTCATGGAAAAAACCAATAGAGAAGCTCCTGTTGGTATTCGCTGGACCTTATCCGAATTTCTTTATGACATTGACTACGCCGATGACATATGTCTGATGGCCCATCGCTTTCAGGATATTGAAGCAAAACTTAGGTGTCTCTCCAAAAATGCTATAAAAGTTGGATTGAGAATCAACAGTAGGAAGACTAAGCTTATGCGAATAGGAACAGATGTAACAACTTCATTGGTGATAAATGATGTTACTATTGAAGACGTAGATTCTTTTTGTTATCTTGTTGCTGATCGTATCAATAAAGCACGCAGCTCTTTTTTATCGCTTTACAAAATTTGGCGTAGAAATAATATCTCGCGAAAAAACTAAACTACGCATTTTCAACTGCAGTGTTAAGTCTGTGTTATTGTATGGCTGTTCTACCTGGAGCTTAACAAAAGAATCCATTCGTAAAATCTAAACATTTATAAACAAATGCTTAAGGCAAATTCTTAACATCTTTTGGCCTAATTGGATTACAAATGAAGCACTGCTGCAGATGGCGAACTCTAAGCCGGTAGAAATCGAAATTCGCAAACGCAAATGGACGTGGGTAGGTCATATATTGCGAAGACCACAATCAGAAATAGCAAGAATAGCCTTAGATTGGAACCCACAAGGACAGCGCAGACCTGGTAGACCCCGAAACACCTGGGTGCGCTACCTGAAACAGGAATGTGAACTTGCTCGAGTTTCATGGAATCAGCTAAGGCGATTGCCAGAGATAGACAAAGATGGAGAGAATTTGTTGACGCCCTATGTTCACTTTGAACTTTTATTTAAGTATTAATTAAAAATCGATATGTATTTCTATTTCTATTAATATTTAATTAAATAAAGGACATATATATATATATATATATAGCTTTTTTGGTTACTGAGGTTAGCGTTAAGTAATGTTCACATCAGGAAAATATTTGACGTAACCAATAAATAACAAGAGCGCTATATTCGGCCGTGACGAATCTGATAATACCTTTTACCGTCATGTGAATATGTGGGTATAAATACGTAGATTTTAAATTTCATTTAATACGCCATTTTCTTTATTATTTCCGATGCCATCTTTGATTTGGAATTTTTACATAGTTAACTGTATTCTACTAGTCAAGCCCTTTCATTTGATATCCATAGTTGTTATGTACTGGTCCAGCCCTTTTATTTGATGCCAATATAAAGGGGGTTTTTTGCCTCATATACTCGCCATTTAATCTAGGAGGCCATTTTTGATCTTTTTCTTTTCATATCTAACTATATTTTAATGCTCAAGCACTTCTACTTGATACCCATCAGAGATTGGTTTGATTGGACAATTTTACGTCCTTCAATACAATCTCAAAAAGAGAGCCTTTTGTTGACAATATAAGCACTGCATCAATTTAGTAAAGCAATGCATGACATAATTCACAATAAGGGAGTGTAACGAATAACGCATCATGCATTGCTTTCTACAAAAGTAAACTAACAGTCGCAAAAGCTACGAATACTGAGCGAATGGTATGAATGGTTTTAATGCTGATTGAATAAGCAACGAATACTGAGCGAATGGTATGAATGATTTTAATGCTGATTCAAAAAAATTTCTGGAAATTTACCTTGTAGCATGATACAACAATTAAACAAAATATATTTCTGGTGTTGAAAAATTAAATGAAATTAACAAATCGTTGATCTTCTTATGTACATAAGCAAAACTGGTTGTCTACAAACTTAACACACTAATGTCAACGAATACTGAACGAATGGTGCGAATATTTTCAGTACTATCATATGACATCATCTCAAAAAGAGATTGTTGAGAGTGCAAGCAGAAAAAGAAATGAGTATGCAAACAAAAGCGTTTTAGTAAATTATGAATCTTTTGCGAGAACTTTTAGCAAATTATCGATCAGAACTGTTCAAATTTCACCGATGTTATGAAATTCTTTATCAACTAGCATGGGTACGCTGGCATAAACCCTTATGTTTTTGTTTAAATTTAAAATTGGATACCTTAATCTGTTTTCGGGACTATTTAGATAAGCAAATGCATTGAAAATAAAAAAAATACGAATGTTTGAAAATTGCTGGGACGTATTGTCCCAGTAGTCCCGAAAGGGTTAATATCAATCAAAGGCAATACAAAAGCAACGAATTTGTGAAAAGCCAGCAAACGCGAATATTTTCATTCTGTTCTCTGGTCCCCATATTGGCTCTCACGGTTGTATAGAAACATTCCGTTTGTAAATTTTAGGAAAAACACCAGTTGTACTTTGTAGCTTATATCTCTGTTGGTTTCCAGTCGATTTGTTAGTTTTTCTTAGAAATTATTTCTCATATTAAGGCTTATAATTTGGTATCTTCAACGTGTTAAAAAATTATTTAGAAGTTTAAAAAAACTTGATATATTTAAATAAATATATATATTTTTATATAATGTTTGCCTATAACTTTGCCGATTAGTGTTCAGCTTGTCCAAAATTATTCTTGAATATCTCTAGAGGCATATTAAATCACAGTAACACAGTAACAACTATGTTTTTAAATTATCTAGGGCTAAAAAAATTTTAATTTTTGTAGTAAAAATAAGTGAAAAACAAAAGCTGTCGTGTTCATTTGCTCATATCTGAGAAAGTTATGGGGCGATTATGCTGATTTACAATATCGATCTGCTTCCAAATATTTCCGATATTTTGATACCATACACGAGTCTTGGCGATTTTGGGCGCTATGTTGACTTCAACATACAGACGAACAGACGGAAGTGCTTAATCGACTCCCGTATTCATAAGCTTTCAGAAAATATATACTTTATTGGGTCGGAAATTAATATTGTAGAAATTTCACACGGAATGACACACCTATATATACCTTTTACACTTTCGTGTGAAGGGTTAGAAAATCAAATGTCCATTAGTAATCGCATCACTTAAGAACGGTTGCACCGGTTCTTGCAAATTTTTTTTAAATGTTTTTCATAACCCAACTTACGTTTTTACGGGGAAAAAATTTAAGCACTCCCTCTTCTACGCTTACTTTCTTTATTTATCTAGATTTATGTAAAATTTTAAAATATCCAAAGTACTGTAATACCTAAAATCTTCAAAATTAGTATGGGATATTATATTAATATTATAATAATTCAGCTTAAACTAAGCTGGAACCTTAAATATAAATATAATACATTTTATTAGATATCTTGAAAACTATTACATTTATAATATAAAAGCTTTGTGTGCTCCACTTTTATCTCATTTTTCTTATTCCAGCCAACAGATGATACGATCGAAGCAGGGGAAGTGATACCCCCCCATACAAAAAACTATAAATATTAGAATTTTAATACTGCTATTAGCCATATTAATAAAAACTGTACAATTCAATTAAATTATTGTAGAGGATCAAATGAGAGGGCGTGGCACTTTCTATATAGAGAAAATATATATAATGTCATATCTGCACAACTATAATTGTTATAGGTTTTGAATTCTGTATAATTGGCTGCGATATAAGTTTATTTTTTTGTCGGACACAAAATTAAAAGGATCAGAGCAGGGGACATGGCACCCCCCACACCAAAAAATACATTTGATTCCATTCTGTTGTAATTTCTGTTCTAAACAAGGGGATACATTTAAAAAAAACTGGATATGATCCATGTATACATTTATTGACCGCAGTTTTATAGTAGCGGTCATTATGGGCTTTAATTTTATGTTGCGCTAGTCAAAACCTTTTTCGATACTCATATTGGTTCTCTCGGTTATATAGAAGCTGAAAAAATAGATTTTTGTTTGAAGATTTTAAGAGAGACATCGAAACTCTATTTGTTAGTTTTTCTTAGAAATTATTTAGGAGTTTAAAAATTTTGATGCATTGAAAATATATATTTTGAAAAATAATTTTTGCCTATAAATTTGCCGATTAGTGACCGATTTGTCCAAATTTTTTTAGGAACAAATTTTTTTAACCCCTACAATATGGGTATCAAATGAAAGGGCTTGACTAGTAGAATACAGTTAACTATGTAAATTCAAAATCAAAGATGGCGTCGGAAATAATAAAGAAAATGGTGTATTACATGAAATTTAAAATTTAGGCTTAACTACGATGTGGTATTTATATCTATGTACATGACGGGAAGGGTATTATCAGATTCGACACGGTCGAATGTAGTGCTCTTACTTGTTTTTTTATAAATTGAAAAAAAAAAAAAATATTTTGTTGTTAAGTGTTTTTAGTTACTCTTCATTTTGCAAATAAATAAAATATTAAATAAAACTTAGGAAAAATACACACAGGATTATTATTTATCATTAATATTTTCTGTAATTTTTTCAACCCAATTTTGATATAAGTCGATATTTTACTAAATAATTTTTATTTTACAGATGTGCTTAATGGAGCCGTATTTGATGAAGACCATGATGAGATGGTTGTTGTTAAAGACATTGAAATGTTCTCTATGTGTGAGCATCATTTAGTACCATTTTATGGCAAGGTCTCCATTGGCTATTTACCTTGTAATAAAATTTTGGGACTTAGTAAATTGGCGCGGTAAGATTAATTATATAATACACACACATGTACATGTACACACATACTTAAAAAGCTATATACAGTCGAGCTTTTCTAAAATTAATTGAAATAAGTGGCACCAAAAATTATTAATTATGTATATTGAAACTTCATTACATTATGAAATTATTATTTTTGTTTTCAATTTCATTTTAAATAGTCAGGAATTTTAGTTTGAATTACATTGTTTAAACAATTTGTTTCTCAACAAATCATGGTGATACATTTTCGGTCACTGAACGAACACGGGTAACTGCTGTCAAAATTATTATTGATAGGACTTTCACTCAATTTACACGATGATTTAAAAAGTCACGACGTTTTTTTATTTGTTTGTTAACGAGAAGGGAAGAGAAGAAAGAGTAGTACAAAACATCACGTTTTCTGTTTTTGAAGATCTTTTATTTTTGTATTTGTTTTTACAATCGCTTTCGTTTTTTTATTTTTTTTTTTTAAAGTTCAATTTTTTACAAAAGTAAAAGATTAAATAAAAAAAATATTTTTTATTACAAATATTTATATTTGTATCAAAATTTGTATGCCCACTACAAACAAATGCTGTGGGGGTATATAAATTTTAACATTCCGTTTGTATCACATCGAAATATCCATTTTAGACACCGTAAAGTATATATTTTCTGAGTCCTGGTTTCATTTTAGGACGATCTAGCTATATCCGCCTGCCTTTCCATCCGTTTAAAGCATGATAGCGCTCAAACCGAATGAGTTTGTTGGATAACATTTTGCCAGAATATTTCTTATACACAAGGTTTGTTTGGTATTGAAAATAGGCTAAATTGGTATATTAGGAGGTGAGTTATAGCTTGAAATGCAAGAGTAGGTCAAAAAACCATGTCCTTCCAACATCGAACAAAGAGCGATAAAATTTCTTAAGTATATTTTTTAAGTAAAAAAATATTTTTTCCTGAATATTGTTCTATCCAAGGCGAATCAATCCACCTTGGTTCTATCATTACGAAAGGAGTTATGAATCAAATTGTAAAAAAATTTATACCGCACAGTGTATTTTTCGGTATATAAAAATTTAAAACGTAATAAAACTGACAAAATTAGATGAACGATTCTAAAATCTTGCAATCATTGCTTTTTATACCCTTCAACTGTGATACACAAGGGTATATCTGTGGCTTGGAGCTAAAAGGACCAATGTCAAAGTATTAACTTTTGAGAAAATTGGAATTGAACTTTAACTTTTATAGATGCTTTTATAGTGACATTGGCCAGCATTTTATTTATGAAGCTGTTCTGGGTTAAGTATGACTTTAGCTGTTTTACCATAATGAAAAAGAGCAAGAAAACAAATCTAATTCAATGATTAACTCAAAAGAGCAAAAAAGTGACCTTTTAGCTCCAAGCCACAGATATACATATAACTTTGCCATTCCGTTTGTGATTTCTACAATTTTCGTTTGACATCAACTTTTAGAAGCAACTATATGTTCCTCAGATCTGTGTATGGTATCAATCTTTTGGAAATATCCGGGAAAGAATCGCAAATTTTTTTTTAAGTTTATATTCCAAAAATTTACAAACTAAAATCAATTTGTTCAGCTTCTAGACAACCGAGAGAGTCAATACTGGTATCATCTGAAAGAACTTAACTAGCGCAATATAAGCACCATAAAAAAATTTAAATTCATGTTGGCCGCCACTACAAAATGGCGGACAATAAATTTATATATGGGTCAAATCTGGTATTTTAAAATGTAACATCTTGAACACCCTCAAAATTAGTATCAAATTAAACGGTTTGACCAGTATAATACAGTAAATTATTAAAAAAAAATGTAAAATCGAAGATGGCGTCTAAAACAAAATGGCAGAATAATTTTTTTTAACCCCATCAATATGGGAATCAAATGAAAGGGCTTGACTAGTAGAATATAGATAACTACGTTAAAAATTCAAAATCAAGGATGACGTTGCAAATAATAAAAAAATGGCGTATAACATGAAATATAGGTTAAGTTACGATGTGGGATTATACCTATGTACGTATGTACATACATGATGGTGAAGGATATTATCAGATTCGGCACGGCCGAATATAGCACTTTTACTTGTTGATCTAAAGACTTGTAATAATGGATAATTAAGATTCATTTAATTTCTATAAGATTTTGAAATAATGAACTTTATATTGCAGTACGCCCACTTCTCACATATTCTTAAATTAATGAAATTTAAAATCTCATAAATCCGACAGAATTATAAGAATGATGATGAAATATATAGCATATATAGCTTTCAGGTCAATGTAATTGAAATGCCAGAAAATGAAGATTATACGCCTATTTTAACGCCTTCCTTGCATATAACGCTTTATCTTAAATCCAATTAATTTTGGAATAATAAAGGACTTTATATTGAAACATCTAAGTTGAATTTATGAGCAAAAACTGTGTGAAGGGTATATATAGGTTTGTCCTTCCGTGTGAAATTTCTACAATTTTCATTTCCGACCCCATAAAGTATATATTTTCTGAAAGCTTATGAATAGGGGAGTCGATTAAGCTCTTTCAGTTTGTCCGTCTGTCCGTTTGTATGTTAAAATCAACTTTTTGAAGCCCGCCGACATCGCTTGGACCCGGGTGAGGTATTAAAATATCAGAAATATTTGGGAGTATATCGGTATTGAAAATCAGAAACATCGGTACATAAACAACTGAGATATGAGCAAAAACCCACGACCACCTCGATTTTTTTTCACAAAAACAACATTACAACAACAACATACATACATACAAACGTGTATACTGGTTAGAGAAAACGTGGCATCGAATCCCAGCTGAGCCAAAAAAAATTTTTTTTTAATTTTTTTAAAATTTTTTTTTTAATTTTTTTATTTTTTTATTTTTTATTTAATATATTATTTATATTTTTATATTTTTTTTTATTTTTTTTTATTATTTTTTTGTTTTATATTTATTATATATATTTTAATTATTTTTTTTTATTTTTTTTTTATTTATTTTTTTTATTTTTTCTTTTAACATACATACGTAAAGTTATAATTTTACAATGGGTTGTTTTTATATATGTATGTTTTTAATATGTATGTACGTATTTCATATGGGATGAATGGTGATACAAACTACTGTTATTGCATGACTACACGTTGTGAAGTGTATATAAGATTCGGCACGGCCGAATATAGCGCTCTTACTTGTTCACTGTATATGTATAAAAAGAAATCTGTAATGGATTATCAAGTTAAATTTAAACATCAATTATATAATTTTAAAAGTAGGAAGTTCCATTTCCACACAAAGCAATGTACTCCTAATGTAAAAATACTTAAGTTTTAATTGCAAGACTAAATTTAAGAAAATAAAAGAAGACTAAGCGATTAAAAATTAAAAAAATCAACGCATAAACAAATATAGTTTTTTTAAAAGAGAATTTAAAAAACAATCAACTATTTTAAATCGTCATCTGAACTGAGTGTTTCTTCTTCTTGTCTAAATTCTACTGTATCGAAATTCGTTATAAGGAGATCAAATATATTTTAATTAGAATGAAATAGCGTATACTTTAAATCAAATCATAATGGAGTGGACTTTATAGAAGTTCACTATAAAGAGGTTCGACTGTATGTATTTGTTTATAATCTCACCATTAAAGAATTTTAATTTATGTATTCGATTTTTTTATCTCTCAATTGGTTATCTTTTAACGATTAAATTAAAATTTGCATCAATTAGTATTAGCTACCTATTGATTTCAAAATTTAAAAATATTCAGAAATGACTTGTTGACATACTATTATCATATTGATAAGTTAATACAATTGCATTTTATTAATCGTTTTATTCTAATTTTTTGTTTCTAGAATTGTCGAAATCTTTTCCAGACGTCTACAAGTTCAAGAAAGGCTAACTAAGCAAATAGCTGTTGCCGTTACGCAAGCTGTTCAACCAGCTGGTGTAGCAGTAGTTGTGGAAGGAGTGTAAGTATTCTCCTCAGTATTATCAATTTTTAATAAAAGGTTTTTCAATATGGATCCAAGACATATTTAACAAGGTTGTCGTCAAGGCATATTTATTCATCAGGCAACTCGAACTGAATTTTTTATACCCTTCACAAAGAGTGTTAGGGTGTATACATTTGTCATTCCGTAAAAGACTTGCACAATATTCGCTTGCGATCCTATAAAGTATGTATTTACTGAAAGCTTATGACTAGGGATGTCGATTGAGCAATGTCCATATGTGCGTGTGTGTGTGTGTTAAAATCAGTTTTTTGAAGCCCCCGTATGTAATATGAAATAACAGAAATATTTGGAAGCAGATCTTTATTGAAAATCAAAAAAATTGGTTCATAAACAACTGAGATATGAGGAAAAACCAAGAGCACATCGTTTTTTACACAACGCATTCATACAAACGTGGTATACTGATTAGAGCAAACCTGGTTTCGAATCCAGAAATTGTTTTTATGATTGATACATACAACACATGCATCAATTTATTTTTTAATTTTACGATGGAATGTTTTCAAGCGAATAAAATCAAAATCAAGCAAAAACTTAAACAAAATTTCTTGGTGTTTGTCTGTGGGTTTGGTTTATTTGAATCTCAAGATCTTAAACTGGGTTAATTTTATATGTTTAGTTAGTTTTTTTCAATTCTTAGGGGGTCATTGCACCCCACATTTTGGTCTAGTTACATCTTAACAAATAAATAACAATAGCCTTGACGGAAGATGTCAAAACAACCTCTACCCGACCATATTGGAAAACCTCTTACAAATGCATATATTTATACATTTGATATTATTAAAAACTAGAAAAGCCCGGCGCGCGTTGCTACGCCCCTTAAAGAATATTAATGCATTCTGAATTTTAATTAATTATCAAGTGCAAAAAGCTAAAAATTATAACTTTTTTATTGGGCGTGGCACTGCCCACTTTTCTAATCACGAAATTTTAAAGTCAATATGTGTGCAAAGTTTCAGAAAAATCGGTCCAGTGCAAGTACTTCAAAATTATACCTTTTTTTATATGCGTGACACTGCCCACTTTTCTAATCACGAAATTATAAAGTCATGACAGCTCAGTATGTGTGCAAAGTTTCAGAAAAATCGGTCCAGTGCAAGTACCTCAAAATTATAACTTTTTTTTATGGGCGTGGCCCTGCCCACTTTTCTAATCACGAAATCATAAGGTCATGATAGCTCAATATGTGTGCAAAGTTTCAGAAAAATCGGTCTAGTGCAAGTACCTCAAAATTATACCTTTTTTTTATGGGCGTGGCCCCGCTCACTTTTTTAATCACGAAATTATAAAGTCATGACAGCTTAATATGTGTGCAAAGTTTCAGAAAAATCGGTCCAGTGCAAGTACCTCAATATTAAAAGTTTTTTAGGGGCGTGGCCCCGCCCACTTTTCTTATCACGAAATTATTTAGTCATGACAGCTCGATATGTGTGCAAAGTTTCAGAAAAATCGGTCAAGTGCAAGTAGCTTAAACTGATAACTAATTTTTTATGGGCGTGGCCTCGCCCACTTTTTTTCACCCATAAACACTCCCTGGTATGTGTACACCAACTTACCAAAGTTTGAGCCCGATCGGTTTTACAGTTTCGGAGTCTATAGCTAACACACACACACACACACAGAGTTTCACTTTTATATATATAGATAAATAAATTACATACACATACAAACATACATAAATATTTATTTTTTACAGGCACATGTGCATGGTTATGCGAGGTGTACAAAAAATCAACAGTAAAACTGTAACATCTACCATGTTGGGTGTATTCCGTGATGATCCCAAAACTCGGGAAGAATTCTTAAATTTAGTTAATAGCAAATAAAGCTTTAAAAAAAAATAAACAGACAGGATGACATTAATTCAACAATAAGTACTTCAATAATAATTTTAACGAAAAAACAGTGAACGAACACATTTTTACAAATACATGCAAATACTCACATAAATATATTTTTATTTAGATTATAAAAAATGATAAATACAAGTTTAAATTCTTTTTGAAAAATTGTTGTACATACAAACATTCAAATTGAATTTTATAAATAATTAAATTATTGAACTGTATATACATTTGTATATGTATGTACATATGCACATACATATGTATATACACAGGTCAATAATTTCATTATTTATAAAATTAAATACATACGTACATACATATGTACTTCTTTTTGTATTTATTTTTGTGTATTTATCTCTAATCAAAACAATATAAAAAAAGGCTTATTTATTGTAAATTTAATAAAAATTAAAAAAATATATATATATTTTTGGAAATGCATATACACATTTGTTTATGTATATACAGACAGATACGTGTAACATTTTATATAATACTCTTATGTAGATTAATATTTATTATGCAAATCTACTATTTATTGGAAATACATATAAATTAATTTTTTATGTACATTAGTGTGTACATAAGTAACAAACAGGGTCCAAACATTTAATGTACTTATACAAAAGCCTAACTTAATTCTATTGTTGAAAATCCATAATTATGTTGTGGATTTAAAAAAAAGAATGTGTTAAATGCAAAATCTTTAATAAAAATATTTTATATTATGTACATTTAGAATAATTTTTATTAAGTTTTTTTTATTATATAATTCACGTTGATATTTAATTATTTATAATTTGTAACTAATTTTAAAAATTATTTTGTAAAATATCTAGAAATATACATATTTGTATGTATGTACATGGAAAAAATAACTTTTTTTAATTAAAAAAGCTTACGCATCAAATCTAATAGATTTTTTATTTGAAAATGTGTAAAAATAAATATCAATTGCTGCTATCTAGTATGTCTGTACATTATAAGGAGAATGTCATTCTCTGTGCGACGTGGTCCTATGCTAGCATAAATCCCTAATGTACCTACATACTTATACTTGTATATACAATTTAAAATTATATTATTGTTTAAATGAATTTTTTAAAGATTTCGGTAAATTGTTTTTTTTTTGTTGTTGTATTCTTTTCGTGGTGACTGGGTAGATTTTAAATCACATAAATCTATTTCTTTGCACAACAATTTACTAATTATTTGTAAGTATTTTATATAAATTATATATATTTTTATGAAGACCTAGTTAACAAGATTTTTTTTACATAAATTGATTATTTTTATAAACAACTTTTAGTTAAATTTCGATCTTAAGTTTCTATTTAGAACGAAGTGTCAAAATAATGCAAACGTTTTAGGGAATTTACAAAATAAAAAAAACCTAGTTTTTTTTTAAACAAATGTAATAGAAAAACTGTATTTATACTTACATAAATATATGTTTATTGTTAAGTTAAATGAAAACTAAAATCAAAATTTTATGAAATTTGTTATTACATATACATATATATACTTATAAAAATATACCATATAAAAATATTGAACAAATATATACGTATGTAATTAAATATATAATATATTCATATTGTTTGAAACTTTAAAAGCTGGACTTTTTATTTTAGAAGTTGGAACTTACTTTTTATCACTGTTAACTGTTAGAAGGTATAGTAAAATGATCAAAAAGAAAATGAGTAATATTATAACAATATAACTTATAAAACAAATTAATAATAACTTTTGTATGTGTACTGAATAGAGTTTTATAATAAGAAATTGTTTTAGACTCATTGTCTATTGAAAATCTACGCAGATTTTTTATGAAATTTTAATTTTATCTTTACGGGAAATAAGAAAGTAACTACTACATTGAACAGATTTTAAGACTTGGTAGCACTTTTATACATTCATTTACAGCGTTGACAATACAGCGCTTTTCGCACTACCTTTTTTTATACATATAAAACAAACACCCATATTTTTGTAACCCGGCGCCTTTTTGAAAAACTCGATCAATTGGTGCGATATCTTCAAAAATAATATTATTGAAGTTATATGATATTTTTTAAATACATACTTAAGTTAATACCTACAACAATTTTTAATATTCTCACAACAGTTCGCTAGAAATAACAAATTAACATTTACACAGATAAGTATTAATAAATGTTAACGTTGTATAAAAGATTTACAAATAATCTGTAATTTTCAGAGAGATACCTTTTTTGCACTAAATATTTTCTATTACTCAAAAAGATTAATTTGTTTAGTGATTTAAAAAATTCTTTTGACTTAATTACGAAAAATTGAGAAAATAATTATGGCACAACACTTATGTATTTGTATAAAGATGACGATTATTATAAAGGAATGTTTTGATTTAACCAAACATCTTTCTATGCAGTTTTTCTAAACAATATATATATAATGATTGATTGGTGGTGTTATAATGCACTCAGATTGCCACGTTATCCACGTTTATGTAGCGTTACATAAGTCTACAAAAATCAGTGTGAGCCAGTGAAAATATCATCTAAAACGATTGTAACAACGACGAGCGTGGTTTTGACCTCACCTCAGAGCATTGAAATTAATTATATTTTTAGAGTAAAATAAACGTGGCGATTCATTGTTTTCTTCAGACATATCCCTAAAGAATATAATATGTGTAGAGGTGCTTTCAATTGTAGCAATTTGTAAGTTCCTGTTAATTTTTTTTTTTTTATATATCTATTTCAAATCTAAATAAAAAAAACGAATTTTGCATATATGTATCTTTTATGCTATACATTTTAAATTTAGTGTTAATACCATAATAGTGTAACTTATATATATTTGATAAAGTTTGGGAGTTAGGTAGGCACTTAGAGCAGACAGCTGTTGGCAGCTCACTTGGGAGCGTCATATTGATCACTTTGTAATACATGTTAGATAATAAGGAACAAGAGCAAAGTAGTTAAGTAGACCAAAATTGTTTCAATATGGATATATCTGCTAGAATAAAAAATATTAACATTACAATATCACATTTTTCACAACAATTTGTAACTATTTTCTTTTTTTAAGTGTATTGTTGACCATGGTGTAATGATAAAATTCACCATACCTTTGACAGAAAAATTGTATGCAGTGTCAATTGTTGAAGGAAACTGTCAGTTTTCTGCCGGCTTTGTGTCACTGTTGACGTTGTAATTGCAACGGCGTTAATTATTGTTTGTCGTCTTCGGGTCTCTGTTCTCTTTGTTGTTCCATAATTCCGATGGAAAATTAAACAGAATTTGTGTCCAATAAAATAAATAAATCATTTTAAACTAAACGAAAAAAAACATGAAGTGTAATTAAATTACGTAAACATTTATTTAAGCGTAAATATGTGAAAAAAATAATTCTAATTTTTAGAATAATTTCATAAATATAATTCCAAACCACCGAATACCCGAATCAACGTCACGAAACGAATGAAACGAAAAGAAAGTGTATTTTAAAAAATATAAAGAAGACCTTGCATAAAATGATTTTTATTATTAATCAACAAGATTAAATAAAGCAAAACGCACAAAGAACAAGTAAAAATTTATCACTTAAAATATGTAAATTAAAAAGGGAATGCAAACTGTGTTTAATGATCAGATTAAAAAAATATATAGCAAACTGATAAAAATTGGAGCAAGGTTTTTCCTAGTGACGAAGTACGGGGTATTATGTTTTTGGTTATACAAAATTAAAAAAAAATACAAGATTAATGTATAAAAGTGTACTGTATAGGAATATAAAGCGAAAAATTTGATTACTTTTTTTTTTGTACATATTTTTAGTTTATTACACCTTTTTTATTTTAGTAAAATTAGAACTCTCCATTGTTTGTTGTTCATTTTGACTGCTCTTTTAATTTTTAACATTGTATACCTAATTGCACCGAGACACCAACGACGGCAGTGAAGTGACGTCTCTCCGGGTGGGATTTGTGCAACTGCATATAATTTTATTAAACATATTTGAAGCTTTTCGAATCTGCAAAATTATTTGTTTTAACAAACACTAAAATTTATAGTTAATAAAGTGCAATTGAGAGTATGACGACAAAGTTTCTAAAACTAAATCACAATAACATTCTTTCATCTCCACACATACACAAATGCACATAAACCATACAATATTAACAAAAATCAAATTGTATACAAAGCAAAAAATGATTTAAAAATATCAAAACCAACAAAAGTGCCTCAATGTGTTGTACACGGAAATTAGGAAGGAAAAAAAGCTATCTTTATGTAAGGATATAAACAGTTTTAAAAGAGAGAAATACAAATTACGGGTAAATTTATTATTTGTAGTCTCTTTTTAAAATTTAAAATTAATATTTTTCTGGTTTATATGATATTTTAGCTTCGCTAGAATGGAAAAGGCAAAAGCATATATTAAAAACGAATTGAAAAGTGCAAATACGCAACAGCCACAGCAGCATAGTGATCATTCGGTGGCATCACTTGCACGGTCAACATCAACAAATCAACATCACCAAAAGCAGCAGCAACAATTTAACGTAAATCAATCTCAATATTTCCAACATTCTCCACAAGTTAGCGGAAATGGCAAAACTCCACCGCTTCCATCACATTCACGACACCCATCAACAGGTACGGAAGGTACAGATATAATACCATTGTGTTATGTCTGTGGTGGTCAGGGTGGGTATGAGCCAATTAAGATAAGACCTAATCATGAGAGACCGTCCGAATCATATTTTCCATTTTTGGAAAGACATGAACCACCTGCTGGGGTTCCACAACTTACATCCTCTCAAATATATGTAATGGCCTGTCATCTTTGCTATCGTTCTCTCAATGAGCAATGGGACGCATATGAAAGGGAGAAAAAACCACACATACAACGAATCTACCATATGAAGAGGGTTGATAACAAACCCTATATAGGCGCTGATATTGCTACTCAGGGTGAATATGCCGCCCAAATGTTGGGATTAAGTGCCGAACATTTGGCACAATCAAGCATTGGCGGGGATAATCAACAATATTCCTCCCAAGTGTCATATGGATTTCAAAGATCTTTACGAGATCCTATACATTACCGAAATGACACGTCTTATCTTGCACACG
This sequence comes from Phyto melanocephala, assembly GCA_941918925.1. Lineage (NCBI taxonomy): Eukaryota > Metazoa > Arthropoda > Insecta > Diptera > Rhinophoridae > Phyto > Phyto melanocephala. The sequence goes on along the minus strand of OW799237.1, from coordinate 27,664,562 downwards.
CTGCACCTTCCCAACAGCAGGGAACTACTTCAAGAAATTCTTCACCTTCACCAGCACCAAACTTGCCTCAAGATTATTATGCCCGAAATTCTCCTTTAACAGCAACCAGAAATTCAAATGAAAGAACCTACAGTTCAAGTCGGCCACAATCCCGTGAGGGTGGTAATTACCAAATAACATCGCCTTCCTCTAGACCGTCTAGTGTTCAGGGCAGTGCTTATGAGACTTTAAATATTAAACCTTCTTCTTATGCACACCATAAGCTTAAATTAGGTCAACTGTCTTATTCAAATTCGGCCGTACACAATACCTACACAAATCCACACCCACTTACATCAGCGCATTACTCGTCTCATAACTTTCAAATGGATCATATGGCTGCACAGCAGCAGCAATTGCAGCATGCAAGTCATAATTATCAAATATTTAAACAGAATACAGTTATGCCGCCTACAGATTCATCAGCGTCAGGTCTACAGAGAACGCCGATATCTAGTCCTTTCGGTGCGGAATTTCAAAGCTCTCGTGAATTAGAAGATGTTTTAGATTTGCGTAATACAACAAACACAAGGGCATCAGTTCCACCAAAAACACCTGCTCCAATTACTACCCCAACTCCGATCAATTCAGCAGCATCCTCAGTTACTCAAGTGAACAGTAATCCGTCAAATACGTCAGTTGAAGTTGGAATTTTAGATCTTTCTATGCCCGATAAAAACTCAACCACGGAAGTGTGTTATGCTTGTGGTGACGAACAAAGGCGTGGCAGTTTAATAGAAATTAGTACACTTAAGTCAAAAGATGACAAAATTGATCGTCCATACTTTCCCATTTTCTACGATATGCACCCAAGACCGGCCCGATCACGACCTATGGATCCTCGAGGTATGATACAGGCATGTCACCTATGTTATGAACATTTAATGAAACAGTGGCATCATTATAAGGTGAGTTGTTTTAAATACCTTTTATAAAGTCATATTTACATATAAACCAAGGCACATTTACTCATCATGCATTAATATGATTTGATATAAATGTATCCATAAGTAGTATTGTCGAACTTTTCAACGTCGAATATATTTTTTGATTTTTAAGACGTCTAAGAAAATTGATTGTTAAAACTCCACTGTTAAAAAAATTATTTTTTTTGGTTTCCTCTAAATATTAGAAAAATTCGAAATAAATTTTTCTATCAAAAGTCCACAAATATTTTCTATTGTGCGATAAAAACATGATAATATTCACTTAAAAGCAAAATATGCGTTAATAATAAAATATGCAGAAACAAATCGATGCAATTTTGTTGTAAAACATGATAATCAGCCCTGATTCTATTCCTTCAAATAAAAACTTTTCTGTGTATCGTTATTCTAAAAAAAAAAAAACGGCTAATTATCAAAATTTAAAAGTGTTTCTATATTCACTATAGCCGATAGTCACTAAACTTCTTTTTAAATTAAATGTACTTTTTTGTGCCAATTTTTTATTGTGTGTATTGCATGTGTATTAAAGTGTGCATGCAGATATGTGCATTCCACTTTTTAGTTTGTATACTACATATCGTCAGCTAAAATGCAAAACTACGTAACTAACATTTTTACTATTTCACAGGAGAACAAAAAATGATAAATACTGAAAATTAAATGCAATTTTTGTAATCAAATATCACACATTAACTAAATATCGATTCGATTCGATTTATATATATATTTTTGGAATAAAAATTATAATTTTTTATTGTTTCAATAAGTTAGGTTAGTTACGTGCTCTTAACCTCGTTTTATCTTAAACAAAAACACGTAACTACAATGAAATTTTGACACTGAGAAATTGCATTTTTAAATGATTTAAATTCAAGTTGAAAATTGTAATGCTACAAGGTTTCCCTCTGTTTCGTCGCAAAGGAAGTACTCAGATTCGTGTAAAGTTACATTTTAAATCGTAAAATTGTGAACTAGCAATTCCATTTTATAGTAAGAGGAAGCAATCTTTAGTTGTGTAACAAGTTTTAAGGCCTGCACATCAATACATTCATTTGAGCTCTTTTCATTATTTTCATTTCACTGCTCATTTTCATTTTTGTGTTCGCTGAACAGTTTTTGTGATACGTTTTTTGGTCTAAATTGTAAGCAGATATCTCAATGATATTTTTTTATTATTTTAATAATGATTATTTGCCCTCCTTCAGTGTTGCTATGAAATATGGAAAAAAACTTAAATAATTTCATTTTCGTCATTTACCTTACATTCTTGCAAATATAAATTAACAATTTGTCTATAGGTGGTAAAATTCGTCTCAAAATATTTTATTTCTTTTGGAGATTTTTATTAATAATTTTTTAAAAATTACTTTTTTCCGCACTGAACCTTTTACCTCTTTACTCATTACTATGCTGGCTACCTTAGAATTGAATTGATGTGCTGTTCGTATTCTTGCAGTATTTTCAGAAATTCCTTAAGTGGAAAGAAGCATTTTACTGCATACTTGCTTGAGGATTTGATCATAAGCCAAATAGTACAATTTTTTTTTTTGGAATGTCGAGAATTTTTCACGCAAACACGTCTTCTTCCGGGTATTTAATAAGACTCTCTTTCAGACCAGCACATTTTCAAGAATAGGTCAAATATTTCCGTTTTGCTGGGACTTCACGTAGCCATTTTTATTACTAAGCGTAAGCAAAAATGTCGACAGAATATCGGCTCTTTATTGCTAAAGTGTGTGTATTTTCATTGGGTGGAGAACACGACAAAAGTAATTTTAATATATAAAATTCTCGCGTCGTGGTGTTTGCGATTGATTAAACTCCTACGAAATGGCTCGACCGATTTTCGTGAAATTTTGTAGGTCTGAGAATCGGTCAACATCTTAACGCCACGCCTTTTTTCACGCCCCCTCAGGTAGACCATATTCCTGGACAGATCTTGAAATTTTCACATATTAATACTAACTGCCTGTTCAACGATGTCGAAAGAAAACCCAAGCGAAATTTTATTCGTATAAATACGTTGAAAACAAAAACAAATTTTTTGTTTTTGTTGTTGTTTTCAATATATTTGTACGAATGAAACTTCGCTTGGGTTTTCTTTCGACATCGTTGAACAGGCAGTAAGACTCTGGTATGATTAATAGGATACATTTTTTTACTACGTCTACTTTAGAGCCCACTTTTTTAGGTAGAAAACAAGAAGCAAAACAAAAAAGTAAAAGAAATAGCTTAACAGTGTTTGAACAATAAAAATAACAATCTATTTATGAACTAAACTGCAATAATGGAGCGTACAACATGCCAACTGGGGATAAATGTATACCTGTCATGGGTTTGGACTTTTAGTGCTCCTAATTTTCAACCTAACCTAACTTAAACTGCAATTCAAGAAATTATACAATAAACACACAAAAAAGTTCATAAATTGCAGTAAAAGAAACAACAAATAGCAGTGAAAAACAAATAAAACACAAGATATTTTTATTGAACTAAAAAAAATATTTCCTGGAAATAATTTATATGGCAAAACAACGTTTGCCGGGCCAGCTAGTTTATATATAAAATTGAATATTTTTGTTTCAACTTTTATGGTTTTTTGGAATATCTCACATTAAATTAAATTATTATAATTTCCTTTTGTTTCTGCAAAAAAAAAAATAAATAAAAAAAATTCCAAGAAAAGTACACGATTTTGACAGCTTATTGTTTTCAGCAATCAGCAATCATTGCTTTGATTACGCAATAAATTGCTACATATGGCAGCAATAAATATTGCTACGTGGAGACCCCAGGTTTGCTTTATTTCCGTAAAAAATTAACAATGCCAAGCAGAACTTCTATAGCAAAATTTGGAAGTACATGGTTTCTTCATTTGCCTTGCTAATATATATATTTTATATTTCCATTTGATAATCCCTGATACTTTTCCCCCACACATACTTACATTTATTTTTGTTTTCCTATCTCAAGTTTGTATTTTTTTGGCGTTAATTACAGGTTTATGTAGTACTTCCACTTGTACTTACCTGCTTTCGATTTTCGCTAATAATATGACTAATTTGTATTATATGACAATAAAAATCGGAAAGGATATGGAACTCGTTCATATGCATCATATTCAGTAAAAAAACTAATTTTCCATTTTTTGTTAGTTACATGGTTTTGCATTTCAGCTAACGACATGTATGTATGTATATAATCCAACCATGTGCAGCAAAGCTTTTTAATTATATTTTAAGATTTTAATTATCTTAACATGCGTTAGATATGAAATGATAATTGTAGAAAGTATTTTATACGTATGAGCGCACCACTCGATAACACGATCTCTACCTTTTTAGTTCAGATAAGGATAATACGAAAGTGACTCGCAGAAAGTGTAAATAGAGTTTTACAGAAACGATATCAAATCCTTTTGTTTTGTATGGAGAACTTGATATCCGCAGCTCCGTTACCATCCGAACAAGAAAATTGCAATTAAAGTGACTCAGCACATATGAGTGCTTTAGGTCAGATTAATACAAACTTGTTGAAATGATAATTCCACAGAATTTTTTTCATTTATTTAACATTTTTGTTAGTGGTTTTATACGTTTTCTTAAAGTAAAATTTCGTTACGACGTCTATTAACTTTTATGTACAGTGACCGACAAAAATCTACGTACGACCACAATTTTTGACATTTTAGAAGCCTAAAAACGTTAAATAAAAAACTATTGATGCAGTTTTGTTTCAAATTCAATTTTATTAATGTAAGCAAAAAAAAATATATTTTCCAACATTCACTTAAAAAATTATTCAAGAAAAAGAATTAAAATACGTTGACAAAAGTCTACATACCATATTCAAGATAACATAAAAACTTATTTCAAGTATTAAAAACGACCACTAATTTTTAAAATTAATACTTAGTTGGGCCACCATGGGCATCTATGACTGCCTTTAATCTTCTGGGCATCGAATTAACTAAATTTTCTAACTCTGTAGATGAAATATTTTGTCATTCTTCTTGAAGCTTCAGTCTCAGCATTGGGGCACTAGTAATATTATAATTTCGGATTTTTCGTTGTAGTATCTCCCACACTTGCTCAATAACGTTCAAGGCCGGACTTTGTGGTGGTGTGTACAACTGTCGTGGAGCATGGTACAGCAACCAATCTTTGACAATTATTGCCATATGCTTCGGATCGTTGTCTTGTTGGAATATCCAACTTTCACCAAGATTTAAATTATCAACTGATTGTTTCAAATTTTGTTCTAGAATAGATTTGTATTGATACCGATCCATATTTCTCTCAATAAAAACCAGGTTTCCTACTCCAGAAGCAGCCACAGCACCCCAAACCATTACACTACCTCCGCCGTGTTTAACAATACTAAGTTTTTAGGATCCAACGCTGTATTTATTTTTCGCCAAACTTTATCTCTCCCATCACTTGCAAATATGTTATATTTGGATTTGTCAGTGAATAAAACTCGTTTCCAGAAATCAAATCCCTTTTTAATATGCTTTTTAGCAAACTCAGACGAAGTTTACGATTTTTTTCACTTATTAGGGGTTTTTTTCTAGGAGTTCTGCTGTGGTAACCATTATTATTTAAGGTTATTTGAATGGCTCGTGGATGTACAATTATTTCTGATCTTCTGGCTAGCTCTACGGCCAATTTCAAAGCATTCACCTTAGGCTGTTTGTCCCCTTCTTTTAAAATAAAGCTAACGTCTCTTGGATTAGGCTTTTTTGGACGACCACTACGCAGCTTACTTTCAATAGTACCAGTGTTTTTATAATTGCTAAATATTGTTTGAACAGTAGATTTACTTAAATTTAATAGCTTTAATATTTCACCAAATGATTTTTTGTCATTTCTGTACTTTACAACTAAATTTCTTACTTCAATTGAAATTTCTTTGCGACAAGCCATTATTCCGTTTTAATATTAACTAAATCACTCCAATTCACTACTAAAAAGAATATAAATCAATTGTTTAACGCAATAACAGAAGTAAAATATATATGTATAACGGCACTATTCTGTTAGTATTCAACAACAGTAACAATTGCTTGTTTGTCGTATGTAAACTTTTGTCGACGTATTTTAATTGTTTTTCTTGGATAATTTTTTAAGTTAATGTTGGAATATATATTTTTTTTGCTTACATTAATAAAATTGAATTTGAAACAAAACTGCATCATTAGTTTTTTATTTAACGTTTTTTGACTTCTAAGTTGTTAAAAATTGTGGTCGTACGTAGACTTTTGTCGGCCACTGTATATGACAATTATAATTAAAAAAGTTTGTTGTTTTAACCCTTCGATGTCCTACCTGGTCTGGACAGACCATATTTGGCTTTCTTATGGAATATCTTTTTTTGTAGCAAAATTGTTAAGAAATGAAGGATATGAATTCTGCAAGTAAATTGTTCTGAATCGAAAAAATAAATTTCGAACCATTTCGATCACATTTACGGCACAAAAAATCTCCCACAAGTAAAAGTTCGCTAAGTGCACCTCTTAGTCTGACTGGACCATAGGCTATTTTTTTGAATTATTGATTTTTAACTGACAAAGTTTACTTTGATAATTTTTTAAAAGTGTTTTTTGCTCAATAGAAGTGTTTTTGGTGTTGCATTGTTTTTGTTTTTAAACATTTAAACAAAATCTTTGCGAGTATAACAAAGCAAAGAGAGGATGATGGCATATCTATGCACTAGCGATGAGAATGTAGACCCGCATGCTTCAAGTGAAGAGGAGGATGATTATGTGCCTGGAAATGGTGCCTTAGTTTGTGCGTCTAATGAGTAAGTTGATGAGTTCAACCTAGAACACGCCGATGAGTTTGGTGACGAGGATACTGACAATGACGAAGATGATATTATAGAAAATTATGCTGACAGCATTGACAAGTTTTCCAGCAAAGAAGGTATATTGTGAAAAGTTAGGCCACCAACAGCTGCTAGGCGACTAGCACACAACCTACATGATGCTATGAAACCTGGACAATCACGAAAGTTTCTCCAAAACCCGCTACAAATTTTTAAGGAAATTTTCACACCAGACATGGTTAATAAAATTGTGCGTTAAACAAATCGCAAAGCATTGGAAGTGTATCTGGGCATATCAAACAAATCTAAAAAAGAAAATGTGCCTGTAAAGGAACTAGGGGCGCCTTATCATCATGACATATACAAGGTCACAATGTCAAGAAAATGTTTTAAACGATTTATTCGTTTTGACAATGCAAACACCCACCAAGTTCGACTTGGCTAATGTTGGTAAGTAATTTGGAATCGTCATATACGCCGGCTGCAAACCTCACCTTATATGAGCAGCTCTTTCCATATCGTGGGCGCACACGGTTTACGCAGTTCATTCCATCAAAGCCAGCTAAATATGGCATACAAGTTTGGTGGATATGTGATGCCAGATCAAATTATCCCTTAAGAGATCAAAATTATACAGGGAAAAGTTCTGATTGCATTCGCGACTTTAACTAGGGTGAAAGAGTTGTATAGGAATTGTCAAAAAATACTTTCATACAGGCCGTACTATATATTGTGATATTTTTTTTTACCACGTTGTATCTTGTAAAAAATTTGTTGGAAGCACGCCTCGTTAGGTCAAATAAACCTTTTGTGCCATAATCCTTCAAAAAAATCTAAAAAACGTCAACTGCACGAAACACTATTTGGATATTATCAAGAAAACTATGCTCTTTGCTCGTACGTTAAAAAAAAAAAAAACTAAAAAAAAAATAATAATAAGACTGTAATATTGCTATCAACAGTATTGTACAATCCATAACGGCAGAAGAACCAGGTAGACCAGAAAGACCCAACATGTTAGAAAAACCAAATCAAATCATTGATTACAATCATAACAAAGTAGGAATAGACAAAATGGACTAGATGGTGTATACTTGTGATGATTGTTTTAAAGATTAATTTCAATTTTTTATAATTATATTTTAAGACTAATGTGGTGCATTTAGTGGCACTAAGGATATAAAACATCAAAGGGTTAAACAGCATTTTTTATTCATTCACGAGAGGCTTTTAAATGAACGAAATAGGATTATATGTCGTAATTATTATTATGTAAACAAAAAAAGAAAACAATCTGTATCACCTACGCTCTAGGTGGTTTATTTAAATATATATATATATACTCCCTTCGATCCTATAAGGAGCATAGGGCCTCAACAAACTTCCTCCACTCAGATCTATCAATCGCTATGTTTTTTACTTCGCTCCAGCTTTTACGCATTTTTCTTATCTCGGAGTCGATTTGTCTTCGCCACGTAAGAGCTGGTCGCCCTGTTCTACGACTTCCCTGAGGGTTCCATTCAATAGCATTTCGGGCAATATCGGACGGTTGTTTCGCATCCATATAACAACGTTGATTTTACGTTGGAGTTGAATATATTAATTTTTATACGACGTGATATTGTGGACGATTTCCACACTTTATTGAGCAGACCAAAGGATTGTGTGCCCTTTTTTATTCGACTAGCAATATCTTCGCTAGATCCTCCAGTTCGATTGATAATGGATCCGAGATAGCAGAATGTATCGACTTCTTCTAAAGTTTCATCATTTACCAGGAAGGAATTTACGTTTTCGGCGTTAATACGCATGACTTTTTTATATTTATCTTGAGCCCCGCCTTCTCTGATATGTCTATAAGTCGTTTCAATTTTGTGGACATATCAGTGTGGCTGTGAGAAAGGAGGCATATGTCATCTGCGTATTCGAGGTCCTCTAATCGCTCGTTTAAACCCCATACGATTCCTCGGTTGCCCACCATTGCGTGCTGCATCACAATATCTAGCACGATATTAAAGAGCAGTGGTGACATTACACACCGTTGACGAACGCCTGTACCAACCTCAATCTTACGGCTAAGCATGCCATCGTGTAGAATTCGGCAACTTGCTCCTGTGTATAGGCATTTTATAAGTTGGATAAGTTTAAGTGGGACGCCTTTACACTCAAGAGCATTCCAGATCACATCATGTGCCAGGGTGTCAAATGCCTTTTCAAAATCGATAAATATAAGGTAAAGAGGAGATCGCCATTCAACTGACTGCTCTACTATTACTCTTAGTGAGTTAATGTGATCAACGCATGACTTTTTGGGGCAAAATCCAGCCTGTTGTCTTCTTAAATCTGGCATTAAAGAGTTCGATAACCTCTTAGTTATAACGTGGGCTAAAACTTTATTGATCATACTTAATAGTGTGATGCCCCGCCAGTTGTTACGATTTGTTAAGTCGCCCTTCTTGGGGATCTTCACTATAATACCTTCTTTTAGCTCGTCTGGAATTATCTCTGATAACCAGATTTCCTCAATAATGGGAAAAGTAAGTTCTGCGCTCGTTCTGGAGTTTAACTTAAGGAGATATGTTGTCGTTTATTTAAAGGGTGTAAAATTGTATTAATCTTTCCAGTAGTGCTAACGGTGTCTCGCAAATTGCGCGAGTCTGGAAGGTCAGTTGACAGTTAGAGAACCTATTTAGAGAACATTATTTTAAATTAACAAAAATGTGTTAAACTGCGTTTGACTTTTATAAACTACTTCCAATTTATGTTCAATTATACCAACCCCCCTGCTTCATGTTATCTAATTTGTTTTGTGTACTTATTCACATTTTTTTGAATTAAAGCAAACACACGTTGATTTCTAATCTAAAAGTAAATACCAATTTCCAGTGGTATGTTCTTTTGTCAAAAAAAAAAAAAATAAAAAATCGGTTGTCAAACAGAACGGTTTTATCTTAACCTAATTGCTTACAAACTACATACATATGCACACATATGTATGTATGTATAACAAAGTTCTTTAATATCACTTTAAAGTGCCAAAAGCACAAAGGTGCTTTTGTAGTTTTAATTAATAAAAAACTGTTCATTTTTTCATATATATTTTGCCAAAAAAACTTGTCTCTTACGAAAGATTTAAAACTGCCATACTGCGGCCCCTTATTAACAATTGTGGTTGTGAGGCTAATTTTACAGAGTTTTTAATAAGAAAAATTTAATGTCTATGGCGTGAGACGTAATACAAAACATAATCTATTACATCTAGTAAAATTTAAGCTGGATCTCACGTTACGTTTAAATAAGATCGCTATCGTACTATAGAAATAATTTTTTACTTAAAAGCATGGATAACAATGAACCGGGCGAGATGTGGTATCAACAAGTTGACGCTACGTGGCATACAGAGATCGCAACCAAAGATTTATTGAAATTAAAATTTAGCAAAAAGTTGAATTCGAAAAATGGACCTGTCAATCGTCCTCCAAGGTCGTGTTATTCCCGATTGTTTTTAGTGAGACCACGTAAAGTCACTGGTTTATGCTGATAAATTAGTGACAATTGAGGACTTGATTTTGAAAATGCTTGACAAAAAAATTACATGTAGAAAAAATCATTTTTTCTACATTCTCAGGTTGGCAATTTCACATCGTTTTTATCATATCGCCACAGAAAATGCAAAACGCTTTATATAACAATATCGTTTTTTTTTTCGTGCCCTTCACTTGTAGCACCAAGGGTACATATAGCTTTGTTTGACATTCCAATTGTAATTTTTACCATATTCATTTCCATAAAGTATATATTTTCTGAAAGTTTATGACTAAGGGAGTCGTTTGATCAATGTCCGTCTGTCCGTGTGCTTGACGAAATCAATTTTTAGAAGACCCCATATGCAGCACAGAACTGCATGTACACAGCACAATCGCTGCATAACGTTCTGAGATAGAGGTAAATTAACACGACTTTATCTATATACAGGAAAGCACCAACTACTATTTTAAAGAATTAATATAAAAAATTCATGTACAGAAATATTTTTGCACGGTTACGGATTGGTTTAAACAATATCTAAATACTCAGTTACACAGCCCTCAGACACACCAAATAGAGTTTAAAAACTTATGGTTTTGTTGGTGGTGGTGGTGGTGTACTTGCCTCCTGTTCTCTCTCTATCTCTCTCTCTTACTTTCACAAACAAACTTAAAAGTTAGCAAACTTCGAGTTGAACGCGTAAGACCTGTGTTAGATTCCATCTCATACACTACCATATGAATGTGGTCCTTAAAGGTAGTGAGTCGCCTACCTGTTGCAGACAAAAAATGCTATTTGCCACGTAAAACCAAAATGGTACTGGCAAAACTTAGATGAGATTAGTGTCACGCTCCAAATCCTGTCTTTCTTTCTTTAAGAAGGTTGGCAGATTTAATTCATCCTGATACCGGATCGTTATATGGAGCTAACAAGCGCTAATAGCTCGGTCTGGATTAAAAAAAAAAAAACACTGGCACAACAGAATAATGGAGAGAAAATTTTAAAAGTTGTGTACATATTCAGCCACCACCACAAACCCCGTTTGGTAGGCAGCTGCATGTTTTTCCTGTTAGAATTTGTTTTTCTTAATTTTTTGGCACATCTTATTTCGCCGCCATTTTTCTTGCCACTCTCTCCCAAAAACTAAGACCTGCAGCAAGAAAAATGTCGAAAGTGTGATCCTTGACTTAAAATCTTATTAATTAATAATTCCGATTCGATTTATAGGTCGATTATTAATTTTTGTTATACCGAAATCTGTAAGATACGTCATGTCAGTGGGTAATTAAGTTAAACCAGGGGGCTAATTCTCGCACTTGTGATCGAAATACAACTCGTATCGAAATTAATTTCGATAGCGTACAATTTTCTAATGATGTTGCTCGATACGAAACGAATCGAGTTTTTAGTTCAGTGTTGTAAAGAACTTATTTTTTTATATATTTTTAAACTAAAAAAAATTAAAGCCTATACAAGTTTTATGTACATACATAGGGATTTATTGCTATTTTTATTGCATTTCGATACCCATTTTAAGTGTTTCTAACTGCTTTCTTCGTATTTGCAACTCTATTTCTTTGATTTGTCTGTCTAAGTATTGTCCCTCTTCCTTAATTTGTAGGCTTTTCTTTTTCATTTCAATTAACTGAAAATTCAGTTCGACACTCTTTGTTTTAATTCAAGGTCTTGTCTATAAGGGAATCTAATCTTTTTAGCATCTACTTCTGGTAGTTCTCTGTAGTCAACATATTTTTTTTAGCAAAGTAGTTTTTGTTTCCCTTTTCTTTACGCTTTTTTTTGTCTCCATATATTATTCTTTTATCTGGCACTGATTCTTCTAAATCATCATCTTCTATACATGAGGAGTGGTTACTGTCCGAGACTAAAGACGAAGAAGTGCATGGCAAGTCATTATTGCGATCTTCAGATGCTATTAATTCATCGCCTAAAGGTTTTAGGTTTAGCTTTGGCTCTGTTTGTGTTTTTAAAACTGATTCAAAGCTTTGCACAGCCTTCAGACCATAAACAGCGACTTCTATGCCAGCAGCAGCCAAGATTTGTTCCTCTACTTGAGTGAGAATTTTTTCTTCATACGGGCCACCACCGGTTCTTTTCTTCGAAGATTTATTAAAAAAAAACTTCTTTTTTTTTACATGTTGTTTTTGATCAGCGTGTACCTAAACAAAAAAATCTATACTAAAAGTAAAACAATTTTTTCTTATTATATTACCTTCCACCACATTTTCACATCTTTTATTAGTGGGACCAGAAGCATTAAGTTTCGCAGCTAGTTGCTCCCAAAGTTGGTTAGCCCTCGCTTTCCCTTGCGAACTGTTCGGTAAAAGGCTCTTTTGCCAAATCTGTGTGCTTTACCCTAAAATTCCTTAGTATCTCTTTTTGAGAATAATTTATTTTTGTTAACTTTGATCTAGAAATATAACAATTTAATTTATTAATTTTTAACTTACATTTTCTTTTCTGTTCTCTGTTTAACTCGAATGCTTTTTTGCTAACGAGTTTATACTCGCAAGGTTGCATTCGAAATGTAGCTCGTTATCGAATGCCATCATTAGAAATTTCGATAGTCGATATCGAATGAGAGAATCCCAAAAGTAAGAAAACTCGCACGTTCGAATATAATTTCGCTCGTATACGGATGCGAGAATCAGCCCCCGGTTCTTTATGGACTTGTAATGTTTTTTCGTACTATTGCCAAGTGATGCTGCGGATAGGCCCTACTTTTGAATCTTTACATTTGTTTGATGATCTCCTGAAATATCGGAGTAAACTTTTAATTAAATTTCATTCAATTAAGCTCTTTTGCCGAATATTATTCTTTAATGTAACGATGGCTTAGTAAATATAAAAAAGGCGTACCTCGATTTTTGTACTACTTTACAGGAGAAGGGAAAGAATAAACTGAGTTAGAGCTTTATTATGTGGCTATAAATTCGTTCAACCATAACCAAGGCATATCCATAAGGTATATTTATGCAAGGGCGAATTAATACAACAAAGAAACTTTTCATGGGATGTGTTATGTCAAGGCCAATTCGTATATCAGGGATGGAAAAGTTGTTTTTACATATTAAATGTAATAAAATTTCATTAAAAAACGATATACATTTTTTAAACTCATTATTAATGACGCCAAAGCAACATTAGATATACATAAACTTAGCACATCTATTATCAAAAAAGTACACTCAAGTTAATTGTTTAATATCGAAACCAAAATCACATTTCCTATCCCTGCATTAATAAATGAAATCAAGGCGAATTCAACTAATTTTGACAAAAAGTTTCCCCATCAGCTGGGCTGATAATTTCACCTGTATGAATTCGCCTTGACCGTAACCATAGCTCACTAAATTTTTCAGGGGTGACATGTTTGTATGTGAACTACCAGTAAACTTTGAAAGCATGATTTCGTTAAAAATAAATAAACGCCGTTTTTATATTAAGCCATATAGGACGAGGTTCCTGTCGTTCCTATAAGGAGCATAGATAGGGCCATCACTTGTTGCAGTTTCTGTAATCACTAGATCTTTAGACTGTAGTAGCTGATTGGCCTTCCCCACCTGATATTGGTTCTGCTAGCGCACCTCCAAGCCGGCTTTCTAAAGAGCCTTGTTAGCAATAACTTTGTTCACCAAGTTCGTTTTGTACAGTGGCTGAGCTTGTCAATTTTAAAAAGGATTGTCCAAATATATATTCTATTTGTATTCGTATCACTTTCCCACTAGACCCCCTTCTTCTAATTGAACAATATTTTCTACTTTGTCAATAAGTTCTGTTTTGGTAATTCATCTGCGTCATAACATTGTTTTTAATGTTTTATTTTTATATTTTATTATTTACTTAACAGTTGTTTTTTAATAATCTAACAGCGCTATTGAAAAAGTTATTTTTCTTAACGCATTAACTAAAAAAAAACAAATACAAAAAATTAAAATGTAGTAGAGTAACTTCGAGTAATGTGGACTACCGTTTTGTGTTTTTTAAATTTTTGCCAGAATTTATGTACATAAATGGATGTTTTAAAAGTTGTATACCAGGAAATAAGCAGATTAATACTCTAATTGCCTTTGTTGTTAAAAATTGTTTATGTCAGAGGAGAAACATTTTATGTTTTACCACAGAAATTAAAATTTTTCAGCCCTAGGATAATTTATAGTCACGGACCAATTGGTCACTAATCGGCAAAGTTATAGGCAAAAAATATTTAAAAAAATATATATTTTTAAATATATATGAATTTTTAAAACTCCTAAATAGTTGAACACGCCTAAGCTACCAAATTATAAGCCGTGATCTCAGAAATTATTTCTACGAAAAGCCAACAAATCGGTTTGAAACCAACTGAGATATAAGCACCAATGTACAACTACTTCGGTATTGTTCCTAACATTTACAAACGGAAAACGATATTTTTCAGTTGTTATATAACCAACAGAGCCAATATAGGGATCAAATAAAAGGGCTTGAGTATAAAAATGTAGTTAGATATGAAAAGAAAAATATTAAAGAAAATCTCAGATTAAATAGCGAATACATGAGTCAAATATCCCATTTAACCCCCACAATTTTTGTATCAAAAAAGGGCTCGACCAGTACAATGCAATATAGGAAATTTTCCACCTTTTTTTGACCAAAATTAATAACAGCCAAAAGGGTGGATTTGAGTTTTGGTGAACACTTAAGAGAGAGGTTGTGACCGAAAAAGTTTTTCATACACTCGGAAAATAACATATGTAAATTTTACTAAAAAATTAGATCCAAGAAGAGGTTACGGGTTATAGGTTCCCGCATCCAAGATTTTTTAAATCTTTGATAGATAATCTGGTTTTCTAAACTGCTTTTTTTCGAGTGTACACTTACCTTTCGAATAAAACAGTAGAAATCAATTTAACCAATTTAATGAAGTAACAAACAAAGTCATGTTTAAAAAGGATTTTATTCAACAATTTGATTTTCGAGTTCCAAACCGTCAACTAAATGTAATATACATGGGTTCAAAATGCCACCACTCTCCATTTCCTCATCTTGGCTTCAGAATTTTCTTCGTCTGTTTCAGAATTTTCTACAAAATTTTGCTCCTCTGATCTCAGCAATTCGATCACTTCTGGTGGAAGCTTTAATTTCTTCTGGGCTTGATGCGTTTGTTCAACGAAATGCTGGCAGTGAATGAATCTGATATGTCCAATGCTCGATTTACAAAAAAGGGGTTTTCAAAAACTTTAAAATTTCTGTAACTATTACGCCATTTCATTTTTTATATTTGAATAAAATAATCGTGAATGCTCTTTTAAATACTGTTTACAGTTTTTGTAACAATCACTCTCAGAAATGTATGACTAGAAATGGGCGTAAATAGCGGCTCTTTTTTTAATTTCGTTGTTTTTCTCTGAATTCTGAACTTGGCACGCAGTATTCACCTAAAAAATTTATTTTTTTTTAACTCGCAACAAATTCGCAGATGAAATAAAGGGGTTTTCAACAGGCACGCTACAAAAGTAGACCGATTGGGAAAGCAAACGACGCCATATTTTTTGCCGCTCTTTTGACATTTCTCTTCAGTAAGGTTTGCCATTTCATGATGGAAAGATATACGAGCCAACAACGAGTCGAAATTATTAAAATTTACTGCCGAAATTCGGAAGAGCGCTACGTCCAATTTATGGTCGTCACAATCGTCCTACCAGATCAGCAATTGAGCGTCTAGTGGAAAAATTTGAATCCACAGGCACAGTGCTAAATATTCCCGTGCCAGTAAGACAAAGAAGTGCCCGTAGTGTCGAGAATATTGCTGCCGCTGAGGCTTCAGTTAAAGAAAGCCCAAATGTGTCTCTCACACGTCGTTCTCAAGCGTTGAGCATCTCTGTGACGTAGCTGTGGCGAATTTAGCGAAAAGATTTTAGCCTTTATCCTTACAAGTCAATGGTGATTGCAATAGAACTATGATTACTGACTTTTTCGTTCATTAGTTGAACGACCATGATGTGCAAGAGTTGTGGCTTTAACACCGCGGCGCCACAAGCCACACAGCGAATGTCACAATCAATTTATTGGAAACCAAGTTTGGACAAAGTGCTATTTCACGAAATGATTCAGTCGATTGGCCGCCTCGGTCGTGCGATTTGACGCCGTTAGACTATTTCCTGTGGGGCTACGTCAAGTCTATGGTCTATGCCAACAAGCCAGCGACGATTGATGAACTTCGTGCGAATATCGAACGTGAAATTGCAGCAGCTTCGCCCGATTTA
The DNA here is from genome assembly GCA_941918925.1 of Phyto melanocephala. NCBI lineage: Eukaryota > Metazoa > Arthropoda > Insecta > Diptera > Rhinophoridae > Phyto > Phyto melanocephala. The sequence continues at coordinate 27,647,956 of OW799237.1, read as the reverse complement.
TGCTTGACCGTCGAAAATTAGGTTCAGCGTCTGGACTTCTGCAAGCGTGCCCGTGGTGGCCATGCAAAAGAAATCGAGTTCCATACATAATGACATCGAACGTACTTTCACAAGAATATGAAATATTGATATCCAAAACCGTTTTTGTTTTATTTAAAAAAACTTTTGTAGCGCTCTTATTGCAAAACCCTTTACATGACGGTAAAGGATATCAAATTCGGCACGGCCGAATATAGCGCTCTTGTTATTTTTTTCGATGATTTGTTGTGGGAAAATGTTATCTTGTCAAAAAAAATCTTAAAACGTGATGAAATATTATTTCTTTTTTTATATCAAAACTGTCCTTATTTTTTTAGACCTCAAATTATAAATTATTTTGAAAACGTCATCGATAGAAAATGTCGTCCATAATCATCTGGCCAACGGGGGTTGTTACGAGAAATCTTATCAAAACTATTTTTAAAGATTAACAATCTAATTATTAATTGACGACTACTTTTTGATGATCGTGGTGGTAGCAAATTAACTTTAATTGAAATAGCAGCTCGATTAAAAAATCTTACTATCAGTCGTGAAAACCTCTAACGTTTTGTTGATCATTGTCTATCGATAAGTAAAGATGTCAGCGCTTATTGTAAATAATTTGTTTTACAATCAATTATTGTTTAAATATTTTCTTAAAAATTTATCAAAATCAAAATCTTTAGCTATAAACAATTTGTTTTGCAAACTTACTGTCTAGGAAAAAACTCTACATACACCCCCTTATTTTGTGTTTTTAAGATATTTGTAAAGCGAATAAATAAAGCGTTTACATTAATATTTAAAGTACTTAAAACTAAGTTTATTTACAAAACAAAAAACCAATTCAAAAGGGTAACAATAACAGAAATAACAAAAAAAAAATAAAAATTGATGAGAAAAAAGTCTACATACAGTCTTAAAAATCGAATACAATATTTAATTTCTTTTAAATAATTAAAAGAAATATTATATTTTTAATATTTTGTAGGACCACCTTGGGCTTCAATAACAGCCTGAAGACGACGTGGCATAAACATCACCAAATTCTCCGTAATATTTGGCGGAATTTCCGGCCACGCCCGAGTTAGGGCACTTTTCAGGGTTTCACGATTTCTGATATCGTATTTACGCGCAGATTTTCCAAAACGTCCCAAATATGCTCAATAGGATTGAGGTTTGGTGACTAGGGAGGTGTATTGAGCTGTCTTGGTGCATGATAAAGAAGCCAGACTTGAACAATATGCGCAGTATGCTTGGGATCGGTGTCTTGTTGGAAAATCCATTGGTTTCCCAGGCCCAAGCTTTCCACAGATGTCTTCAGATTTTGTTCCAATATTGCCTTATACTGATATCTGTCCATAATGCCTTCAACAAAAACCAATCGACCAACTCCAGATGCTGCCATAGCTCCCCACACCATAACACTGCCCCCATCATGTTTCACAGTTGGTATAATATTTTTGGGATCAAGTGCAGTATTCGGTTTTCGCCAAACATTGTTTCGGCTATCATTCCCAAAAATATTATACTTACTTTCATCGGTAAATAAAACTTTGTTCCAAAAATCCATTCCTGTCTGTAAATGTGCCTTAGCAAAGTCCAGGGGAAGTTGACGATTCTTGGCTGAAATAAATGGCTTTTTGCGTGCTGTTCTACTTTTAAAGCCGCTATCATGCAAAACGTTTATTACTGTTCTTGATGAAACAGTAATATTTGAACATCTTGCAAGGTATTTGGCTAATGTTGGGGAACTTATTTTCGGATCTTTTTGGACTTCTTTAAGGACACTACTAATATCGCGTCTCGAAAGCTTCTTCGGTCTTCCAAATCGTGGCTTGTATTCAGTACTGATGGTGTTTTGATGGTTTTTGTACAATAGTTTGCACTGTTGAGCGACTTAATTTTACTATTTTAGCAATTTCTCCGTAAGATTTGTTTTCTTTTCGAAGGTTAACCACCAAATTTCGAACTGATTGCTGTATTTCTCTTCTATTTATTTACCATTTTTAATGTTAAAACCTGTTTTATAAATCGCTTTCTGAATTTAAATGATTGTAATATTTGAGAAATAAAGCAATCCAAGAAAACTAACGGTTTTTTTCTCTTTGTCTTCTTCATTTTCTTAATAATTTTAAGAGATGCCAATGCTGTCAGTAGACTTTTTTCCCACCGATTTCTATGTTTATTGTTAATAATTTATAAATTTTCATAATTCCTAAACTTTTTTTCCTTCCAACATTCTTAACTATTAATGTCGTAAACATTGACATCAAAATTATCTTTAATATTATCACTAGTTCTCTAAAAGTTCAAAATAGTAGAGTGTATGTAGAGTTTTTTCCTAGACTGTATGTTGAATTCAAATTTTATATTAAATATCTTTTTTTAAACCTTTGCATTGCTATTCATTGAACCTCACCATTAATTATGCGATTAAGTTTTCATTATCGCGTGGAACAAGTTCCTGAATAACAACACGTATGTAACATTAACAAGACATGAGTCATATTATATTTATTTATAAGCATTTGTACAGGGTGGTTCATTGAAACTATTTGTTTTTAATTTTAAATAAAACACTTTAAATAGGATTGGATATCAGAATTCTTAGTCTTTCTAGCATTGCTAAGGACGGTATCACGCAAATTACGCAAGAAATGTTAGCTTCCAAGTCTTAAATCGTAGCTGGCTTATCGACAAAGACTTTTGACTGAATATAATCGCAAAGAAAACAAAAAATTGCACGTTTTTGGCGTCCAGTTGACAGGCCCGGAACGCAAAACTAGCTGCTCACCAAAATGATTTTGAGCAAAGCCATTGCTTTGTGCGCTGTTTTTGCAGTAGCATTGTCTTGCTAAAGTCAAAAGTCACCGGAATGGCGGGCTTCAATTTATCTTAGTCTTAACGTATCCGTCAGCATAAAAAGAAATGCGACTCAATGATTCCCTTAACCCATTAACCACACCAAACAGTTCTATTTTGTGAGTGTAATGGCAGTTTGTGATTCACTGCTGGTTGCTCAGCAGCCTAAATGCGAAAATTTAATTTATTCACTTGTACATGTTCATTTAGTCAGAAATGTTCCTGCACAAATTTCGGCTCAAAAACAAGGAATCTTCTTTGAGCTGTTGTAGATCCCGTTCACTGAAATTAAAGCGTAAATTCAAGTCTGGCAGCTTAAATTTTTGAAAAAGTTGGGTTTAAAAAGTCTGTAAATCAAGCTTTTGTGGTAAAGTTTGTAAAGTTGTTCTACTAGAGAGAGAGGTCGAACAGCTGTGCAAGGTGTCAAAGCAATTGGTTGCGGACCTAATCAACACTATCCACTACAGCTGTTGGCTTGCATGTGGTTTATTCGCTTACCAGCCAATAACGTGCACTGAGGCTCAAATTAGTGAATATTGTCAATTCGGAGGGTCAATGCACACCATACGTGGTTTAAAATGTACGAACAACTCTTTTACTGAACGATAATAATTACTGAATAATTTGGAGTGTGAGTCTTTTCATAATGAATTGCTAAACTATATTGAAACAATAAGATGACTGCATGTTCTCTAATAAAGAAACCATCTAATAATGGCAAATACCGGGTATTTTTATAGAGGTATACAACTGTAAGTTGGAAACATTTTTTTAACTAGCGGCCATTTTGTCAGCTGTCAGGAGATTTATGTTTAGTTTCGTTTGGTATTGCAACATGAATAAACTGACGCCTGAACAACGCTTCTAAATTGTGTAAATTTATTTTGAAAATCATGGTTCTGTTCGAAATACGTATTCCGATTTTCATAAGCGAATTTTGTTTAGCGATGAAGCGCTCTTTTGTATTTGGAGTGATGATAATCCTCAAGTGCATGTTGAGGCGCCGTTGCATCCAGCAGAACTGACAGTTTAGTGTGCTCTATGGGCTGGTGGAACCATTGGTCCATACCTTTTTAAAAACGATGCTGGTAAGAATATTACAGGCAATGATGACCAATATAGAACCATGATTACTACTGACCTTTTCGTTCATCAATTGAACATCCAAAATGTCCAGGAGTTGTGGTTTCAAAAAGATGGCGCAAAATGTCACACGGCTCGTGCCACAATTGATTTATTGAAGCAAGCATTTGGTAACCGGATAGCTTTACGTTTTGGACCCTTGAATTAGCCTCCAATATTGTCCGATTTAACGCCGCTAGATTATATTCTGTGCTGATTTGTGAAGTCGCTAGTATACGCCGATAAGCCCAAAACCGATTTTTTTGAAACTTTGCACACATATTAAACTCTCATGATCATACAATTTCGTGATTATAAAAGTGGGCGGAGCTACGCCCATAAAAAAAGTTATAATATTGAGGTACTTGCACTGGACCGATTTTTCTTAAACTTTGCACACACATTGAGCTGTCATGACTATACAATTTCGTGATTAGAAAAGTGGGCGGGGCCACGCCCATAAAAAAAGTTTTAATTTTGAGGTACTATCACTGGACCGATTTTTCTGAAACTTTGCACACACATTGAGCTGTCATGACTTTACAATTTCGTGATTTGAAAAGTGGGCAGGGCCACGCCCATAAAAAAAAATTATAATATTGAGGTACTTGCACTGGACCGATTTTTCTTAAACTTTGCACACATATTGAGCTGTTATGACTACAGTTTCGTGATTAGAAAAGTGGGCGTAGCCACGCCCATAAAAAAAGTTATAATTTTTAGCTACTTGCACTAGATCGATTTTTCGGAAAATTTGCACACATATTGAACTCTCATGACTATACAGTTTCGTGATTAGAAAAGTGGGCAGTGCCATGCCCATTAAAAAAGTTATAATTTTTAGCTTTTTATACTTGATATTCAATTAAAATTCAGAATGCATTTTTATTCATTAAGGGGCGTAGCAACGCGCGCTGGGCTTTTCTAGTACCGAATAAAATCTTTAATGTCATGCGGATGCGGTATTGTGATGTCAATATAAAGTATATCGACATTGGAGTAATTTAGGAATGTGTACTGTCATCAATGTAGTGTTGGATATGTTTTCTAATGAAGAACCAGTCGGTATCCAGAGGCATTTTAGCTGATCTTTATCTTATGATTTTTATTATTCCCTGTTCACATACGCTAGTGTGTATTTGCAAAATTTTAACTCAAATAATTTTCGGTTAAAGTTGTAAGAATACCAACAAACACCAAAACTATTGAAGACTTTTATAAATTTAATTACTTGGGTAATGTCATAAGCACAAATGATGGCACCGATGCTGATGTTAAAATTAGTCTGGCCACCCCATTTAATATTTAAAGAAGATTTATTACAAGTATTGCGTTGGTGTTGCTATAGGACGGTTAAACTTGGAAAATTGCAAACACAATATTTATAATATTAAAAGTTTTTATAAACAGATGTTTACAGTGGATACTCTAAACATATTCTAGTTGAAGGGCATTTGCAAACACGATCTGCTCCATGAAGTCTATTAATATGATATACCGTGTGATATCTATGGATATGGAAAATTTTTAAATGAAATTAAGAACTTAAGAGAATTGATATGATGTCTTTTTTAAGTATAAAATTTCTTTAAAATAATAATTTTCTTCAAAAGATTCTGGCAACACTGCCCCTCATATTGATAACTAATAAACACGGTGTTTTTTTTGTATACAAAAATATTTACACACAATTGTAAATATTTGCGTTAGTATGTATTGAAATTATATTATCATAAAACAACAGAAACTTTGATCTATAAATACTTTTAAGACCTTATTTCTTTAAAGCTAAATGTTAAATGTTTTAGAAATTGTTTATGATAATAACTGGGAATATTTTGAAGGTTGTTTGGTTTCGGATGCTTGTTATTCCAAAAGGTGTAATGGCGAAAAAAAAGGTTTCCCAAAATTATCGATTCGTTGTTAAAACTGTGTTTAAATTTTGGTATGAAAAAGGCTTTATTATTCTTCACATGTCTAATAAAATGTTTTCGTCTTGCTCTCAAACTAACATTGGACGATAATATAGAGTAAACAACAGATTTTAGAATTATAAAAATATACAACAAAAGCTGTATACTTCACGCCTACTTTAAATGTCAAGAAACAAAATTTTCGTAACCCGGCTTCTCCACGTAGCAATATTTATTGCCGTAATTGTCAAATTTGATTGCATCCCTGAAAGTTGCGACGTGTAGACCGCAAATTGTCATATGTGGCAATTTATTGTGAAATCATTGCTTTGCTGATTGCTTGAGCAATTACTGCCACAATAAGCTGTCAAAATCGTTTTATTTTCTTGAAATTTTTTGTTTTTCTTTGCTGCAACAAAGGAAAATTAAAATAATTTTACCTGATAATAATAACTTAAGCTTGGTTTTCACTATGTCATTTTTGTTGTCAAATTACCCAGATTGTTGGCAATTGTATGAAAACGGGTTGTCATATGGCGTCATCTATGTTTGCAGTCAGTTATGCACACAAACTGCCATCTAAACTGACAAATAAGTGAAAACGCCAAATTTCAGTTTGTCAGCAGATATGGCAGCATTTTGTTTCAAAGTAAATTTGACAACAAGTTGTCAATTATTTTTGTTTGTCGTTCGTCAGTTTTTTTGTCAGTTTTTAAAATGCAGTGAAAACGCATTTGACGCAAGCTGACGAGAATTCATTTGAGGCAGTTTTTGTTGTCATTTCATATGACATAGTGAAAACCAAGCTTTAGAGTGAGTTATTTCAAAAAAACCATACAATTTGAATCAAAAATATTAAATTTATAATTAAATATCTTGTATCGTGTTCTCCACTCAATGAAAATAGATACGCTTTAGCAATAAAGTGCCGTTATTTTTCTTATGCTGAGCAATAAAAATTGCTATGTGGATACCCAGGGCAAGGAGCTGGTTTAAATTAAAGCGATTACATTTCATCGATTTTTCAATAAGACCGTTCACTTGTTTGACATTAGCAACAAGCACCATTCCATTTTTTATATGTATACACCAACTTATACTTCATGTTTGAGTGTATTGTCAGTATACATATGTACCCTTCGCCATGTGTGAGAAGGGTATACACAGGTGATACATTTTTGTACTTGATTATCATAGGGATATCTAATTCCATGTTGGAAGAAATACTGTTAATTGGCTGGAAGATTAAAATCAACTTTCAGGCGGCCTTAAATAAGCATCAAGTAACTTTGTTAAAAGGAAACAGCACCCAGAGACGTTAGTGGTTGACCAAATTTTATACCAATAAATCAATTCTAAAACAAGTAAAAGCGCTATATTCGGCCGTGCCGAATCTTATATACCCTTCACAACGTGTAGTCATGCAATAACAGTAAATTCACGTATGTATGTTAAAAAAAAAAAAAAAAACACAAAAAATACAAAAAAAATTTAAAAAAAAAAAAAATTAAAAAAAAAATTATTATATACATATATAATATATATAAAACAAAAAAAAAATAAAAAAAAAATTAAAAAAAAATAAATAAAAAAAAATAATAATAAAAATATATATAATATATTAAATAAAAAATAAAAAAAAAATTAAAAAAAAAAATTTTTAAAAAATTAAAAAAAAAATTTTTTTGCCTCAGCTGGGATTCGATGCCACGTTTTCTCTAACCAGTATACACGTTTGTATGTATGTATGTTGTTGTTGTAATGTTGTTTTTATGAAAAGAAAATCGAGGTGGTCGTGGGTTTTTGCTCATATCTCAGTTGTTTATGTACCGATGTTTCTGATTTTCAATACCGATCTACTCCCGAATATTTCTGATATTTTAATACCTTACCCGGGTCCAACCTATGTCGGGGGGCTTCAAAAAGTTGATTTCAACATACACACGGACAGACGGACAGACGGACAGACGGTCAGGGCTTAATCGACTCCTCTATTCATAAGCTTTCAGAAAATATATACTTTATGGGGTCGGAAATGAAAATTGTAGAAATTTCACACGGAATGACAAACCTATATATACCCTTTTTCACTGTGTGAAGGGTATAACAACAAGAAAGAGCACAACATTCGGCTGCCGAAGCTTATATACACTTCATACAATTTGTACTTTTTTAGGAAACCGATTTCATGTACTTTTCATAAAATTTTTTTTTAATTCTTACGCCGACATCTCTTTCGGTAATTGACCCATTGAATCAAGATTTTCTGTTAATGTTGCAGACGTTTTAAGAATTTCCATAGAATCTGCAAAATCTGACTTTTTTTGGGCAATCGTGTTCTATCGCTCATATCTCAGCTCGTTATATGCCCACATAACTGATTTGCAATAACAATATACTCGAAAGGATATCTGATAAACTGATACCATATAAGAGTCTGAAGTATACGTGGAAGTTTCAAAAACTTGATTTCAACATACACACGGAAAGACGAAGATGGTTAAATCAATCCCTCGTTTCCTTTTACACTCTCGTGTATCCTTTAACACACTCGTGTACCCTTTTACACACTCGTGTGATAATAAGGCCGTTAAACTAAAATCTAATGCCGAACAATAAATTTATGAGAAAGAAACAGTGGGCGTGGTACCTCACAACTCTAAGTACTAGCATATTTAAAACATAATTTTAATCTTTAATGGATATATTAAGGCGATAGAAAAACAAAAATACTTTTGAAGACTTCTCAACAAAACCTTGATCCAATTGGGCCACTAACGACAATCATGCAAGGTGAAGTCATCCGATGTTGTTTGGCTCTCATTTTTTTTTTTCAAATGACAAACTTCAATTCTGTTTTTTGATTATGTTTATTTGAACCTTTAGAATTTTATTGGTCAAGTCGAAAAGATGATGTCGGTCAAATGGGCGCCGTCACAATTGATTGCTATACAGGCTTGTTTTATATCATTTTTCATCACTTCGGCGAGAACTTTGGGCGACAGATCCTCGCACTTGTGTCGAATGTTGTCCTTGAGGCCTTCCAGGGTCTCGGGCTTGTTCACGTAAACACGGGATTTCAAAAAAACCCACAAAAAAGTCTAACGGCTAAATCGGGAGCTGTTGCGGGCCAATGTAAATCACCAAAACGAAAGATAAGGCAACCCGGAAACGCCACCTTCAGAATATTGGTTGTGGCTTGCGCAGTGTGTGCTGTTGCTTCGTCCTGTTGGAACCACATGTCCTCCTGTCCTAATTCGTTCAACTGCGGCAGAAAAAACTCGGTTAACATGGCCCTATAGAGCGCACCGTCCACTGTTGTCGTTTGACCAGCGGTGTCCTCGAAAAAAAGTGAAACTCTGTGTGTGTGTGTGTTAGCTATAGACTCCGAAACTGTAAAACCGATCGGGCTCAAACTTTGGTAAGTTGTTGCTCACATACCAGGGAGTGTTTATGGGTGAAAAAAAGTGGGCGGGGCCACGCCCATAAAAATTAGTTATCAGTTTTAGCTACTTTCAATTGACCGATTTTTCTGAAACTTTGCACACATATCGAGCTGTCATGACTTAATAATTTCGTGATTAGAAAAGTGGGCGGGGCCACGCCCCTAAAAAAGTTTTAATTTTGAGGTACTTGCACTGTACCGATTTTTCTGAAACTTTGCACACATACTAAGCTGTCATAACCATATAATTTCGTGATTAGAAAATTGGGCAGGGCCACGCCCATAAAAAAAGGTTATAATTTTGAGGTACTTGCACCAGACCGATTTTTCTGAAACTTTGCACACATATCGAGCTGTCATGACTTAATAATTTCGTGATTAGAAAAGTGGGCAGTGCCACGCCCATAAAAAAAAGGTACCATTTTGAGGTACTTGCACTTGACCGATTATTCTGAAACTTTGCACACATATTGAGCTGTTATGACTTTACAATTTCGTGATTAGAAAAGTGGGCAGGGCCACGCCCATAAAAGCAATTATAATTTTTAGGAACTTGCACTGGTCCGATTCTTCTGAAACTTTGCACACATATTGAGCTGTTATGACTTTACAATTTCGTGATAAGAAAAGTGGGCAATGCCACGCCCATAACAAAAAAATAATAATTTTTAGGTTTTTGCACTTGATATTCAATTAAAATTTATAATGCATTTCGATTCATTAAGGGGCGTAGCAACGCGCGCCGGGTTTGGCTAGTTAAATAAAAATAAGAGCATCTTTCAATAAAGTGATTTCTTTTGGCCCACCTTGTACATATATGTATGTTGTAGAAAAACCTTTTGAAAATATTTAATTTAACTAGAAATCAAGGGTTCTCTAGCCCCTAAATAACTTTTGGCTCTTTTTTTCGCACTTATATGTTTCTGAACGGTTTGTTAAACATTTTTATTCAAAGCTTTGCTTAAGTTGGCATTATCGGCTATAGCTCTATTGCGGCATGAGCTATTGTATACATACATATGTGTGTATGAATGTATTTTTATTTTGTATTAGTTAATAGATGAAACAAGTGTTTTTGTATACATTTCTTTAAGGTTTAAACCGTTCTTGTTCAGTTGTCGATTCTCAGTTGAAATTTATTAACAAGCCGAATTGTTAGCTTCTTGTTATATAACGCGCCCCCATAACTTCTAACCTGATTCTATTAAACAACTTTAACAAGTGTTGTAAGAACGCAACCAACATATGTATATACATTGTTGAATAAACCATCGTCTAATCTATAATCTTGATTTGTTAATTAAAACCCCGATAAATGACAGTTAATGTGCTTAAAATAATTTATATATATTTTCATCATATAGTTTTACTATATTTGATTGCGTTATTTAAAAAAAATATAAAAAATATAATAAAACAAAGTGTGTTCTTACACCAGAACGAACCAGATGCAAAATTTTTTTTAATTATCAGTGAAATAATAAAAGAAATAATAAATCAATAAATAATAAAGTACTTTTCGAATTAAACTTAATTAATAATATTTTGGCATAAATAATCGTATGTAATTGAGACGTTTACAATTTATTTGCTTAAATGTGTATTTTTTTATATTTTTAGTAACGATATGTATTTAATATATCGCTACTTAAAACACGGAATTATCTAACAGTGAATTTACAGAGCGACGTCCTAAAATATACATACTTACATGCATACATACACACATATAATTATTACATTTTTAAGTGTACATATTAATTATTAAAGGTATTCACGTCACCGGCTTTACTATTGCGAAAATTGCGAACGAAGCCGAAATGTAATAGCCGCAGTTTTTTTTAAGTCCATAAAACGTCAAAGAGTTCAGAGCAAATTAATTATAACAAGTTAGAGCTCTATATTCGGTTGTGCGAAATCTTAATATACCCAAATATACCCAAAAGTGTCGATACGAAAATATAAGCAAGTTTGTATAAAAGATTTACACATGCTTAAACTTTGCTGTTGTTGTTTCGTGGCATGTCATCATCTTGGAACATACGCTCTTGTTGTGTGTGATCATGTTCGTGCAACGTACAGCAAACAAACGAAAAATTTCGCTTAATATACAATCGTATACATGAGCAAGTAAAAGCGCTATATTCGGCCGTGCCGAATCTTATATACCCTTCACAACGTGTAGTCATGCAATAACAGTAAATTCACGTATGTATGTTAAAAAAAACAAAAAAAAAATAAAAAATAAAAAAAAAATTTAAAAAAAAAAATTAAAAAAAAAATTTAAAAAAAAAAATTATTATATACATATATAATATATATAAAACAAAAAAAAAATTAAAAAAAAATTAAAAAAAAAAAAATAAAAAAAAATAATAAAAATATATATAATATATTAAATAAAAAATAAAAAAAAAATAAAAAAAAAAATTAAAAAAAAAATTTTTTTTGCCTCAGCTGGGATTCGATGCCACGTTTTCTCTAACCAGTATACACGTTTGTATGTATGTATGTTGTTGTTGTAATGTTGTTTTTATGAAAAGAAAATCGAGGTGGTCGTGGGTTTTTGCTCATATCTCAGTTGTTTATGTACCGATGTTTCTGATTTTCAATACCGATCTACTCCCGAATATTTCTGATATTTTAATACCTTACCCGGGTCCAACCTATGTCGGGGGGCTTCAAAAAGTTGATTTCAACATACACACGGACAGACGGTCAGACGGACAGACGGTCAGGGCTTAATCGACTCCTCTATTCATAAGCTTTCAGAAAATATATACTTTATGGGGTCGGAAATGAAAATTGTAGAAATTTCACACGGAATGACAAACCTATATATACCCTTTTTCACTGTGTGAAGGGTATAATAAGCATAAAAAAATATAACTACAACTCAGAATTTACCATCATGTACATACTTACATGGTAATAATAGAGCTGATGCACTTGCAAAAGCCGGTACCACCTTAGATTCGATTGAATCCAGTTGTGTTTTGGGTATTCCCTTATCGAAGGGTAAGCAGCTAATCTTGCATCGATTCTATTTGGATGCCAAGGAAAGATGGGTGAGAGAACCCACTTGCTTGGAGACCAGAAAGATCTGGCCTGACATGGATGCGCATAGGACGCAATATGTGGTGAATATGCCCCGAATCCATCTTAGGAACCTCATAGCGGTCATTACCGGACACTGGCCTATAGGCACACATGCGAAAAGGCTAAATATCCCTTACAACGACTTCTGCAGTTGCGTTGCGATAACGAGGAAGAGGAGGAGACAACTGAACATCTTCTCTAATTGTCCTGCATTCGGGGACCTGAGACACCAGATTCTAGGTCAGCGAATACTTGAAAGTAAAACTTGTCTTTCCGCAGTTGATCTGGGAAAGATCCACACCTTTATAAACAGGACAGGATGGCTGAGGAACGACGGCCAGAGGACATAGACACACGGGCGTTGGTGCCAATGCCTACGGGCGGCTGCCGAATCTAATCTAACCTAACCTACATACTAACATATAAACATGTGTGTATCAACACCGCCTGCTTTTGTTGTTTTCTTTTTATACCCTTCACACAGTGAAAAAGGGTATATATAGGTTTGTCATTCCGTGTGAAATTTCTACAATTTAGATTACCGACCCCATAAAGTATATATTTTCTGAAAGCTTATGAATAGAGGAGTCGATTAAGCCCTGTCAGTCTGTCCGTGTGTATGTTGAAATCAACTTTTTGAAGCCCCCCGACATCGCTTGGACTCGGGTGAGGTATTAAAATATCAGAAATATTCGGGAGTAGATCGCTATTGAAAATCAGAAACATCGGTACATAAACAACTGAGATATGAGCAAAAACCCACGACCACCTCGATTTTTTTTTTCACAAAAACAACATTACAACAACAACATACATACATACAAACGTGTATACTGGTTAGAGAAAACGTGGCATCGAATCCCAGCTGAGCAAAAAAAAATTTTTTTATTTTTTTTTTTTTATTTTTTATTTAATATATTATTTATATTTTTATTATTATTTTTTTTTAATTTTTTTTTTAATATTTTTTTTGTTTTATATTTATTATATATATTTTAAATATTTAAAAAAATTTTTTTTTTTAATATTTTTTTTTTTTAATTTTTTTTTTTAATATTTTTTTTTATTTTTTTTTTACATACATACGTAACTTTATAATTTTACAATGGGGTGCTTTTATATATGTACGTTTTTTATATGTATGTCCGTATATCATATGGAATGGTGATACAAACTACTGTTATTGTATGACTACACGTTGTGAGGGGTATATAAGATTCGGCATGGCCGAATATAGCGCTCTTACTTGTTTTAAATTGAATTTTGTGTTGCTATCTCAATTAAAAAATAGAGGCGTACGTGGTTTTTGGTGGCTCATCTAATATCGAAATTTCTGATTTTCAATACCAAAATTCTCGCAAGCATTTCTGATAAACTGATACTACATACGAGTTCGTGGGACATATGGGCGCTTTAAAAAGTTGATTTCAACGATCGCACGGACGGACAGACGGACACATTTAAATCGAATTCTCTATAAGGACTCAGAATATATATACTTTACGGCGTCGCCCTTTTACACTCTCGTGTGAAGGGTATAAAAGTTTTGTGTGTGATAATATTTACGCACTCAGTAAGAGGATGTGTAAATGTTGGTACGAAATTTTTTTATATATAGTTGTTGTTGTTTTTAAAAATAATTTTGCATGTACGCAAGACTAAAATCGTTGACGTGAAACCTTTATTGTCATAAATATGCCGGCGTAGATATAATAATGCCGACGTTGATATAATGCCGACGTGAATATAATAATGCCGACGAAGATGGATAATATGAATTATTGACGCATATTAAAATTTGAAATAATTGTTATTAAAGTAGGCCACAGAAATTAAAAGAATTTCACAATGTCAAAAACTTAAAACAAATATTTAAACATACACACACACATACATATGTACGATAATGTACCAACTTATGTATCATTATTTTTATTATATGGTTGCGTTGAAAATAATAGCACAAAATACATAAATGATGGCAAAAGTGCTGTCGAAGAAAACAAGACCTATAAAACTACTCCACAAATTGCTGGCATCCGTTTGTAGTTCCAAAACTTGAAGTCTTTCTTAGGTTATTTGGGACGCTGAAATCGAAGATGAATTTGGATTTCTTTTAATTGGCCTTAGTTTTCGAAATTTACCGATATGTTAAAATTAAAGGCAGTTCCACGCCATATATAAGTATAACTTGATAGCGTCTTCCAGTTTTTAAAAAAGAATTTAAACTGTAAAATATTGTAATATTATCTTTTTCAAAAAAAAAAAATAAAAAATTTTTTGAAATGTTAAAACTTTTGTTTTTAAACATTTATAAGAAAACTAGCATTTAAACCGCTTAACACTTTTAAACCATTGTAAAATTTTAGAACAATATGACAATATGACATGATAAGACACCTTGCGAATCACCCAAATATATTGGTCACTGTTAGCTGTGACTCTTTTCCATCTTTCTGGCGACATATCGATTCAAAGAACTGCAAAACTTCTCGCATATGACATTTTTAAGATAAAAAATTTTTATTTACATTATAATGGCAGAAATGTCTCTAAAAAATTACATATGAGTTTAAAAAACGAATTTTTAAGTTATACAGGGTGTATTTTTTTTATAGAGGTAATGCATTTTAATTGGCAACACTTTTTTAACTGTCGACCATTTTGTCAGCTGTCAAGTGATTTATGTTTAGTTTGGTGATGCGCAGCAGCTGTGGTTCAACAAGACGGCACTTAGAACCATTTATGCTCTAAATGATTTGCGATAACATGAGGAATAACAAAACATTCACGAATTATTTGCCTGCACCGTTCGGCATTTCAGTTAATGATTGCACTGGTTTCAGATGACTCCTTTGGCATGTAAACCAAAATAAATAGTGATTTTTTTTGGGATGTAATGCTGTCCCAACTGTCTTATGTTGATTGTGCTCTGTCAAAAAATAAACCTCATCGCTAAAGATGATTTGACTATAAAAATCTTTTTCAACTTCCAGTAGATTCTCATCTTACACACGTTGCAATTGATGGTCCGCTGGCTTTAATTGTACCAGTTTAATCTGGTATGGATGTAGGCCATGATATTTCTCAAAATTTTTCAAGTAGTGGTCGGACAGAGACCGAGTTACTGAGAACGGTGTCGGATCGATAAATTCAAGTCCTCTGTGTCGATTTAAATGAATCGTATTTAAAGAAGTCATAAATAGTTTCATCCTGCTCAGATAGTAATGATGCACATCGGAATATTAACGAAGTGTTCTATAGGGTTGTCTAAACTGAGAAAAAAATTTTCACGATTTGTAAACGTTCTGGTGTAAGTCTTGGCATGGTAATTTGCCACACTATACTTAAAAAAAGTCAAAAACTCTTCTTTAGTATGACAGCTAGTTTTACAATTATCCCTATCGGAAGTTTTATATTCTAAAAAACACCCTGTACTAAACAATATTAAAAAAAAAAAAAATAATAAAAAAAAAATGGCGATTCTCGTTACATGCATGCGTGCCTTGAATAAAGTTACGAATTTTGTTCAGTGGGGTCGCATGAGACATTGTTTAAACCTCTACAGTGGTTAAATTTAATTGCTTTTTATCACTTTGCTGCAAATATTATTACATTTTTTAATATAAAATTATTATGTATGTGTGTATGTACATAATTATGTATGTAGGTATGTGTACTATAAACTCCTGATGACAAATTTTAATTAAATTCAAAAGTGCAATTGATTTACAGACACATTTAATTACCACCGAACAGATACTTAAAAGTTAATAGTTAATAATAAAGTTAACAATGAAGTCTAAAAATAACGCGGTCGTCTATACAAATTACACCGAAAACGGAAGAGACAATAATAACAATAATACTAATAATACAATTAATATACAAAAACATCTTGCTCGCAACACTGTCGTATTAAAAAGTACCAAAAATGTGGATAACAAATGTGCTTTTTGTGAAACAATTGTGGTCGCCAATAATCAATGCATCAGTACTTTTAATAGTGAAGTCAATGTTGGTGAAGTTATCGCTTACAGCAATAGTACTATTTCTAAGGAGAAAAACCACAATGTGATAACAAATAATTCATTGGATAGCAACAACAACTGGATGGATTATAGAAAACTAAAAACCTATTTAATATTTAAAGATAGAAGAAATGAAAAGGTATTGTTGCTTTACAAACATTCGAACTAGAAAACTAGAGATGAGCGATATTTTTGTAACTGTAACCTTTGGTCAGTGTGACTGAACAATCCCTGATCACAACTGTGACTGAATATGTCAAGTACTTGTTAGAGCTAGTTTATATGAGGGGACATGTCCCCGCGACTCTGCTTGCGTTGGCTTGTATTCTCTTTTGGTGTCCCTTCTAAAATCTTCTTACGTTTACATGAAGAATATTTGTTGCAGAAACAAAGCGAATTTTTGACGTTAAATTCACTAATTATTTCTTTTTATTTATTTATTTATTTCATTTGAAGTAATATTAAAAGCCCCTAAAGGCCAAAACCAATATTACAGAGTTTATCACATTAAAGTCTACAAGTTAAATAATACTAATTCACAAAATAAAATATAACTTAATTAATAGGTTTCTTATATAATAAACTGTTTATATGGCCCCCCAGCCAAGCATAAGAAGTACTAAAAAGTATACTACAACGACGGACAATATAGGTCCAGGTTAGTGACAGATTTGTTATTTTGAAATGTAAGAATATAAATATAAAAACATTATGTCCGTAAAACTGAACCAAAAACAAACTGTTCCAAGCAATTATTACGTTAATACTTTACAAACGTTCATTATATTAGGTTGTATTACGAAAGTGAAAAGGCAATTTCTCTTTGAAGACCTTATTAGAGTATTTAAACACTCTAAGGTTTAGAGGCAAATCATTCCAAAGTCGAGCAACTCTTACTAGAAATGATCGTTCGAAGATGGATGTAGATATAAAAGGAATCAAAATTTGTTTTTTATCCCTTCATTCGTAAGAAAGGCAATTTATGATTTGTCAACAGTAGTAGTGGCAATACAAGTATTTATAAAAGCAAAATTAAATAAATTTCAAGAAACATAATGGCTGAACTTTCTAAAGAAATTGTTGACCTAACTGAACTGGCTGTTGAAGCGTTAGATCTAAATGATGCTGAAAATTTAGAAACAATTTTGAATTTGCTAGAATGCAAATAATCCAAATAGTTTACCGACTAAAAGAAGACGAAAGGAGTGGGTAAAACCATGGAGGTTAGATTAAGAGTTTCGCGGCACATTTTTATTTCTAATGAATAAGCTTTCATTGGATATTTAATTTTATTTTTTTTTTTTTGGCAAATTTCATAAAATATCAGTCTGGCAACACCGGTCATACATAACATGACAAGAATACAAGAGAACGAAAGATGTAAAAGAGAAATGTCAAATTCGTCCCCTCAAATTCACAAAACGTGCGACACTTGCTACCCCGTACTCAACGCCGCATCTCTTACCAACAAACTCGTGTCACAGGGGACATGTCCCTTCATGTAAGCACGCTCTTACTGGCGATGTTTTTTTTTCTTTTCAAATTTTGAACATTTTAATGCTTTTGCAATTATATTAGGTCTTATTGTTTATTTCGTTTCGCGATAAGAATTTTATGCACCTCTCTTTCAAAGTTTTTTATCCCTCAGATGACGCAATAAAAACTCACAATAAAAAAAGTAACGGCAAAATGTAACTAACTGTGATCAAAGTCTCGCTTCACGTTCACATTCTCCAATAATAAAGAGATCGCTCATCTCTAAATCGTACCAGTGTTTTTACATTGTAAATATTTAACTATAGTGAACGTCAAAATGATAAGGTCACTTACTTTATGTCCCATTATGGTGCGTAGTTCACATCTGAAGTAATGTTCAAACCATATTAAAAGTAAACAAAAGTCCCAAGCTCTTCAGAGACTGATCGTCTACGATGCTGTTTTAAAAGATACCAAGAAGAGTCTAACGCGTCATATCTAAATCAGAATAATATGCTCTCTGAAAGATAAGCACTAAAAATTCTCAAGAACCTGTTGAAACTTCATATTTCCAACCTTTTATACCCTTTTGACAATAAAAGTTCTCTGCTGATCTAGAAATAATTTGTAAGCGAAAGCGAAAGTTACAAAACTACATTTACAAATGCCCTAAATACTTACAGAGGATGATGATATCACAGACGGAGAAGAATTTGAAGAAGAACATTAACTGTGGCCGTCAAGCTTTCATTATTTTTGAAATATTGTTCATACATTCATATTGTATCTTTATTAACAGGTTGTTCCGTCGTGTGACGCTCCATTTTTATTTTTTTTTTTGTGTTTACGATTACTCCAACCTCATTTCGATAATACGGAAAAAAGAAGGAGGTTCTAGTGTACCACCG
>OW799237.1:21134362-21363876 GCA_941918925.1 Phyto melanocephala | reverse complement strand
CATTTCCGACCCCATAAAGTATATATTTCCTGAAAGCTTATGAATAGGGAAGTCGATTAAGCCCTGTCCGTCTGTCCGTCTGTCCGTCTGTCCGTCTGTCCGTCTGTCCGTCTGTCCGTCTGTCCGTCTGTCCGTGTGTATGTTGAAATCAACTTTTTGAAGCCCCCCGACATCGCCCGGACCCGCATGAGGTATTAAAATGTTGGAAATATTCGGGAGTAGATCGCTATTGAAATTCAGAAAAATCGGTACATAAATAACTGAGATATGAGCAAAAAACCACGACCACCTCGGTTTTTTTTTAACAATAGACACTAGATGAGCTTATGTTCGAATCCCAGTTGAGACAAAAAATTTTTTTTTTTTTTATTTTTTTCATTTTTTTTTGTGTTATTTTATTTTTTATACGTACTTACATTCAAAAACTCAATTTATAATTTTTTTACAATGGTACGTTTTTGAGCGGATAAAATACTTTATTATAAAGAATAATAATGAAACATATAGTAGGTATGTATGTATGTATGTACGCATTTATTTAAAGAAAACAAAATGTCACCGCGGCTTTCGCTGCTAGAGATAACAAAGTAACAACAGCTATAACCTTGATCAACGTAGCATGTGTGCGTGTGTAAAAAACCTACATACGAATATTCATTCAAACATATTGCTAATACTTAAATGTATGTATGTATGTATGTATATGATTTTTATTTTGTATGAACCTCATATAGGTTGCAAGCACTTTTGTATATTTAAGTTATATAAATATTTATAGGATGGTAGTGCAGTGGGTACACCACTGAACTATGAAGCTGGTGGTACGCAGTTCGATACCATTAAGTGTTTGCTTAATTTTTTTTTTTTACATTTCAATGTTTCATGGTCAATATGAGTAGAATATGAAATATCATGACTAGCAAAATACGATGCACTATGAAAAAAAAACTAAACTAAATACATATCTATTTTTATGTATTTTTCCCATTGAGTACGTAGTATACGTTAATACATATTATATATTTTAAATTTCAATAATGTATGCTCTATTACTCTTTACTTTTTCCTTTTTTTAATTATTTTTTTAATTATTTTAATTAAACTATATATGTACGTAAATTTATTTTTTTTTTACAATGGGATGTTATTTTTATATATGTATGTTTTTTAAGTATGTACGTATTTTATATGAGATGAATGAATTTGCCATTGGGAGATTAGTAGCAAAATACGATGCACTATGAAAAAAAAAACTAAACTAAATACATATCTATTTTTATGTATTTTTCCCATTGAGTACGTAGTATACGTTAACACATATTATATATTTTAAATTTCAATAATGTATGCTCTATTACTCTTTACTTTTTCCTTTTTTTAATTATTTTAATTAAACTATATATGTACGTAAATTTATTTTTTTACAATGGGATGTTATTTTCATATATGTATGTTTTTTAAGTATGTACGTATTTTATATGAGATGAATGGTGTTACAAACTATTGTTATTGCATGACTACACCTTTACTTCTTCTTAATTTTTTTAATTAAACTTGCAAACAAGTGCAAGAAATTACATGCCGTTGGGAGATTAGCGGTTACATCAATAAACTTCAAATTCGTTGTAGTGTAAAAATTAATTTTTTTCACATAAATACCTAGATACATTCATACAAATGTCCATATAAATTACATTTATTTATTTCCATTAAGAAATAATTTTAAATGCAATACCTTACTACACCTTTACTTCTTCTTAATTTTTTTAATTAAACTTGCAAACAAATGCAAGAAATTACCTACATGCCGTTGGGAGAATAGCGGTTACATCAATGAACTTCAACTTCGTTGTTGTGTAAAAATTAATTTTTTTCACATAAATACCTAGATACATTCATACAAATGTCCATATAAATTACATTTATTTATTTGCATTAAAAAATATTTTTAAATGTAATACCTTATGCTAAATGTAACAACTCTTAAGGAAAATAATAGATTTTTTCAATCTTCCTCTGGTAACTCTGCTCACAATATTTTTCAATCTTCCTCTGGTAACTCTGCTCACAATATTTAAAGAAAACAAAATGTCACCGCGGCTTTCGCTGCTAGAGATAACAAAGTAACAACAGCTATAACCTTGATTCAACGTAGCATGTGTGTGCGTGTAAAAAACCTACATACGAATATTCATTCAAACATATTGCTAATACTTAAATGTATGTATGTATGTATATGATTTTTATTTTGTATGAACCTCATATAGGTTGCAAGTACTTTTGTATATTTAAGTTATATAAATATTTATAGGATGGTAGTGCAGTGGGTACACCACTGAACTATGAAGCTGGTGGTACGCAGTTCGATACCATTAAGTGTTTGCTTAATTTTTTTTTTTTACATTTCAATGTTTCATGGTCAATATGAGTAGAATATGAAATATCATGACTAGCAAAATACGATGCACTATGAAAAAAAAAACTAAACTAAATACATATCTATTTTTATGTATTTTTCCCATTGAGTACGTAGTATACGTTAATACATATTATATATTTTAAATTTCAATAATGTATGCTCTATTACTCTTTACTTTTTCCTTTTTTTAATTATTTTAATTAAACTATATATGTACGTAAATTTATTTTTTTACAATGGGATGTTATTTTTATATATGTATGTTTTTTAAGTATGTACGTATTTTATATGAGATGAATGAATTTGCCATTGGGAGATTAGTAGCAAAATACGATGCACTATGAAAAAAAAAACTAAACTAAATACATATCTATTTTTATGTATTTTTCCCATTGAGTACGTAGTATACGTTAATACATATTATATATTTTAAATTTCAATAATGTATGCTCTATTACTCTTTACTTATATATGTACGTAAATTTATTTTTTTTTTACAATGGGATGTTATTTTTATATATTTTTAATTAAACTTGCAAACAAGTGCAAGAAATTACATGCCGTTGGGAGATTAGCGGTTACATCAATAAACTTCAAATTCGTTGTAGTGTAAAAATTAATTTTTTTCACATAAATACCTAGATACATTCATACAAATGTCCATATAAATTACATTTATTTATTTCCATTAAGAAATAATTTTAAATGCAATACCTTACTACACCTTTACTTCTTCTTAATTTTTTTAATTAAACTTGCAAACAAATGCAAGAAATTACCTACATGCCGTTGGGAGAATAGCGGTTACATCAATGAACTTCAACTTCGTTGTTGTGTAAAAATTAATTTTTTTCACATAAATACCTAGATACATTCATACAAATGTCCATATAAATTACATTTATTTATTTGCATTAAAAAATATTTTTAAATGTAATACCTTATGCTAAATGTAACAACTCTTAAGGAAAATAATAGATTTTTTCAATCTTCCTCTGGTAACTCTGCTCACAATATTTTTCAATCTTCCTCTGGTAACTCTGCTCACAATATTTAAAGAAAACAAAATGTCACCGCGGCTTTCGCTGCTAGAGATAACAAAGTAACAACAGCTATAACCTTGATTCAACGTAGCATGTGTGTGCGTGTAAAAAACCTACATACGAATATTCATTCAAACATATTGCTAATACTTAAATGTATGTATGTATGTATATGATTTTTATTTTGTATGAACCTCATATAGGTTGCAAGTACTTTTGTATATTTAAGTTATATAAATATTTATAGGATGGTAGTGCAGTGGGTACACCACTGAACTATGAAGCTGGTGGTACGCAGTTCGATACCATTAAGTGTTTGCTTAATTTTTTTTTTTTACATTTCAATGTTTCATGGTCAATATGAGTAGAATATGAAATATCATGACTAGCAAAATACGATGCACTATGAAAAAAAAAACTAAACTAAATACATATCTATTTTTATGTATTTTTCCCATTGAGTACGTAGTATACGTTAATACATATTATATATTTTAAATTTCAATAATGTATGCTCTATTACTCTTTACTTTTTCCTTTTTATACCCTTCACACAGTGAAAAAGGGTATATATAGGTTTGTCATTCCGTGTGAAATTTCTACAATTTTCATTTCCGACCCCATAAAGTATATATTTCCTGAAAGCTTATGAATAGGGAAGTCGATTAAGCCCTGTCCGTCTGTCCGTCTGTCCGTCTGTCCGTCTGTCCGTCTGTCCGTCTGTCCGTCTGTCCGTCTGTCCGTGTGTATGTTGAAATCAACTTTTTGAAGCCCCCCGACATCGCCCGGACCCGCATGAGGTATTAAAATGTTGGAAATATTCGGGAGTAGATCGCTATTGAAATTCAGAAAAATCGGTACATAAATAACTGAGATATGAGCAAAAAACCACGACCACCTCGGTTTTTTTTTAACAATAGACACTAGATGAGCTTATGTTCGAATCCCAGTTGAGACAAAAAATTTTTTTTTTTTTTATTTTTTTCATTTTTTTTTGTGTTATTTTATTTTTTATACGTACTTACATTCAAAAACTCAATTTATAATTTTTTTACAATGGTACGTTTTTGAGCGGATAAAATACTTTATTATAAAGAATAATAATGAAACATATAGTAGGTATGTATGTATGTATGTACGCATTTATTTAAAGAAAACAAAATGTCACCGCGGCTTTCGCTGCTAGAGATAACAAAGTAACAACAGCTATAACCTTGATCAACGTAGCATGTGTGCGTGTGTAAAAAACCTACATACGAATATTCATTCAAACATATTGCTAATACTTAAATGTATGTATGTATGTATGTATATGATTTTTATTTTGTATGAACCTCATATAGGTTGCAAGCACTTTTGTATATTTAAGTTATATAAATATTTATAGGATGGTAGTGCAGTGGGTACACCACTGAACTATGAAGCTGGTGGTACGCAGTTCGATACCATTAAGTGTTTGCTTAATTTTTTTTTTTTACATTTCAATGTTTCATGGTCAATATGAGTAGAATATGAAATATCATGACTAGCAAAATACGATGCACTATGAAAAAAAAACTAAACTAAATACATATCTATTTTTATGTATTTTTCCCATTGAGTACGTAGTATACGTTAATACATATTATATATTTTAAATTTCAATAATGTATGCTCTATTACTCTTTACTTTTTCCTTTTTTTAATTATTTTTTTAATTATTTTAATTAAACTATATATGTACGTAAATTTATTTTTTTTTTACAATGGGATGTTATTTTTATATATGTATGTTTTTTAAGTATGTACGTATTTTATATGAGATGAATGAATTTGCCATTGGGAGATTAGTAGCAAAATACGATGCACTATGAAAAAAAAAACTAAACTAAATACATATCTATTTTTATGTATTTTTCCCATTGAGTACGTAGTATACGTTAACACATATTATATATTTTAAATTTCAATAATGTATGCTCTATTACTCTTTACTTTTTCCTTTTTTTAATTATTTTAATTAAACTATATATGTACGTAAATTTATTTTTTTACAATGGGATGTTATTTTCATATATGTATGTTTTTTAAGTATGTACGTATTTTATATGAGATGAATGGTGTTACAAACTATTGTTATTGCATGACTACACCTTTACTTCTTCTTAATTTTTTTAATTAAACTTGCAAACAAGTGCAAGAAATTACATGCCGTTGGGAGATTAGCGGTTACATCAATAAACTTCAAATTCGTTGTAGTGTAAAAATTAATTTTTTTCACATAAATACCTAGATACATTCATACAAATGTCCATATAAATTACATTTATTTATTTCCATTAAGAAATAATTTTAAATGCAATACCTTACTACACCTTTACTTCTTCTTAATTTTTTTAATTAAACTTGCAAACAAATGCAAGAAATTACCTACATGCCGTTGGGAGAATAGCGGTTACATCAATGAACTTCAACTTCGTTGTTGTGTAAAAATTAATTTTTTTCACATAAATACCTAGATACATTCATACAAATGTCCATATAAATTACATTTATTTATTTGCATTAAAAAATATTTTTAAATGTAATACCTTATGCTAAATGTAACAACTCTTAAGGAAAATAATAGATTTTTTCAATCTTCCTCTGGTAACTCTGCTCACAATATTTTTCAATCTTCCTCTGGTAACTCTGCTCACAATATTTAAAGAAAACAAAATGTCACCGCGGCTTTCGCTGCTAGAGATAACAAAGTAACAACAGCTATAACCTTGATTCAACGTAGCATGTGTGTGCGTGTAAAAAACCTACATACGAATATTCATTCAAACATATTGCTAATACTTAAATGTATGTATGTATGTATATGATTTTTATTTTGTATGAACCTCATATAGGTTGCAAGTACTTTTGTATATTTAAGTTATATAAATATTTATAGGATGGTAGTGCAGTGGGTACACCACTGAACTATGAAGCTGGTGGTACGCAGTTCGATACCATTAAGTGTTTGCTTAATTTTTTTTTTTTACATTTCAATGTTTCATGGTCAATATGAGTAGAATATGAAATATCATGACTAGCAAAATACGATGCACTATGAAAAAAAAAACTAAACTAAATACATATCTATTTTTATGTATTTTTCCCATTGAGTACGTAGTATACGTTAATACATATTATATATTTTAAATTTCAATAATGTATGCTCTATTACTCTTTACTTTTTCCTTTTTTTAATTATTTTAATTAAACTATATATGTACGTAAATTTATTTTTTTACAATGGGATGTTATTTTTATATATGTATGTTTTTTAAGTATGTACGTATTTTATATGAGATGAATGAATTTGCCATTGGGAGATTAGTAGCAAAATACGATGCACTATGAAAAAAAAAACTAAACTAAATACATATCTATTTTTATGTATTTTTCCCATTGAGTACGTAGTATACGTTAATACATATTATATATTTTAAATTTCAATAATGTATGCTCTATTACTCTTTACTTATATATGTACGTAAATTTATTTTTTTTTTACAATGGGATGTTATTTTTATATATTTTTAATTAAACTTGCAAACAAGTGCAAGAAATTACATGCCGTTGGGAGATTAGCGGTTACATCAATAAACTTCAAATTCGTTGTAGTGTAAAAATTAATTTTTTTCACATAAATACCTAGATACATTCATACAAATGTCCATATAAATTACATTTATTTATTTCCATTAAGAAATAATTTTAAATGCAATACCTTACTACACCTTTACTTCTTCTTAATTTTTTTAATTAAACTTGCAAACAAATGCAAGAAATTACCTACATGCCGTTGGGAGAATAGCGGTTACATCAATGAACTTCAACTTCGTTGTTGTGTAAAAATTAATTTTTTTCACATAAATACCTAGATACATTCATACAAATGTCCATATAAATTACATTTATTTATTTGCATTAAAAAATATTTTTAAATGTAATACCTTATGCTAAATGTAACAACTCTTAAGGAAAATAATAGATTTTTTCAATCTTCCTCTGGTAACTCTGCTCACAATATTTTTCAATCTTCCTCTGGTAACTCTGCTCACAATATTTAAAGAAAACAAAATGTCACCGCGGCTTTCGCTGCTAGAGATAACAAAGTAACAACAGCTATAACCTTGATTCAACGTAGCATGTGTGTGCGTGTAAAAAACCTACATACGAATATTCATTCAAACATATTGCTAATACTTAAATGTATGTATGTATGTATATGATTTTTATTTTGTATGAACCTCATATAGGTTGCAAGTACTTTTGTATATTTAAGTTATATAAATATTTATAGGATGGTAGTGCAGTGGGTACACCACTGAACTATGAAGCTGGTGGTACGCAGTTCGATACCATTAAGTGTTTGCTTAATTTTTTTTTTTTACATTTCAATGTTTCATGGTCAATATGAGTAGAATATGAAATATCATGACTAGCAAAATACGATGCACTATGAAAAAAAAAACTAAACTAAATACATATCTATTTTTATGTATTTTTCCCATTGAGTACGTAGTATACGTTAATACATATTATATATTTTAAATTTCAATAATGTATGCTCTATTACTCTTTACTTTTTCCTTTTTTTAATTATTTTAATTAAACTATATATGTACGTAAATTTATTTTTTTACAATGGGATGTTATTTTTATATATGTATGTTTTTTAAGTATGTACGTATTTTATATGAGATGAATGAATTTGCCATTGGGAGATTAGTAGCAAAATACGATGCACTATGAAAAAAAAAACTAAACTAAATACATATCTATTTTTATGTATTTTTCCCATTGAGTACGTAGTATACGTTAATACATATTATATATTTTAAATTTCAATAATGTATGCTCTATTACTCTTTACTTATATATGTACGTAAATTTATTTTTTTTTTACAATGGGATGTTATTTTTATATATTTTTAATTAAACTTGCAAACAAGTGCAAGAAATTACATGCCGTTGGGAGATTAGCGGTTACATCAATAAACTTCAAATTCGTTGTAGTGTAAAAATTAATTTTTTTCACATAAATACCTAGATACATTCATACAAATGTCCATATAAATTACATTTATTTATTTCCATTAAGAAATAATTTTAAATGCAATACCTTACTACACCTTTACTTCTTCTTAATTTTTTTAATTAAACTTGCAAACAAATGCAAGAAATTACCTACATGCCGTTGGGAGAATAGCGGTTACATCAATGAACTTCAACTTCGTTGTTGTGTAAAAATTAATTTTTTTCACATAAATACCTAGATACATTCATACAAATGTCCATATAAATTACATTTATTTATTTGCATTAAAAAATATTTTTAAATGTAATACCTTATGCTAAATGTAACAACTCTTAAGGAAAATAATAGATTTTTTCAATCTTCCTCTGGTAACTCTGCTCACAATATTTTTCAATCTTCCTCTGGTAACTCTGCTCACAATATTTAAAGAAAACAAAATGTCACCGCGGCTTTCGCTGCTAGAGATAACAAAGTAACAACAGCTATAACCTTGATTCAACGTAGCATGTGTGTGCGTGTAAAAAACCTACATACGAATATTCATTCAAACATATTGCTAATACTTAAATGTATGTATGTATGTATATGATTTTTATTTTGTATGAACCTCATATAGGTTGCAAGTACTTTTGTATATTTAAGTTATATAAATATTTATAGGATGGTAGTGCAGTGGGTACACCACTGAACTATGAAGCTGGTGGTACGCAGTTCGATACCATTAAGTGTTTGCTTAATTTTTTTTTTTTACATTTCAATGTTTCATGGTCAATATGAGTAGAATATGAAATATCATGACTAGCAAAATACGATGCACTATGAAAAAAAAAACTAAACTAAATACATATCTATTTTTATGTATTTTTCCCATTGAGTACGTAGTATACGTTAATACATATTATATATTTTAAATTTCAATAATGTATGCTCTATTACTCTTTACTTTTTCCTTTTTTTAATTATTTTAATTAAACTATATATGTACGTAAATTTATTTTTTTACAATGGGATGTTATTTTTATATATGTATGTTTTTTAAGTATGTACGTATTTTATATGAGATGAATGAATTTGCCATTGGGAGATTAGTAGCAAAATACGATGCACTATGAAAAAAAAAACTAAACTAAATACATATCTATTTTTATGTATTTTTCCCATTGAGTACGTAGTATACGTTAATACATATTATATATTTTAAATTTCAATAATGTATGCTCTATTACTCTTTACTTATATATGTACGTAAATTTATTTTTTTTTTACAATGGGATGTTATTTTTTTTATATATGTATGTTTTTTAAGTATGTACGTATTTTATATGAGATGAATGAATTTGCCATTGGGAGATTAGTAGCAAAATACGATGCACTATGAAAAAAAAAACTAAACTAAATACATATCTATTTTTATGTATTTTTCCCATTGAGTACGTAGTATACGTTAACACATATTATATATTTTAAATTTCAATAATGTATGCTCTATTACTCTTTACTTTTTCCTTTTTTTAATTATTTTAATTAAACTATATATGTACGTAAATTTATTTTTTTACAATGGGATGTTATTTTCATATATGTATGTTTTTTAAGTATGTACGTATTTTATATGAGATGAATGGTGTTACAAACTATTGTTATTGCATGACTACACCTTTACTTCTTCTTAATTTTTTTAATTAAACTTGCAAACAAGTGCAAGAAATTACATGCCGTTGGGAGATTAGCGGTTACATCAATAAACTTCAACTTCGTTGTTGTGTAAAAATTAATTTTTTTCACATAAATACCTAGATACATTCATACAAATGTCCATATAAATTACATTTATTTATTTGCATTAAAAAATATTTTTAAATGTAATACCTTATGCTAAATGTAACAACTCTTAAGGAAAATAATAGATTTTTTCAATCTTCCTCTGGTAACTCTGCTCACAATATTTTTCAATCTTCCTCTGGTAACTCTGCTCACAATATTTAAAGAAAACAAAATGTCACCGCGGCTTTCGCTGCTAGAGATAACAAAGTAACAACAGCTATAACCTTGATTCAACGTAGCATGTGTGTGCGTGTAAAAAACCTACATACGAATATTCATTCAAACATATTGCTAATACTTAAATGTATGTATGTATGTATATGATTTTTATTTTGTATGAACCTCATATAGGTTGCAAGTACTTTTGTATATTTAAGTTATATAAATATTTATAGGATGGTAGTGCAGTGGGTACACCACTGAACTATGAAGCTGGTGGTACGCAGTTCGATACCATTAAGTGTTTGCTTAATTTTTTTTTTTTACATTTCAATGTTTCATGGTCAATATGAGTAGAATATGAAATATCATGACTAGCAAAATACGATGCACTATGAAAAAAAAAACTAAACTAAATACATATCTATTTTTATGTATTTTTCCCATTGAGTACGTAGTATACGTTAATACATATTATATATTTTAAATTTCAATAATGTATGCTCTATTACTCTTTACTTTTTCCTTTTTTTAATTATTTTAATTAAACTATATATGTACGTAAATTTATTTTTTTACAATGGGATGTTATTTTTATATATGTATGTTTTTTAAGTATGTACGTATTTTATATGAGATGAATGAATTTGCCATTGGGAGATTAGTAGCAAAATACGATGCACTATGAAAAAAAAAACTAAACTAAATACATATCTATTTTTATGTATTTTTCCCATTGAGTACGTAGTATACGTTAATACATATTATATATTTTAAATTTCAATAATGTATGCTCTATTACTCTTTACTTTTTCCTTTTTTTAATTATTTTAATTAAACTATATATGTACGTAAATTTATTTTTATACCCTTCACACAGTGAAAAAGGGTATATATAGGTTTGTCATTCCGTGTGAAATTTTACAATTTTTATTTTCGATAAGTATAAAGTATATTTTTTCTGAAAGCTTATGAATAGGGGAGCTCTGTCAGTCTGTCCGTGTGTATGTTGAAATCATTTTTTTGAAGCCCCCCGACATCGCTTGGACCCGGGTGAGGTATTTAAATATCAGAAATATTCGGGAGTAGATCGGTATTGAAAATCAGAAACATTGGTACATAAACAACTGCGATATGAGCAAAAACCCACGACAACCTCGTTTTTTTTTTTACAAAAACAACATTACAACAACAACATACATACATACAAACGTGTATACTGGTTAGAGAAAACGTAGATCCCAGCTGAGCCAAACAATTTTTTTTTTTATTTTTTTTATATTTTTTTTTTAATTTTTTTTATAATTTTTTTATTTTTTATTTAATGTCTTATATATATTTTTATTATTATTTTTTTTTTCATTTTTTTTTTATATATTTTTTTTTAATTTTTTTTTTATTTATTTATTTTTGTTTTATATTCAAAATATATATTTTAATTATTTTTTTTTTAAATTTTTTTTAAAATTTTTTTTTTAAATTTTTTTTTAAATTTTTTTAAATTTTTTTTTTTTTATTTTTTTTTAACATACATACGTAAATTTATAATTTTACAATGGGATGTTTTTTATATGTATGTACGTATTTCATATGGGATGAATGGTGATAAAAACTACTGTTATTGCATGACTACACGTTGTGAAGGGTATATAAGATTCGGCACGGCCGAATATAGCGCTCTTACTTGTTCATTGTGTGAAGGGTATAAAGATGGACGATATTTACATCCAACACTAAGACATTCGGCTCAAAGAGTGCTGATGATGAAACCGTAGCTGTTTTCGAAAATGCATTCTAGTCGACTATTGTCGGGATTCAAACTTACTTTTCCAGTACATTCTTTCATTATCTATATATATAAAAATCAATGTGTGTTTGTATGTTTGTTCGTGCTTTATAGACGGTTAAACGGCTAGACCGATTTCCTTGAAATTTTCACAGAAAACTTTGACACCCTAATGAACATTTAGGCAAGAAATGGGTGCACTATCAATAGTGGGCGTTGCACCTACCATATGAATTAAATACTAAAATTCGTATATCTGGAAAACGATATCGATTAGTGTAGTAAAATTTTGCAAAAGCAACTTTGATATCCAAATAAACATTTATGGAAAAAATGGGTGCATTAACAATAGTGGGCGTAGCACCTGCCATATGAATTAAACACTAAAATTTGGGGTGGCGAAACACACCGGGTATTAGCTAGTCACAAATAAAAATTGATTTCTTCATATAAAAATGACAAATTTAGTATTAAAATAAATTTGGAGCCAGAATAAAAATAATAAAGTCAACAATAAAATAAAAATTGATTAAATAAAAGTCATAAAATATCTAAGATCTAAGCCTCCCATTAAAAGAAAAAATTAAAATTTTCTTCTTAAATGGCTCAACATCGACCCTAAAACCCTATGAAGGTTAAAATAGTTTTTTTTATTACCATCTAATCTTTTTACTTTTTTCATACAATAATTATTGAAAGTGTTCTGATAAAGTATACCAAAAACACGTCAATGAATTATAACTATTTTTTTTAAATTTCTTTTTTATAAAATTTAAACATTCTTATTAAATTCGCTAAAATTAATATGGGTTTTCTTAAAAAATCTGCATAAAAATATCTCTTTGTAGAAAGAAATTCTAAATATTCTTACCGAATTAATGTCTAGCTTTCATTTCTGTCTTTCATATTAATTCTTGGCCTTATTTTTCTCATTTCACTTTTGCTTCCTTCCCTCTATAATTAATCATTCCTCTTAGTATTCCTTAGACCGAACAAAAGCTTATAATATACGTGTATGCTTATGTGTTTATTTATCAGTTATCAATTATTTCCCCTAAGTATTGTATTAAAGAACAATAAAACCATTCGAATATAAATACATACATGAGCTTCTTTATTTAGGACCTTTGAATTTTGTGTCATTTATCATGTATTGATAACAAATTTAAGAAAAACTTTAACAAGCACACATACACACTTATGTATATACATATGGGCATTTCCATGTCATCGTACGTGACATTTGTACTGCTATAAAGTGGAGTAATTTTTGCAAAAATAAGAGTAACTGAAACAAAATTAGATCTTTATGTTCCATTCAAAGGGTACTTTATTAAAAAAAAAATAATTATACTCGAATCATTGTTGTCCAAAATATCCAGAAAAATAAGAATATATCGTACGTGACATAAAACAGAAGTGATTTTAAGGTATATATGGAAATATGAAAAAATCTGCGAATCTTGGAAGGTATTTTATCTTTTTTTAATTTCTTACACTAAACCAAATATTTTTCATTTAAAGTCCATCATACTTTTATTAAAAACAATCTTTAAATGATTTTATTATAAATTCAATTTAATATCGTTCGTGACATATCGTACGTGACAGGTTTTTCTCTAATAGTATTCTTAGGTAATACAATTTATATTGTGTTAAGAAAAAAAGTTAAATTCTAAATTAGCTGCTCTGGCGACTGTTCAAATACGAATGATGGAGACAAATAATGTGTTTGCACTACGTACGTGACATTAAAATCGCACCCAAGGGAAATAAAAAAAAATACCGCTAATTGGTCTCTATATTTTTTTTTCTAATGGATGTTGTTAATTGCTGTTGTTACCTTAATTCAAAAGCATATTTACAATTACAATTTAGTTTTACAATTTAGTCGCTGAAAAAATAGTTGATTGCAACTCTTTAAAACAAGTCAAACAGATAATCAGATTAAATTCTTATTATTGCCTTTAAAATAATATTTTTAAGCTCTTAATACCTGCGCATAGCAAAATTTGAGTGTTTTTTTTATCAATAAACTTCTATTGAAAAACTTTCAAGAGTTTTTATTTTTACTGTCGTGGTTGACATATTCATGGAAATGCCCATATGTAAATGCCTACATAATGACAGACATATGTATATGAGGATATATGAACAAAAATGTATTTCTTAAACTTATCAAAAGATTTCACAAGGACAATAATAAGGAGACATGATAAAAAGATTTCATATTAAAATACACACACACACATAAACACACAGAAATACACCACATGAAGACAAGCCGTTATGTAGACACTTTTCATGTATGAATATATGTATATGTACATACTTCATTACTATAGATTGTGTATGTGTAGATGTAGGATGTCTATCGTTTTTTTTTTTGCAATAATACAATAAATTAATGTCACTTGTGATTTTCTAAACAAATAAACTATTATTTTCGATTTAGTATTAATGATTTTAGTTTTGTGTTTGTTTGTGGTTGCTGTTGTTGTTAGATACAATTAATAGACTTTGTGAGATGAAATAGATGGCAAAAAAAAAGGAAATTATCAGTAAACAAAGAACACAAAATGGATTAAACTAATATATCAAGAGATTAGGATTCCTGGAATACATAAACACAAGTGAAGTCAAGTAACTATAGAAATTTAACAAAATTGAATAGTTAAACAAAAATTTCAATAGAATTTATTAAGAACTAGTTGAGCTCGTGCCACATTGCAGGCCCAGCTCTGCCTTTTTTTGTATTTATATTAAAATAAATTCTGATGGCATCGTTGGTGCAAATCATAAGTTTAGTGCTAGTGGAATTTTCCCCGCTTCTCTTGTGTCCATATTAGAATTTATTTTACCAAACGTCTAGTACCATTTTAAATAATATTTTACTTGTTATTATTCTTTTTTTTATACCCTTCACACAGTGAACAAGTAAGAGCGCTATATTCGGCCGTGCCGAATCTTATATACCCTTCACACCGTGTAGTCATGCAATAACAGTAGTTTGTATCACCATTTATCCCATATGAAATACGTACATACATATAAAAAACATACATATATAAAAACATCCCATTGTAGAATTATAAATTTACGTATGTATGTTAAAAAAAATTTAAAAAAAAAAATTTTAAAAAAAAATTTAAAAAAAAAATTAAAAAAAAAAAAAATTAAAAAAAAAATTTTTAAAAAATAATTAAAATATAAATAATTAATATAAAACCAAAAAAAAAATAAAAAAAAAAATTAAAAAAAAAATAATAATAAAAATATAAATAATATATTAAATAAAAAATAAAAAATAAAAAAAAATAAAAAAAAAATTAAAAAAAAAAATTTAAAAAAAAAATTTTTAAATATAAAAAAAAATTTTTTTTGGCTCAGCTAGGATTCGATGCCACGTTTTCTCTAACCAGTATACGCGTTTGTATGTATGTATGTTGGATGGATGGGATATTTCCTGCATTACTACAGTGGGGTATGAACACTCTACTTGTGGTGATTAGGGAAATATTTGTTGCCTGTCTTTCGACAGGGTATATTCCGGTGGCATGGAGGGAGACCAGGGTGGTTTTTCTTCCCAAACCGGGGAAGAGGGACTATACGGAGGCTAAGTCGTTCAGGCCGATCAGTCTTACATCCTTTCTATTGAAGGCAATGGAAAGGGTGTTGGTTGACTTCCTGGAGGAGACTACGCTGATGGATAGGCCATTGAGTGGGAGTCAGCACGCTTACAGGGCTGGGAGGTCTACTGAGACTGCCCTGCACGAATTGGTGAGGGTTGCTGAGAGGGAGGTTTTCAATGGTGATCTTGCTTTGTCCGTATTTATGGACATAGAGGGCGCTTTTGATAGGATCTCTTTTGATAAACTGGGAAATGCTCTCGATGAGCGAGGGGTCGATTCTGTTGTGGTGAAGTGGATCGGCGCCATGCTCAGATGTAGGGCAGTGAATCTCAGGAGCGGAAGCACCAGGATTCGGGTAAGGGTGGTCAGAGGATGTCCGCAAGGAGGGGTCTTATCACCTCTGCTGTGGAACATAAATGTGGACAGTCTTCTCAGGAGACTGGAGGTAATTGGCATACATATGGTAGGGTATGCGGATGATGTGGCAATTATGGTTGGTGGTAAGTTCATGGAGACCATTTTAGGTTGCATGAGACAGGCGCTCAGAGTAACCGAAGAATGGTGTTGTGAACAGGGACTAACCATAAATGCTGGCAAGTCGGATGCTATGCTCTTCACGCGGAGAAGGAAGGGGATAGAGATTGAATCCTTAATGCTTTTTGGAACCGAGATCAACGTGTCCAAGAAGGTGAAATATCTGGGGGTAAGGCTGGATATGAAACTAACCTGGAATGATCATGTTGAGGCAAGGGTACAGAAGGCAAAGAGGATTCTGCATCAGTGTAAACGGGTTTGCGGTCGGAAGTGGGGAATCTCACCTAAGGCTGCACACTGGATTTACACAGTGGTGGTGAGACCGACGATCACTTACGCATCTGTTGTCTGGTGGCCGAAGGCCTCCCAGGCGACGATTAGGCGGAAGTTGGACGGGGTTCAAAGGATTGCTTGCATTGGTATATGTGGCGCGATACGTACCACACCAACGCAAGCGATGGAGGCAATGCTGGGATTGCTGCCGTTGGACTTATTTGTAAGGGAGACGGCGGCAAGATCGGCGATTCGGATGCGAAGCGATGGCATGTGGTATCGCTTTGGATCGGTTTTGGGGCATAGGAGAATCCTGGACCTCGTGGATAAAGAGGTTAGGGAGGCTCAGATGCCGATGGAGCGCATGAGTCGAGTGAAGGTGGTCGAAAGGCTACATCACACGCTTATAGCGGATGGATTCATGCACGATGAGTGCATGGAGAATGACATCAGTATCTTTACTGATGGGTCCTTTATGGACGGAAGGGCAGGTGCTGGTGTGTACTCATCTGAGTTGAACTTATCCTGCACCCTGAATCTGGGGGAGTACGTGTCAGTCTATCAGGCAGAAATGCTTGGTTTGCTGCACGCGTTGGACCACCTGTTGGAATGTCGAATGTATGGGAAGAGAATTCTTATTGCACTTGACAACCAGTCGGTTATAAAACGTATGCAGCGGATAGATGTGAACTCCTCTTTGGTGCTTGAGTGTGTTCTAACGCTCAATAGGTGTGCCTCTACAAATGAGGTAACGCTGATGTGGGTTAAGGGACACGTGGGCATAGCTGGGAATGGGGCTGCTGACGAACTTGCGAAGAAGGGGTCTGAGGCTGCATTCTGCGGACCGGAACCCAGAACTGCTCTGGGTAATGGGTTAGTGCGGGCGAGGATCTTTCAATGGGTGAACTCTATAAACTTGCGAAGGTGGATGGAGGGAACCACGTGTAGACAGG
The DNA here is from genome assembly GCA_941918925.1 of Phyto melanocephala. Classification (NCBI taxonomy): domain Eukaryota; kingdom Metazoa; phylum Arthropoda; class Insecta; order Diptera; family Rhinophoridae; genus Phyto; species Phyto melanocephala. The sequence continues at coordinate 21,346,197 of OW799237.1, read as the reverse complement.
CCCGTATGGTGCTCAGGGAGCCACTTGGCAGGGGTGCAGTGAAGATACTCGGTTTTAATCGGAGTATGATGAGCTGGATCACTGCGTTGATTACAGGACATGGTAACTTCAAATATCATCTGAAGAGGATGCGAATCGTGGATGATGATATTTGTAGAATGTGCCTGGAGGATGCCGAGACGGCAGCGCATGTAGTATGCGAGTGTCCGGCGTTGGCGAGCGGAAGATTAAGGATCACAGGCAAGCACACTTTAAGTGTGAGTGCGATGGGGGACCTTAGTCTGAGGGAGATGCTGGCGATTACAAAGGACTGTGCGATGAGGATTGTCGACAATCACCAGTCGGCAGTGTGAAATCGTTTTCCTAGTCCAGAGCAAACGCCGGTTGTGGCGCGGGACTCAGTGATTGAAGGTATACTGATCGGTAGACACGAAATCACTGTGGAGCGAAGGGGGTCGAAAAGGGACCCGTGATAGTAGTGGTCTGCTTCGATATTCCCCCTACATGTGTATATATATGTATGTATGTTGTTGTTGTAATGTTGTTTTTGTGAAAAAAAAATCGAGGTGGTCGTGGATTTTTGCTCATATCTCAGTTGTTTATGTACCGATGTTTCTGATTTTCAATAGCGATCTACTCCCGAATATTTCTGATATTTTAATACCTCACCAGGGTCCAAGCGATGTCGGGGGGCTTCAAAAAGTTGATTTCAACATACACACGGACAGACGGTCAGACGGACAGACGGACAGACTGACAGACTGACAGAGCTTAGTCGACTTCCCTATTCATAAGCTTTCAGAAAATATATACTTTATGGGGTCGGAAATGAAAATTGTAGAAATTTCACACGGAATGACAAACCTATATATACCCTTTTTCACTGTGTGAAGGGTATAAAAAGGGTATATATAGGTTTGTCATTCCGTGTGAAATTTCTACAATTTTCATTTCCGACACCATAAAGTATATATTTTTTGAAAACTTATGAATAGATGAGCCGATTAAGCTCTGTCAGTCTGTAAGTCTCTCCGTCTGACCGTCTGTCCGTGTGTATGTTGAAATCAACTTTTTGAAGCCCCCCGACATCGCTTGGACCCGGGTGAGGTATTAAAATACCAGAAATATTCGGGAGTAGATCAGTATTGAAAATCAGAAACATCGGTTCATTAACAACTGAGATATGAGCAAAACCCACGACCACCTCGATTTTTTTTTCACAAAAACAACATTACAACAGCAACATACATACATACAAACGTGAGAAGAAACGTGAGAGAAAACGTGGTATCGAATCCCAGCTGAGCCAAAAAAATTTTTTTTATTTTATTTTTTTTTTCAATTTTTTTTTATTATTTTTTTATTTTTTATTTAATATATTATTTATAGTTTTATTATTATTATTTTTAAATTTTTTTTTTTGTATATATTATTTTTTTTTAATTTTTTTTATTTTTTGTTTGTTTTATATTTATTATTAATATTTTAATTATTTTTTTTAGTATTTTTTAAATTTTTTTTTATTTTTTTTTAACATAAATACGTGAGTTTATAATTTTACAATGGGATGTTTTTATACAGGGTGGACCAAAAGTCACGCCTGCGTGTAAAAATTGAATAAATTTTTTGTTTATAAATATTTTATTTTTTTTTCAGATTTTATTCATCGATTCGTTTTACACCACCATGCAAAATTTAACGACTGAGCAACGAACGAAAGTGGTAGAATTTTACTTTTCCAATGGGCGCTAAATTTTACTGACGCAACGAGCATATCTAAATGGATACGTAAATAAACAAAATAGGCGATTTTGGGGTACTACAAATCCCAGAGTTGTTCACCAGCGCCAATTACACCCCCTCAAGTGTACAGTATGGTGTGGAGTGACATCAAAAAGAGTTATAGGGCCATACTTCTTCGAGGATGAAGTTGGTAATACAGTAACGGTGAATGGGGACAGATATCGCGCTATGCTTAATAATTTTGTACGCCCTGAGGCAACCAACAAGTGGTTTCAGCAGGATGGAGCAACAGCACACACGGCCCGTGCCACAATGACGCTTTTAAATGAAATTTTTGACAACCGAATTATCTCGAAAAATTCAGAATTTAATTGGCCAGCACGTTCACCGGATTTAACTGCCCCTGATTATTTTCTATGGGGTTAATTCAAAGAACGAGTGTATGTAAACAAGCCTCAAACTATAGAGCAGCTAAAGAACAACATTGAAGCTGAGATCAGGGCAATAGAGCCTGAAACCTTGCGTGCAGTTATGCAAAACGCCTGTTTAAGAGCCCAATTGTGCATCGATGAAAATGGTGGTCATCTCTCTGACATTATTTTTCATAATTAAAATTTAGGTCATACAAAGATAATATTATAATTTAAAAAAAATTTAATAAAAAATAATAATAAACAAAAAAGTTATTCAATTTTTACACGCAGGCGCGACTTTTGGTCCACCCTGTATATGTATGTTTTTTAAATGTATGTACGTATTTCATATGGGATGAATGGTCAAACTACTGTTATTGCATGACTACACGTTTTGAAGGGTATATAAGATTCGGCACGGCCGAATATAGCGCTCTTACTTGTTTTGTTTAAGATAAGATACTATTTTATATAGGGTATGTTAAGGCAGATACCGTGGTACTTCAATACTAAATTTGTTAAAAATCTATCTAGTAGTTTTCGAACCAAACGCGTACAGGCACACAAACAGAAAGACAGACAGATAGACAGACAGACAAAACTTCTAAATCGTCGTGGTTTTTTATTCTAGTATATTGACTATATATTCCGATAACGATATTAATAATATTAGAATCTTTTTATGAGTATGGATAGATTTGTTTAATGTTTCCTTTGGTACCTTTAACCTTAATTTAAGGGCAAAATTTTCAGTATAAAAAAATTAAAAAAAATTGTTCATATTTTTAAAAGATTGTTTCATCCTGGTGTATTTTTTTTCAAAAAAAAAAGGATATAAAAAAATTCAATAAAAATTCTTACCACAAAATAAAAAAATATCTTTCAAATAAAGTTTCAAAAATTTCCTTTCACCCATTTTTTATCTTATAAAATTTATCTTATTATTTTTATTTAATTTTTTTGTTTGTTTCTGCACTTGCTACCCTTATTTTCTTAAGATTTATTTCAAGCTTTGACTCATTTTGAGGCCAACAAACATAAATATGCATAAAACTTAAAATTGTATGCATTTGTGTTTGTGTAAGTAAGTTGTGATAAGAAGCAGCGAGAAAAATAATCATTTAAACACACACACACACTCACACCACTAATAAAATATAAATAAAATAAAGTATAATAAAATATGGCGCCACTAATGTTTTTGGTTTCTTTCTACAGTGACCTACTTTGTAACAGCAACAAAAATTGCTTACAAACCAATACAACGGAACTTTCCTATACACCACACATACTCTTACATTAAAACAGCGCTGAAATGGTTGTTAGGAAACCGGAGAATCAAAACAACTGTTGAAAAAAAAATAATCGTAGTATTATTTGTTAAACATAAGTCTAGCATAAATCCTTTAGCAAGGATACCAATTCTTTATATAATTTCAAATATTTTTATTTTTTTGTTGTTGTTGGTGTTTTTCTTTTCTTTGGGGTTAAATGCATTAAAACAAACCCAAATTTAAATAATGTCTGCTGGATATCGCTTGCGCTTTTGTGGGAGATATTTTAAATAAATATATTGCTAGCGAGTGTGGTGGGAGAAATAGTTCACAATTTATTTATATTTATGGGAAAACTTAATTAATAGTTTGCAACCTTAAAAATATTTGACTTTTTATACCCTGAAACGCCAGAAACTATAAAGAAAGAAAAATTTTTTTCTTTCACACACACCTTTATAACCAAATTGAAATGTCCGATTCTATTTAATTTTTTTTTTATTAAAAAAAAGTTTGAATTGATTACCTGTCACCTAACGCGTTCGCCACTCACTTTGTGCTTTCGATAAAAACTCACGAGCAAACAAAAGAAACAACTAAGAGCAATATACTCGGTCGTGCCCAATCTGATAATACCCTTCCGATATTACCACATCGTAGCTAAGCCTTGATTATAGAATTTATGTAATCCGCCATTTTCTTTATTGTTTCCAACGCCATCCTTTGAATTTTTATATAGTTAACTGTATTATACAAATCAAGTCAACATAAAAAGGTGGTTGTATATTAATTTTGTCACTCCGTTTGTAACACATTGAAATGTCCATTTAAGAATCCATAGAGTATAAATATTTTGGGTCCTAGGGTAATTTAATGACGATTTAAATATGTCTATCCGTCTGTCCGTGTATTAAAAGCATGATAGAGCACGAACCGAAAAAGCTAGGTGGCTTAAACACGGCCAGAATATTTCTTTTACACAAGGTTTGTTTTGCATTGAAAATGGGCTAAATCGCAATATTCGGAAGAGAGTTGTAGCTCGTAACGCAAGAGTTGCTCAAAAAAAACCATGTCCTTCCAACATCGAATAAAATAAATTTATGTCCAAACGCATCACCATAGAGCCATACAATTTCAAATTTTTATTTCCGGACTAAAAAGTTATCTTTTGTGAATTGCTTAAATCTATTCAATAGGAAAGGAGGTTTAGATAAAAATGTACGAAAATTTATACCACACAGTGTATATTTCGGTATATTCAAAATTAAAAACGTTATAAAACAGACAAAATTAGATGTATGATTCTGAAATTTGGCAAAGGATTTGCACCAACTGAAAATATATGTGACATGCTCACTTCCCATAAAACGCTTAACTCAAATTCATATAATTTCTCTATTAATAAAGATTTTGGAATAGTAAAGGATTATATTGAAATATCTAAGTTGTATTCATTAGCAGAAACAATTTTGTCACGCCTACTATAACTCACACTTTTGACGTGATTTTCTGTTAATGAAATTTTAATTCTCAAAAAACCGGCAAAATTAAAGGTGTGATGATGAAATTTCATACATAAAACTTTCTAGTCAATGTCATTGTTATGCTAGAAAATTAAGGTGACACGCCCTTTCTGACGCCTACCTCACATATAACGCTTTATCTCAAATTCACATTATTTCTCTATGGACAAAAGGATTCTGTATCGAAATATCTAAGTTGAATTTATCAGCAGAAACTACTTTGACATGCCTACTTTAACGCCCACTTTCATTGAAAGACTAAATTTATGAAAACATTTTACTAGCATACCGAAGTTATACAAAGAAAGTGATACATATTTTAGTATAAAGAGATTATTATAACAAAATAATAAATCGTGTGCCATAAAAGTTCACAAAATTGTGATGGATATAAAAGATTCGGCACAGCCGAATATAGTGCTCCAGCTTGTTGATGTTGTTTTTACTATATAAGAATTATGCTTTGTAGAAATCATAAGGACTTAATACATTATAGCGTCTTTTGGGTGAAGCCTCCATGGTGTTCCATTTTGTGACATTTCCAATTTAAAATATATTAAATATTCTACCAGATCTAAGCTGTTGTAATAATTTTCCATATGAGGTGTGTGTTCCAATTGCAGATAATTCTGTAATAATAAAAATTATTAAAAGTCCAAGCGGATTACATAAGTCGTAAAACTATATTCCGTATTTATGTCTGTTGTTCGGAATATACTGGCCTTCCTCACCACAAAGGAAGAACTTCATACAAAGATAAGTTTGATTTTGTTTAAATTTTTTATAATATTTAAAAAAATACGATTTACGATTTTTGAAATTAAAGTTAGTTAAAATTTAAAGTTTGTTTTTATATAAAGTAGCACATAACAAAATTTTGAGGAGTATTCCTATAAGACTACCTGGGGTTTCCGCAAATTACAGCATTCGTATATATATGACACCTTGCAGAAACTAAAACACACAAGAAAATTAATTCCGACATTCTAACGTAAAATTTAAGCTTATTGCCTTTCACTAATAATGCGACACATATAGATGTGACATATTTTTTGATGAAAACTTCTATGCCACATATATGTGACACTGAATGGCGAAAGTGTTAAAAAACAATTTTGTCTGTCTAATTTTCTTTTCAATATTGCTTAACCTAATTTTTATGTTAATTAAAAATAATCTATATTCTTATTTTAAAATTAAATTAAGTTAAATTCAATTTTAAATTAAATATTTTTTAAACCACTTTTTCTTTCCAACAACACAAAGCAATCAAAACCAAAGTGCTTAACACAACCCAAGAAAAAATTAGCAACAAATCTAATTTTCCTTTATTTTAAAGTGGGAGAAATCAAAAGTAAATTGAAGAGAATGAAGAAAATAAAAGTGATGAATAAAAGACAAGAAAAATAAATTTAAAGAAACCTTACATGATTGAAAGCAAGTGTAAAGTGTAATTTAATAAGTTTAAGTGTGTAACTAAATAAGTGTTCTAGAAGAAAACAAGCAAAAAAGTGAAGTGTGTTAAATAAGTGTCAATGAATTGTCTCTCTCCTTCACACACCACAAACAATAAAAAATGTATTGTTGTATTTAACACACACACTTTCATATACCCACACACACACACACATACACACATTCCGTTAAAGCCAGCCATTTAATGATAAAAAGCTTAGACCTTTAAAATTCCAGGTATGAAGCAAGTAACCAACCAGATTTCTTACCACATACTGACGTTAAAACTTTATAACTTTTTAACTTTATTTATTGGCAACCGTAAATGTGCCATCGCTTTATATTTAAGCATTAGAAATGTAACAATGTCTTGTACTTTCTATTTACTTTAGCACAGAGCATTCTGACTCCAGCACTTACTACTAACACCATAACATTTCAGTTAATGTGTGCCGGTATAGGAAAGTTTGTAAAATTGAAACACAACTACTTGAAGTTTACAAGTGTTGGTTGTCCTACAAGTTTGTATGTAGTAGTTAACTATGTGTTCTTATACAATTTACTGTATTTGCAGTAGTAGTGGTAGCCAATCACTTAAAAATACCTGTCTAACACATGTAAAGTTTATTAAAGAAAATTAAAACTTAAGTGGACTTTTGTAAATTACATTCTACTTTGTCTAACTATAAAAAGCTGTATTTTAAATCAAAACTGTAACAAAGTTAGTGACGTAAATAAAAACGGCTGTCGCCATGGCAATTTGGTATGTGTGTGTGTGTGTGTGTATGTGCCATTATGCTTGAGCGAAGTAAAGGCTGTGAAAAATTAATTAATATTGATTGGTGTTAATTAAAATTTTAGTAATTAGGTAGGGAACTTAATTTAAAAGGTAAGAGGCAGGAGTAAAGGGGTTGTCTATTTGAAAGCATTTTTAGTAATTTGTATTAAAAAGTTTTGATAAAAAAATAAAAAATACAAGAAGTATTTTGATCAAAGAAAGTTTATCTTTATATATTTTTAGGCAAGTTGAAACTTACATTATAAAATCGTTTTTAGCAAATATTATACCATTTAATAGACATTTACTTGATGAATCTTTTTGAATTGGCCTAATCTTCTGCGGGTTATAAACAAACCACATAAGCAAACCACATGAAAAGCGTGATTTTTTTATTGTAAGAATTTATTTTTATTTTTATTTATTTATTTATATAATTAATACAGCACAACAAGTACAAGTCTTATCTAATAGTACTTGGTAGATAGTGGCACGATAAAACTTAAGTTAAAATAAATAAAATTAAATCATTTAATACATACTTTAAAAATTAAGTTAACAAAAGGTAAGTTGTAATCAAATGCATTGTTTAATGATATATAATATTAAGAGTGAAACTAAGAATGAGTGAGAATGAAACAAAATAAAATCATCATGACCTCAAGTGGGGAAAAAAATAGTGCAGTTTTGAAATGCATTGCATTGATAATCGTCTGAATATTAGGGAAAGTTGGCGCCAGAGGCTAATAGCATTGTGTAAAAAGTGCTTTTTCGTTATATCCTTTTTAAAGCGAAAGGTATTAATTCTGTAGCCTCTGTCAGACCTTGAAAAAATTAAGCTGTTGTATAAGTACTCAGGCTGTTTTATGTAAATTACTTTATGAAAAAACAGCAATGTTCGAAATTTTAAGAGGCTATCAAAGGCATACTACATATCTGACTTGAGTATTGCGAGATTCTGCTCCGCCTACTGAGACCAAACACATATCTGGCAATATTATTGTACGCTACATTTAGCCTTCTTATACTAAAAGCGTCACAGCTAGCGAAAAGTTCAACTCCATACAAAAGGGTTGGCAAAAGATAGGTCTTAGTAAGTAACATACGAATATCAAAAGGTGTGTAATATTGCGACAGCCATAGATTTCTTAACATGGCAAAGGTTCTCCCACATACAGAATTTATGTGATTAGACCAGTCTAATTTCTTGTTGAAAACTATACCGAGATTCTTAGCAGTTTCGTCTATTCTAATTATGGAATCTCCAATCAGAATTGGTGGCAAAACATTTATTAGGGAATCAGTTTTACCAATTATCATAGCTTTCGACTTCTTTGCATTAAATGAAAGCCCATTGGCTGATGCCCATTCTTTAATACTGTCAAGATCATGGTTAATTTTAGTAATGCAATTGATATCAAATGGTTTACAAAAAAAGTTGTACATCATCTGCATACATATGGACTCCACAAAACCTGAGTCGGGTGGGTAAATCATTTGAATACAAAATAAACAATAATGGGCCGAGTATGGAGCCCTGTGGCACACCTCTTGTAGTTAGACAACTACCAGACCTATTGCACCCATGGTGCTTCTATTACATAAATACGAATAAATAAGCTTTACAGCAGTTACTGAAAAATGAAACATATTTTTCAGTTTTTGGCAAAGTTTTTTTAAAAATCTAATACAACACTCAAATTTGCATCATATATACAAAATTTTCATTGGAATCGATGAATTGGTATTTGCCATTTACTTTTTAAAAATAACTTCATGTTCATGCTTCAAGCTTCACGAGCTGTGTGGCATTTAGCACCGTCTTGTTTATGCCACTTTGGTCTGATTGGATCAAAACTGGTAAATTTTTTTTTAATTTTTAGTAGCTTGCTTGGTGTGTTTGACTTATTTCATGTATTTGGTAGAATATTATTATTTTTAGTTTCAAACGACCACAGAAAATTTTTTTAAAATATTTAAAAAAAACTCTTATTATTAAAAAAATTATAATAATATTGAAATTAAATGGATTAACAATTGAACCATGAGAATGTAGCAGATAACTTTATATGTCAATGAAAAATATTGAATTAGCATGATAGAGAAAATTAACGTTGTAAGGAAAGATGCAGAATTGCATTAGATTATGATATCATGAACCATTCTTTTTAAATAAAGGTAAATGTGTATGTGCTGTTAAAAAATGAACTTAAAGTTTGGGCGATGGAGGAACACGTCAGCAAATGGCAGAATGCAAATCTCGGTAAAGTGACGAACTTACTATGGGATGAACCAAATTTTGAGAAGTCGAAGGAAATTCTGAAACTGAGTAGACTGAAATTTAAAAGATTAACTAGTATGACAACGAGTCACATGGAAATGAAATCTCATGTAGCTCGCATGGGACTGTCAAATAAAACGACATGTAGGGCATGCGAGGAGAATATTACTTTTGTCAATGTCTTGCATTTGGGCGTTTTAGGCGCGAACCCTTTAAATTAGATAATATGCCGTACTTGGAATGCCTGAGTGATTCAAATTGGAGATCGTTAAGGGATTACATTAAGGAAACCGGGTTTTCGACCTAGTCGATAATTTATGTTGATGACATTAGGAATATGGTTTCATAAGGGCAATTTTTTGTTCCTATAGAGCGCACAACATGCCAATGGGGCATACCTGTTATGGGTTTGGGCTTTTAGTGACCCTCTTTCTTAACCTAACCTAACCTAAATGTGTATGTACTTTATCTTCAATTTTACTATTGAGGAAGTTAGTAAATTCTTGGAAGTATAGTGGAATATGCTACAATTCTCACTTTTCTTTAAATATTAATACAAGCTCAAATTCATTTGGGAAGTATTTAAACAATAATTATATATTAAATACAAATTAATAATAGGAATTATTTAATGAGAAATGAAATACAATTTTAATAAAGTTTATCTGTCGTATTCATAAAAAAATCTTTTAGGTTTATTGAAGGATTATTTGACAAATTTCTGTACAACATCTGTCGAATATGTCTTTAATAAGCCTCAAATATTTTTTATGAATATGGCAGTATAATTTATTTCTTTTTTTTAATTATTTCTGCTTTATGTGTTTGCTCTGCACTTATTTTAGATTCTATTTTTATCAGTCGACCCACATCTATCCGCGGAAAACTGTAAATATGTAATTAAATTAAACAATTTTAAATCTTATTTTCTTGCTAGAACGAATATAATGCTCTGTTTTGCTGTCAAGTATGAATTGATTCTTTATTGAAAGTTCATCGATTTTAATACACAATTATTGCTAGAATTGCTATTTTAGGTACAGTGGTATTAAGTGTAGTGTTTCAGGGTAACTATATTTTTTTAGAAATGTTTAATCTCTTTTTAATATTTGTAGGATATAGCAGAAGTCTTTTAGTTAAAAATCAACTTTTAAAAACAAACATAAAATGAAAATTAAAAAAAAAAAATACAGAAATAAACTTCCAGTTAACCACTTAAAATTCGTTTCACATCAAATTTCATCGTCACATAGAAAATCCAAAACCTAAAATAAATTTGAAAACCTGAACAACATTAAAACCAATATTTCATCATTCACCATGCGGCAAAACACTGCCTCCAGACATTAAACATTTTTGGGATTTTGATTCGTCAATACAACTTAGGTAGACGGGTAGAGGTAGGATACTGCTCTCAAAATATGTAGATTTATAATTTCGTAGTTGTCATATCGGGCTTTTTTTATATATAAAAATTTTAGCATCATGTCCACAAAAAAATATGAAGTCTATAATAAACGTTTTTGTTAATTGAGTTACTTTGTGAGGTCCAAGCCTCCCTGTACGTCCGACTGTTTGCTAGGCCTTAAATCAATGACTCCCGTAGTCCTCATAGACTATACTTAGTCTACTTAAGCTAAAGTAAAATTTAGATCGTACTATATCAAAAACTACGCGTTCATAACATTACAAACTAAACAAAGCAATTTTAAGAAGACCGAAATAGTACAACTGTTTTTGTAGAAATTTGTTAGAACTTTTTGTGAGTTGTTATAAGAAGCTCCTTACAAAGGTCCAGAGGTGTGCTTCACTCGACATCACTGGTGCTATGAGAAGCACACCTCAGGGGTCTTTGGACAACATTTTGGGTAAAGGGAATGGCGGCAAGGAGCTTGTTTAGTTGAGTCAGGGTTGGGTAAGATACTTAACATGGGCCACACTAGAATTTAATGTGAAACTGGTCTCCAGGATTGTGTTCGATGTCAGGGTAATTTGACAGACTACAAGGTCACAAAGATCAGTTTTGTTAGAACACCGCCGCTGATAATTCCGGATAGGGATTGTTGGGTAGGATCCAAAAGACTGTTTGAGGGGTGTGCAGTCTTTACGGATGGATCGAAGATGGATAAAGGCACAGGGGCAGGTGTCTATATTATGGAAGAGAACATCATACAAACTTTCTGATAACTGTAGTGTGTTCCAAGCGGAGATACTAACTATCCACAGGGCGACGGATCTTATATTGGAACATGTTCCAAGGGGTCGGGAGGTTACTCTATACGTTGGCAGTCAGGCGGCGCTCAAAGCCTTGAAGGAACATTATATCAAATCGAGGTTGGTTGAGAAGTGTAGGAGGGCACTCGATAGGATCATGAACCTCTTCGATGTCAGACTATGTAGGGTACAAAGGCAGAATGGAATTGTCGGTAATAAAATTGCTAACGAGCTTGCGCGCGGTGGATCGGCACTAGTTTCGACGAGCGAAGAAGATATGGTGAGGCCTCCGTTAGGATACTATTTTGGGCGTATCAGGGCGTGGGTATCTGACAGGACCAATATGGCGTGTAGGGACAGAAGAGACTGCAGGGTGTCAAGAGCGTTATGGCCCAGGTTGAACTCAGTGGACTCCACGGTACTTCTGGGCCTGGTTAGGGTATGTCTGAGGGCCACTATTGGGGTTTTAACAGGGCACTGTCCTGTGAGGGTTAGGATTAGTAAATGGAATCGCGGCACTCCAGATTATTGTAGGATGTGTGAAGAAGAGGAGAAGCTAGAAACTGTGGAACAAATTGTCTGTCACTGCCCAAGGCTACATAATCATAAGGTTATGTAAACGATTCCACGATAAGTTGGGTGATGTTTCGGAGTGCAAGCTTAAGAATATTATCGGATTCATCATGGGGATGGGTTGGTTAGTGAACATGCAATGAGTCTCGTAGATAATCTGTTTTTCTTTCTTTCTTCTATTTATATTTCCTACTAACTTATTTTTATTATTTTTTCATGTAGTACATCTTTGGCAACTCTCTCTCTCTCTCTTTTCTATCTTTAATATATAAAGGGCAACGCAATGGACTTTACTGGTCTCCGAATGGGTGTAGGAGGCTTTCTGCGTACCCCTTTCCTACCTACCTACATTTTGTGATGTATAATAAATTATTTTAAGTTGAATACAGTCAACTAAAAAGGAACTGTCAATTAATTGTGTGTGTTGATTCCAAGCAAGAGTTGTTAGTGACATGAGTTATTCTACAATATCTTTTAAAATGCCGTTCTCTGCTTATGAATTGTAAATTATAAATTGTGGTGTTTTAAAGATTTTTATTATTACATCGTGAAATCTTAAAAAAAACCTTAAGCTCAATTTAATTTTTTCTTCAGTAAGTGACAGTTATTTTGGCATAAAACTTATACAACACTCACTACAACAGAAGCAACTAAATCATTTTCAGACAAATCTTTCCAAAAACCAAAAAAAAAAATCACAACAGTTCATATTGTTGATGAGTTATTTATTCATGGCCTTAAACAAAATTCATCTTAATCTATAGAATCTTTTATTTTATTCTTTATTTGTTTTTTTTATTTGCCATAAATTCATATTTTATATTCAAATATCGTAGCAAAATACTCATGTGTGGGTTGCATAGAATCAAAAAAAGGAAATAAAATAGAATAGAACTCCATAAATAAAACACTGGCTGGTTTGATTCTAACCTTTTTGTGTTTATATGTTCTATATTGTTAAAAAAAATTTTTTTCAACCATGTTAATAGTTCTTTTTTTTTTTGTAATATTTTGTCGTTATTTTTGTGAATTGTTAGTGACATATTGTTACTGACTATTGCAAACATACATATACTATGCAACCAGATACATATAGTGCTTACACACACATGTATCAAAGTGACACTTTCACACATGCCATATTCATTTGCACATACACATCCAACACTTTTTTTCTTTTTTTCATTTATTTCATTTATTTATTATCACACAAAAGGACTTTTACTCTATGCAACTATACAACCCAACAATAATATGATTGATAAATTACAAAAAATTTTTTCTCTTTCTTAAAAAAAAAAAAAAACTATTTTTATTTATTTTTATTGCTATTTAGTTTGGCATTGTTGTAAAAAAAAATTTATTTATTTTGATTGTTAACATTTTAGGTTTTTTTTCCTTCTCTCTAAAAGACTCTTTTGTATGCAAAGCATCTAGAAAATTGCAAAAAAATATTTAAATGAAATACATAGTGTTCTATAAAAATAAGCATATAAATAGTCATGATATTGGTTAAATTTGAAAATAAATACAAAAGAGTTTAAAAATATATGATTTTAGTATTTTATTTTGAATAGTGCAGGTAATTGTTCCAACATATTCTCTTTATAAATAAAAAAACATTTTAAAAGCATTTTTTAAATAAATTTATTTTGTTTAAAAAATTAGTCAAGACTAGAGATTTTGAATTGCTTGTTTTGAGACAACTTAGAAAATTTATTTAGTTTTGAAAACTTTCCTATGCTGGAGATTTTTTTGACAATTTATTAAAATTTTTTACAGATTTGGATTTTGGTTTAAAAATTTTTTTTTTTTTAATTTTTTATAACTCAAATTGTTTTAAATTTTTATTTAAAAAAAGTTGAAGATTCGCTCTATATTTTTATGAAAAATTTTCTATAAAATGAAATATTGTAAATTTTTGTTCAACTCTGATCAAATTTCAATATTTAAAGAGAACTTTTAACACTACAAACTTTACTACGCTTGTAAATCGAGATTTTATTGAACAAAAGCAAACTGATGTTATTTAGCCTTTGATAAAGTTAATCATAAACTTCTAATAAAAAAGTTTGATCTAATGGGATTTACACAGAACTCACTTAAGTGGATTTATTCTTACTTGACAAACAAAATGTTCCTCAGTGAAGTCTTCTTGGTGTATTGCTGTTTTCCTTATTTATTAAGGATCTACCAAAAACTGTTAAGTTCTCAAATGTTATTATGTATGCTGACAACGTAAAAATATTTCTAAGTTATAATTATTACGCCGATCTCACCCTCTTAGAAAAGGATATGGAAGCTTTTAGTTTATGGTGTAGACTTAACTTAATGGAGCTGAACTCTGAAAAATGCGAATATTTGTGTTTATTTCGTAGATGTTTTTTTAAAGTGAATTATTGGCAGGGGTACAGTTGAGATACTCGGTTTTAATCGGAGTACGATGAGCTGGATCGCTGCGTTGATAACAGGACATGGGAACTTCAAATATCATCTTAAAAGGATGCAGATCGTGGATGATGATATTTGTAAAATGTGCCTGGAGGATTCCGAGACAACAGCGCATGTAGTATGCGAGTTTCCGGCGTTGCGAGGCAAGCACACATTTAATGTGAGAGCGACGAGGGACCTTAGTCTGAGAGAGATGCTGGCGATTACAAAGGACTGTGCGATGAGCAAACGCCGATTGTGGCGCGGGATTCAGTGATTGAAGGTATACTGATCGGTGGACGCGAAATCACTGAGGAGCGAAGGGGGTCGAAAAGAGACCCGTGATGGTCTGCTTCATGTATATAAAGTGAATTATGTTTTAAATGGTTATACTTACGTTAAATAGACTAGAATCCGTCTCCGATCTTGGAATCTTGTTAGGTGCTAAACTGTTAATAAAGCACGTGGTGGGTATAAACATCAAAATATATAAGCGAAAAAAATATTAAATTTTTTAATTCCTTGATGTTCCCTTGCTCATTTTGCTTGTTTACAAAATTTGTAAATCAACAGATCACGACACAATGCAATTCAAGTATCCTTAATGAATTTAAAATATATATTAAAGTCTATATTAGATACTATGTGATAGTCATCCAAATTTTAACAATGAAAAAGTGAATTATAAGTGGTGTTGCACTCCCAAGGTTTTGTGATGATGAAATTACTATTAAGGTAAAAGAGGTACACAATGCTATTCTCATAAACCTGGCATCAAAAAAAAAACAAGAAAATCATATTTCAAAAAAGTATATTATAAGTTGAAAGAACTAAAAAACAATTCTTCACTACTTACAATTTAGCATCTAAGTCCATTATTTTAACACGGTGATGTCATTGGAGGCAAGTACTCACCATGCTGGCTTACAAATAGGGCCTCGTACTTATTACGGTCGCTTACAAATGGGAACTCAAATAAGTACTTACCACCCTCGCTTACAAATAACGACTTTTATAAGTTCTAACTTAAATAGCAATAAATTGCTACGATTATTTTTTACTAAGTCTTTTTTTTATGGCTTTTCCAAAAAAAAAAAAAAAAAAAAAAAAAAAAAAAACCATTAGCCAATTTTAATTTGTTACACAAATATGTATACAATTAATTAAATGATTAGAACAAATTAACAATGTGAATAACAAAAAAAGGGAATATTCTTATAGAAGAGATTAATATTCTAACATATAATAAGTAGGATTCTTCTCCAAAAAAATATCATGCTAAATATATGTGTTGCTGATCAATTGCATTAGGTTCTCACGCCTTTATATCTCTCTATATAATATTGTGTATCTTTTTACACCCACACAATGTACTCGGCGGAAGTATTTTGTCTTCTTTCAATCAATGTTAGTTAATGATCTTTTCTTTTAATTTAACGGAATTACATTGGAAGATAAACACGTCGCGTAAACATTTTTTTTTCAGAATTTTACCTTGTTACATACTTTTCTATCAAATTAATGACATTAACAAGTGTAAAGTTGTAAAGTAAAGAGGTGAAAAATTGCACAAAAAAAATTATTATTAAAAGCGAAAAAAAAAAGATTAATAAAAAGGGAACTCTTAGTACAGTAACATTAAAAACTATTTAAGCCATTACAATACACTAATATATACGTAGCAAATTTGATCATCATACCTCTAAGTTTGGCGGTTTTATGAGCTTTTAAATTTCATTAACGGTAGATAGCGTGAAAAGTGGGCGTTAGAGTAGGCGTGTCAAAGTTATTTTTGCCAATGAGTACAACTTAAGAGTTTCAATATAGCCCTTTGTTATTCCAAAATGTTTATTAATAGGGAAATCATATGAATTTTAGGTAAAACGTTATATGCGAGGTGGGCGTAAAAGTGGGCGTGTCACATTGATTTTCCGTTACAATAAATCATCTCACCAAAAAGCAAAGTGTGCAACATTTTAGAATTGTACATCTAATTTTGTCCGTTTTATTAGGTTTTAAATTTTAAATATACTGAAAAATACACTGCGCGCTATAAATTTTCGTACATTTTGATCTATAACTCCTTTCCTAATGCATAGATGTAAGCAACTTTTTGATAGAGATATTGTTTTGACTCGAGGAATATATATTCGGAGTTTCATGACTGTACGTTAATGCGTTTGGACACAATTCCATTTTATTCGATGTTCGAAGGACACGGTTTTTTCGACCTACTCTTGCATTACGAGCTATAACTCACTTCCGATTTAGCCCATTTTCAATACCAAACAAACCTTGTATAAGAAAGATTCTGGCAAAATTTGAGCCCCCTAGCTTTTTCGGTGCGACCACTATCGTGCTTTCAACAGACGGACAGACGGACGGACATAGCTAGATCGTCATCAAATCAAACCCTGATTCAGAATATATATACTTTATGGGGTCTAAAATGGATATTTCGATGTGTTACAAGCGGAATGACAAAATGAATATACCCCCACCATTTTTTTTGGTGGCGGGTAGAAAAATAAACAAACAATATGATTTTGGTGCACACAAATTTTTATTCTTTTCTTTATAAAATTTTTTTTGACACAGAACAACTGTTTTTCACAAGTCGGCAAACGCTTGGCAGCTCGTTTAGCAAATCCTTAGCCAGAGTTTGGCATGTGTGTTATGAATAAACTTTATGCCAAATTTTTGTTATGAATAAGGCCGATAGACTTTAAAATATAAAACCTTCTACCGATGTTATCGGAATGCTTCAGTACAGCCTTTAGAAAATGGTAATCATTTTATTAGGAACACATACGTATGTTCGTGAATATTTCCTAAATTTGTTAACCAGCCTTAGATAAAAACAAAGACAATATCTTTTAAACGTCTGTTGTTGTTTTTTTTTTATCAGGTTTCTGTTAAAAATTTTTAATAAAAACATTTGTCATTTTCGATGATAAGAATAGTTTGTTTATGAGAACATGCTTCGCATTTAACCACAAACAATATACAAATTATAAAAAAAACAAATTGTTACAATCTTATAAAGAGAATAAGCACAAATAACAGCAGCTAACATCAACTAGCGTACATTGAAGAGAAGCCCAAGTAAAGAAAACACTATTAACTTGGGTTCACAAACGCTTTTCATAAAAAAAAATTCATATTTGCATACTAAAAGGCATAGTTAATACACACACATATTTACATATGTATCTATATGATTATGTATTGGTATGTCTACTACAAGAAAAACATGGCCAACAACAGTAACAATGATGACGACACCTACTTTATAGTATAATATGAAAAATAAGCTCATACAAGTACAACTTCCGCCTTCCTTTCGAGCATGTTCAAGCAGTAACACAACAAAAATACAAATACACAAACACCACAACGAAGAAAAAGTAAAGAAAACTACAACAGCACAAGTATAAAATAATGTAAGTAAACAATTACTTACATACATCGCTACTCTTAGAATACCATTACTTAAACAAGTTTTGTTGTTTTTTTTTTTTGTTTTCCATTTTGGGTTCCACTTACATACATACTCATTCTTGCTCATAATTTATGTTTTATAATGGCGTCTTCAAAAATTACAATGATTTGTCGCCTGATAATGTCAACATGTTTGCACCAAGCAACAAACACTAGACCAACAAACACCACTACTGTAACCGCACACCACTTACTCACGCATATACTAACTCATGCACACGTACTACTTAAAACACCGCCACCATTATAAACAGTATGTGTGTTTATAACAGCAATAGCAGCAGCGTAACGTGTGAGTGAGTGGTGAGAAAAAATCGGGCCCACAATTTACCCGCAACCAGAGAAACAGCCAACACGACTTAGTTAAGAGAAGTTAAGAATTTAAGCAAAAAAACGATATTGAAAAAAGTTTTGCTTTTGCCTTAACACTTAAGTTAACACACACATTGTGCATTTTGTTTATTAAATATAGAAACGATTTACTATATTTATTTTTGTAAATGTCACTTGAGACACAACAATGTTTGTTAATCCTTATGTAGGACTTACATTCATGCATATATTACTGTAAGCCTCCTAAAGGTTAATACTTTAAGATTTTTCTACTTAAAAAAAAAAATAATAAAGCAGGGTTTTGTGAAGAGAACTCGATTTGTCTACAGAGTGGGTTAAAAGTCAGCATGGGATTTAAAAATTGCATAAATTTTCGTTTAAATTTTTTTTTGTCAATTTTAATTTGAATTTTATTTGTCGAACTTTTTTAAGTTTTAAAGCAATATTTAAATTTTTATATAGGCTGGAGTTCATTTGTAAACATTATTTTACCCTGTTCAGGCAGATATTTTTAATTGTTTCAATTTAGTGTTGATTGACTACTAAGGATTTTTTAATTGTGATTAAAGAATAATCTGGAAAAGTATGTTTTGCCGACACTAGTCGAGTGGAATGCATTTTCGAAACCAGCTTTGGATTTCATCATAAGCACTCTTTGATCGGTGATTACGTGTTCTAAATATTATCTATTCAACTCCAAGCTTTTAAATTACTTGAATTCGGTAACGAATTTGTTTACTTTCTTCATAGTATCTTACCACAACGAGTTAGATCGAAATTTTATCAACAGCAACACTTAATCTTTTATTTATTATTATCTTTCTTTCATCACTAGTTTTGTCCTGGTCTAGCCACCAGTTAGGTGGCCATAAGAACAGATAATTGTTTTTATTTTGTTTAATTAATCTTTTAGATTTTCAAAATATCACCTGAAGAACAAATAATGGAGAGACTTAAAACAGAACGAATAACCAGGAGGCAAATTTTGACATACAAGTTATTTAAATTTTCATTTTAGAATTTTTGTTAGATTTTTAGACATTTTCGTCAACATTTTAACAAGAGAATTTCACTTTTTAAGTAATAATTCGTTGCTTAGTTCATCATCACCATCAACATGGCATAAGAGTTTTGGCTCTAACCCGGTTTCTCACGCTTAATTCGCATTGCAGAAAGTATTGTAGAGCAAAGACACCAGGAACGCCTATCAAAAGGTGTTGAACTCAGTTAAAACTAACTTGTGTGTCAGTACGGAAAATGTAAAAAATTAACTGTTTATTACTGTCAGAATGTCGCTTCTTAAGTAATAATTTATTGCATAGTTTATCGTCACCACCGTAAGATTTTTGGTTCGAACCCGGTAACCAAGTTTAATTCGCATTGCAGAAAAAAGGTTAAACGATGCACCAATAACATATACTTGAAGGCGTTCAGCTCAGTTAAAAGTAGCTTATGCGCCAGTATAGAAAATTATTTTATTGGTATATACTGTACAATTAAGTCCCACAGAGCCCCAGTAACGTCTAAAGTTTTCAGTGTCATTTCAAAAGTTGGTCAAAAGGAAGTCAACTTTATAAAAAATCTTAGCACAACCTATGCAACTTTGATTAGCTTTGTTTAGAAGCAGATTTGTAGTTTCTGCGGTTTTAAAGGGCCAAGATCTATTAATCAACGTCAATTACTCCCCGTTGTATCTACTGTATAATGCAGCATCAATAATACTGTAAGCGTAAATAGAAAACGATATCGATTTTCTGATAGAGCATTTTTTATATCCTGCCCTTGAAAGCAAACCTAAGATGTGATTTCAACAAGATGAAGTAATTTCTTGAGTTATAATGCCACTTTTAAGTAAGATTTTTTAAAGAACGAATTACTTTATGATATCCAGCAATTCATTTGACAGCGTGTTCGCCAGATATATCACCACGTAACTGTTTTCTTTAGGGTTATTGAAAGAAGCGAGTATATTTTTTAAAGAACGAATTACTTTCTGATATCCAGAAATTCATTTGACAGCGTGTTCGCCAGATATATCACCACGTAACTGTTTCCTTTAAGGTTATTGAAAGAAGCGAATATATTTGAATAAACAATACAATGCTAGAATTCAAGGCCAATATTGTTGCAGCAATTTTTAACCCCATTGTGAGTTTTGGCCCATCCAATGCATATGAGAAAAAGAAATTAAATAAAGTGAGTTCACCGGAGAACGGCTGAAGCGATTTGGATAATCTTTCCTAAAAATAATCTTTGAAGAACTTTTTACATTTTTTTGCTTAAAATTTTAAGTGGGCGTGGCACCTACTATGAAAACTCGGTACTTTTTGTCGCAAATATGCTAGATACCAAAAGTCTTCATAATTTGTCTTGGGTAGAATAACAAAAATAATTTGCATAGTTGAGCTAAAAATTCTGATGGCCATCATGACATCAGAATTCCTTGAGATAATTTGTTCTGCAAATCGTTACTTCAAAAAATTAATTGTTTAATGCGTAGTGGGACAGGTTGTGCTGTCTTGCTAAAATCATGTGTGGTCCAAGTACACGCAGTTTAGTTGTAGCGACAAGAACTTTTTTATTTTGTTATTGTAACGAATGCCATTCAAAGTCACTGCAATTTTGACCTCTTCTTCAAAAAAGTAAGGCCCAACAACTAAGCCTGACTAAAATTCGTACAAGATAGTTTTGGGTGCCATTGTTATTAGAGAAATTTATAAGGATTTTTTAAACCCCAATTTTGACAATTTTGTGTATTCACAAAGCCATTTACAAAGCCAGTGGAAAATGTCCTTCAACAGAGATGATTTTTTTTCGAAAACTTAGCTTCGACTTTACTTTGCTCCATTGCCGATTGAACGAATTGAAGGCGCTTACCATGGCTTACGCTTCTGGATTAGGCGAATTGTGTAAGCATGAAATTGAAAATCTTTTGTCAAAATTCGCTACGTAGTGCTTCCCCTAAATTTTATTCTGTGGGATTATCTGAAGCCACCGCAAAGTTATTCTGATTTCAAAACACTTAACTAAGAGCGTCTAAGGCATTGAAAGCCATATATTGTTGTAGTAGGGCCATTGGTAAGATCTGGATCATAGATCCAAATAACATCGCCTGGCTGATAGATGTTATTGTTGAACGAATTTTTAGGTACGGAGTACTATTTACTACAGGTACTCTTCGCACGAAAACCTCAAAGGCATTATTTTATACGTTAAAATGGCTACCTAAAGATCTGATGGCCTAGTAGGCAGCCCTCTATATGGCTTCGTGAATTTTGAAGTTGTTATGAATGATGCCGATTTGATACTTCGGGTTTTCGGTGACACTCTCTTTTACAACAACAAAGTTTTCAAGAGACCGACCAGTACGTGTGCGTACAGAAGTATTACTGTCAATAATCAATAACAATGGTCAATGGTCAATTTTTGACCACCCTTCGAATAGTTGCCACATAAGGTGCACTCTACTGCAAATTCTTCGAAGCTTGCGAACGGCATAATTTTTTTTTTAAGTTTTTACAATAAAATTCGGCAAAAAATATGTGACAGCTAGCAAATTTATAATTACTGCGTGTACAGCAAACTAGTACACTTTTTATTATATTTTTTTGTTTAGAGTAAGCAAAATATTCTATAGTTTTTAGGTTTTTTCGAATTTATCTTAAATTGTAGCCCATCTTTAAGTCGTTGTATGTACTTAAACGTAAATATCCTTTAATTACATTTTCACATTTTTGTGTTTCCAATTATTATTATCATTACAAAAATAAAAATAAAAAGCAACGTGTTTGAACGTGTGTTTGCTAATTTATTTCTGTAACGTCTATTGTTTGAAGTAAACTTGCAAACTTGTGTGTAAAAGTAAGTCCTCGGATAGATTTACAAAAACTCGTTTAGTATCTCGTTTGCGTTACTCATTACTTATACTCATTTGCATGCCTCTCATAATATATAAAAATATTTCATTATTATCTTTTAGACGTTCAGCAACCAAACGACGAGACTTACGATAAAAAAACAATATATTTTTTTTTTGTGAACAACAACACTCGACTACACGTAACAAGAAAATTTACATTATTTTTATTATCAATTTTGTTGTTGCTGTTATTTCTATTATCTCTACTACTGTTACCATTGTTGATGTCAAATTTATAAAAAAAAAACAAAGAAATTTAACTAAAGGATGAAATATAATATGAGTTATATGGTTGGCTAGCAGTTTGGTTGAGGGTTTCAACTAAAGTTTTAATATTGGTCTAGTCTGTGTGTGGAAGAATTTGTGTTCTTCCTTGTTATGATTTTAAAGGACATTTAACTAAATTAAAAAAAAACTAAAAATTGCTAGAAGATTTATTGTTGCAATACAAAAAACAATAGTTATTAAAATATAATTAAATACACTTAACCGAAGCTAGCTTTGGCAGTTCAGCTCGGTGATTTTTGAAAATTTTCGGCTGTGACGAATCTGATAATAACCTTCACCATCTTTAATATAGGTGTAGGGACCATATCGCAGCTTAGCTTAGGTTTTATGTCATATGACATTTTGCTTTATTATTTCCGACGCCATCTTTGATTTGGAATTATTACATTGGTAGCTGTATTAAAGTAGTGAGGCCCTTTCATCTGATAGCCATATTGATGGGTTGACAGAAAAATTATCCGCCATTTTGTTAACAACGCTTAAGGAGCTAATATACGGCATGTTTTTTACATCTGACTTGTCAAATTCTCCACTGCCAATACAAACATGTCGTGTGTTACCTTTAAAACATTACTTCTGTAAAAAAACATGTGTTGAGATATCTGACAAAATTTTAATTAGAGCGCGCTCTATTTTCTTTTGTAAAAACATGTGACATCAATCGTTGCAGAAATCTCTGCTGCTGCAAAGCAGTCAGCGTAAAAGTGCAATTTCGACAGACATGTAGATTTACACATGTCTCACAAATTTTAAAGTCAGATGTAAAAAACATGCCGTGTATTATAGCCTTTAGTTGGATTTTAATTTGTTCATAGTTTTCTATGTTCTACAATTTGTTTATAGTTTTCTAGTTCTACTGGTCAAGGTTTTTTATTTGATATCCATATCGTGGAAGTAATTCCGTTTTTGTACCCATATATCTGACATTTTATTTCGTACGTGGATTTCCATTGTTAACTGAGATGGCTGAAGTGGGTACATTTAAAATGACTAGATTTTTCCCATATAGAAATTAATTGTACACCATTTATACAGCTCAAGCGATGAGAGTCAGAAATCCGATGATTATATTGTTCATGATACTGCTGTTGTACTTGATCCTTTGGTTGCTGCAGGTGGTGAAGTTGTTCCAAATGATGCGCAAAAAGATTATAATATATATGTGATCTTGTAGCTTGTGTAAAAAAGGACGTTTTCAGAGACACGAAGTGAATATCCTTTCCAATCAATAGATGAGTGCATGACAAAATTGAAAGGCCGTTTCGTGCTTTGGCAGCTCTTAACAATGAACCCCATAAAATGTGGAGTGAAAAAGAATACGGTGTAACAAAACTTAAAATTAGTTATGTTGACAATTTTTAATAGGAAAAGTTATTGATTGAACCAATTTTTCTATTGAAAAATAATCAACCGAACAATTTTTCTACGTTTAACCGTTTAATCGATTTTTTTTTACAGAAAAATAATTTATCCGCATAATTTTTATAACTATCGAAAAATTATTAACTCTACGCTTTTAATTATAAAAAAATTATTATGCCGACATTTTTTTAGGCATTCATCTGACGTTTATTCGTAAAAAATTAAAAATCCAATAATCTAAAAACAAACCGATTTTTTTCCGATAAATATTTCTTGGTCCATAGAGTTTTCTGTAATAAATTAATGAAATGCCTAATCTTATAAAAAATATTTATTGATTCGACAAATTCTCTTTATGAAAATTACTCATTCTGCAATTACAAAAAAATTGTTTATCCGGTAATATTTGTACAGACAAACTAATGATCCTACAAATCTTATATAAAAAGGCAGTTAATTGATCCGACAGTTTTTTACAGGAAAACAAAATAATTTTTTGACAACTTGCCTATAAAAACTTAATTGATCCACCAATATTTGTATAGAAAATAATTGATAATAATTGATTGAATAATTATTATTATTTAAAAAAAATAATTCATCCAAAAATTTTGGGCAAAGAAAACAATTGATCCGACAATTCTTGTATGGAAAAACGATATATCCTATAATTTGTAATAGAGCCATATCAACTCCCTCTATTGTAAATTTTGTTTTTGAACATTGAATATGAAAACTAGAATAGTAACTTCGAATTACAGAATAAATTGAGCGACAGAAAAAGTAAGCATACTAATTATTTCCGAGTTCTTAATTACGAACCCTTTTCACGTATTCCACGGCAGCTCAAAGTTTTGTCATTTTGTTAGTTTTACTTGTCAGCTATAGTAGGAAACAGTAAAATTCTCTCAAATTCTAAACCTTCATAGTTAGTAACAAAATTAGATAATCACCTTGATATGAATTCAAGTAATAAAGGTTAGTTAAATCGTTTATATGTAGTAATACAATGCGAGATATTGAGAGAAACAAAAATTAGCTGTTCAATGATCAAATTAACCGTCAATTGGCACACCACAATTTATATTTGACTTTTTCACCACGGACAGTTAAATGCTGCCAAATTATTAATTGACATAAATGTCAAGTCGAATGTAGGCCGATAGAACACCAATGTTAACGTCAAATAGAAAATAGGTCCAAAGCCAAGGCAAAGAAAGATTTTCATAGAGTTAAGGTAGTGAGTTATTAAGGAAATAAAATTTCTTTCCTGTTCTAACGCTGGTAGCAGCAACACGTTGGTAAAATAAAACATTAGGCAAAAAACCTTAACTTTAAACCTTTGTAAAGGGATATTATAATATTCAAATAATTGTAAAATTCGGCAATTTTCAATACAGTAAGTTATTATATTTCTAAAATCTTTTGAAGGAAATACAAGCAAAAATTTTTAGATATTCGTTTACAAAATCCAAGCAATTTCCGAGCAATTTGCAAAATTTTAGGAAAGGCCAACGTGAACATGCTAAATTTTTTGTAAAGAAAATATCGTGGAGAAAAGGTAATAGAATTAAATTATAGAGTTAAGCAAAAAGATTTTTACGACATTTTCCTAAAATATTTCAGAGAAGAAAGGCCAATAAACGCCTAAAAGGGTTAAATAGGATATGTGCTCCCTTATGTTTTGATAAACCATGAAGAGGAAAACAATCCAATAAGAAAATTCCACGAAAAGATTTATTTTATCCAACGAAACTGACAGGAAAGAAAAGGACCGTTGTTGGAATTCTCACCAATATTTTAGCCTGTCAATCACATCATTTCGTAAGTTCGGGTTGCCAAAGAAGGTATCGCAGTCTTTTCTACCGAGAGTATATTAGAAAACAAAGGAAGAAAGAAAAAAAAAACTCGGTATTAATTTAATTAGGGAACAGGAAAAGAATTTAAAAGAAAAAAAGAAAGTCGATAATATACAGATTAAGTGAGTGAAAAGTTTTATACCTGTACCTGGATAAAATTAAGATAATAGAATAGAGAAAATAAATGAACTGCATTAAATTAGTGAAAGAAGATAAAAGTGCACTAGGCTTATGTAGGGTAGTATTTGCACAGTGTGTAAAAGTGACAAATATATTTGTAGAGAAAAAAATTTAATAAATAAAAGATAAAGGTTAATAACTGCTGAGTTTAAGTGGAAAAAATTTTAGAAAAAAAAAATCATTAAAACTTAACCTTTAACATATATTTAAACTTGAGAAGACGAATCGAATTTTGTACTGCAAAAGAAAAAAAAAAAAAGGAAAATTAAATACTAAGTTTTTGTTTTACTGTTAATTTTGTTCAAATCACTGTGGTTAAAAATATGACAAATGAAGGTCAAGGTTAAAAAAACAAAAAAATAAGAAAAGAAAAGAAGAGAAAAGAAGAGAAAAGAAAAGAAAAGAAAAAGAAAAGAAAAGAAAAAAAAAAACAACAAAAAAAAAAAAAAAACTCGAGAACAAAAATTCTACAAATTAAAACAAAATAGAAAAAAAAACAACAACAACGTAACTTGATAATAAAACCAACAACTTTAAATTATCATACGATCCTAATTGTACTGTATGCAGCTTTTGGAAGGCCTTTCAACGCTTCGTCAGTAAGTACCTACCTAATTTTTTTATACCAATTATGTTCTTTTTCTATTTTATTTTTGGGGAATATATGAGATAAAAAAAAAAAAAAAAAAAACATAAAACAAAAAGAAAAACAAAACGAAGAATAAAAAGAAAAAAAAAACAAAAAAATCAAAATTTATTTAATCGTAACTAATTATAATTTCATTATATATCATTGTAAAAGTGGTCCTAACAAATTAATAGAAAAAAAAAGTCGTATAGTTTATAATAATTCGGGTTTGGATTACCGTCACCTCAAAATTTTTGTGTGTATCTACTTTTTCTTGCAGTTTGACACTTTTGCAATGATATTTATGTTTTCGTTTCGATTCTTCTTTGATCTTTGAAAATAATTTCATAAAACTCTACAACCTTGAATTCCACGAGTCAGATAAAGACAACACTATGATTCGACTTAAAGTAAATAAAAATTATGTAAGCTCGGCTTAAAGTTTATCGATACATTTTTATTATTTCGTCGCGTATGTCATTGTTTTTCTGCTGTGCAAATATTAGTAATTAATTTAAGAGGAAATTAAAATTTTGTTAAAATCCCCAGTGCACAATCTTTGTGGTATTTTTAGTGAGATTAAAGAGTTTCTATAAATTGTATATACCTACCTCTAATAATCTAATACCTATAGCAATATTATATTTCTATATTTTTGTAACATTTGAGCTAAATTTTTTTTTATAATATACAAAAATATTAAAATAAAGATGAATTTTAGTATATAGTTAATTTAAGTATGAATTGTGGTTTAACATCGCCTGATGTTTGAATAAAGTGTAATGATTTTTCCTTAAAGGCTGAGATATAATTTTTTGTTTGGGTTCTTCATCGAATAAATGGGACATGGAGAACATCGGTTTGGGTGGGTTTAGATCCCCGGAAGTAAACATCAACTTCCCCTCCTTTCTGCGTAAACTATGAAAATATCCCCTTGTCAATTAATAGAAATGTGCAATAGAAATACTTAAAGTAAGCATAGTCAAGTTATTTAGTTACGTCTATTTTTTTTTACATTCACTTTCTAAGGGACTCTGCAATAAAAAAAAAAAGGTAATGGTTAAATTTGATTGTTCAGGGTCAAGATCCCCCCTTACCACTGAAGCTAGCGAATGGATGGGTCCCGTCGACCTTTGAGCGATCATTAATAAGATTGGATACTATGGGATTACCAATTGGTTTTAAAAAAATGGCGACTCCTGTTGCCGTTAGAAACCCTTCGGGCATAATTGCCCCTAACACGAACACCTTAACGAAATTAAACAAGGCCCATGGAACCTCATTACAGTAAGATTACTTATCCATAAAATTTTACCAAACGCATTACAAAGAATGGCGCCCAACGTGGGGCCTGAAGACTTCGATGGATTATGTGTCAGTAAAAGCATATATTTGTCGAATGATCAGGCCTCAACTAAGGAGTTTAGTTTAATTTAGAATACCGTATGAGTCCAGTACTCTAAACTCCTGTGTAGCAGGTTTTCCTGTGTTCACGAATTTTTTTTTTTAGAATTGCTTATACCCATTTTATCTAAAAGTTTAAGGAATTTATTTAATAGTCAATTATGTAGTTTCGTAATAAATTCTTACACCTTCAGGGAATTCGACTTTCAGCATAAGTGTTTGCGTTAGATCTCGACCGGTTGGTTTATGAGAATTACTTTGCGATTCCTAATTTCGTTAAACATTTTTTTTTTATTTTTAGAGGATTTAATGATTTGATGCATTAAATATATATTATGACCTAGTAATTTTTCTGGAATATTGAACGTTGCGATTAATTGCGAGTCTCAATCCGATAAACACACCTAAATCATAGTATAAATAAAATGTATCAAATCAGTAAGTCAGATTGCAATAGCCCGGTTTATTTTTTTTCGTAGTATTTTATGTATAAATTAATAACGTAGGAGAAGATTATCTAGATAATCTTTAATACAAAAACATTTTATTATTATCTCAGCCTGGAGAAGGAAAAGTCGTATAATATTGGAATTCTAATTTTTACATAATTTTTGTTCTAAAAAAAAAAAAAACAAAAAAAAAAAAAAAAAAAATCCATTAATTAATAAAAAGCAGCTTTTCTTGAAAGTTGATTTATACTAAATTCATCTTCATTTTTCTTTTGGGTTTTTTATTTAATTATGGCAGTAACGCGTAGTACGGAAAATATTCCTGCGTTAAGTGATACTCCATTAGGACTTCTATGTTCACTGTGTGAGCAAGGAATTAAAAATTTGAACGATTGCTTAGTTACAAAGTGTAAACACACTTTTCATAGGGATTGTATATCTAGATGGTTAGTCGATTCGCGGAAATGTCCTAACTGTAAAAAGCTGTGTCACCCTAGAGATTTAGCACCACCTGCAAGTAAACGTGTCAATACTTCTTTTCGCGGTAGTGGTCGTGGGTCCGGAATCCAGAGGTATAACACAAGAAACTCTAAAGCTACACTTAACGAGGTAAATAACTTCCAAACCCCTCAGGAGAAAATAGTATCTAATGATAGCGCGTCAGGTCCGATATTAGAGTTAGGTAGTTCTTTGGATAAACCCAATAGGTCACAAACTACAGGGAATTCAGATAAAAACACAACCTTTCGGTCAAATAAGGAGCGAAGTAGTTATCGAAGTAATATAAATTTAAATCGAATGTCAAGAATGGTAGAAACGACAGTTCAACGTATGTTGTTACAGTTAAATGTAAGTCCGTTACAGTTGCCTGATCAACAGCAGATTGGTTACCAGCCCCAACCGCAGCCTCAACCATTAATTTCATTTCGTGAACCAACACAACCAAATATCAATATTAATAATGCTTCACCAGCACTAAATGTACACCAGCCAAATATACCGACAGCTTCAGTAAATAGATTAGGAATGCACCCAGATAAAATAACCTCTGTAATTCAGAGCTGGGGAATTAAATTTGATGGGTCAACAAATGGATTAAGATGTGAGGAATTCTTATATAGGATTAAGTGTTTAGTTGAAGAGGCATTCAATGGAAATTTCGAGGACAGTGTGGCTAAAAATGTGCATGTTTTACTTATCGGGAAAGCAAAGGAATGGTTTTGGCGGTATAGGAAGTCCGTGATTCGAATTCAATGGGATTTATTTTGCTTAGAATTAAAAAAGCAGTACAAAGACTTCAGAACCACTTTTGATATTCGCGAAGAACTACACAATCGCAAACAGAAGTCAAATAAAACCTTTGAGTCATTTTACGATGCTATAAGTGAGATTTTAGATAGATTACCAGTTCCATTGGAGGATGAGGAGTTAATAGAAATAATAACACGGAATTTGCGACCAGAGGTACGTCATGAGCTTTTATATACGCAAGTAAGATCAATTTCGCAGCTAAAAAAACTCTGTCAAAAGCGTGAAAAGCTTCTTAGTGAAATTGCCTATCGTTCTAATAATTTTAATCGTTATGCTCAGGTTAATCAGTCACGTAGAATTTCTGCCCTTGAATCCAAGCCTACTACAGAACGCACCATAGATATGATAGATTATGTAGATGGGGAAAACTCTAATTTCGAAATACATGCAATTCACAACCCTACTAGACCAATTTGTTGCTGGAATTGTGATGAGGAAGGTCACTTTTGGGATATGTGCCTAAAAGAGCGAAAAATTTTTTGCTATGGATGTGGGTTAAAGAACGTGTACAAACCCCAATGCGTAATATGTTCAAACAATTCAAAAAACTTTCAGAAAACCTATCCCGATCCCAATCGAATAGCACCAAATTAGATACTAACCAGCACCAAGAACTTGAAAATGAAAAGGAAATCCAATTTGAAAACAGTAAATTGGATAACAATATAAATGAAAAAATGATTAGTATTTGTAAGAATTATAGAGATAAGGAAAATGAATTCCATGGAAATCCACAAAAACGGTTTAATATTCGTCCATTCTATGAAAGATTAAAGGACTATATTAAGACTAGATTTAAGATTTTTAATGATGGGAAGTTAGATAAAAAATTAGTTAAGAAATATAATAGATCAACTGTGCGTATGAGGAACTTTTATAAAACAATTAAGTATACACACAAGCTAGTTGTATCGTCAATATTGAATTCGGAAAAAGATGGTAGATTGTATGCAGAAGTAAAGTTTTTAGGTAAAGTAGAATTAGGTCTTTTAGATACCGGAGCCAACATAAGTTGTATGGGAAGTAATCTAGCCATAGAGGATTTTTCAAATCAAAAATGTTTTAAACTTATTAAATCAACAGTTAGAACTGCAGATGGTCAAACGCAAAATGTTATTGGGTTAATCGAAGCGGAGATGTGTTATAAAGGAAAAAAAGAGAAATTAGTTTTATACCTAGTGCCGTCTCTTAGCCAAAGATTGATCTTAGGATTAGACTTCTAGAGAAAGTTTGCGTTGATTAATAATATAGTTGCTAGTGTCACTCGGAATCAGGAAGATTCATCAAACGCAATCGATTCAGATTTAATTCCTTTAACTAAGTTACAACAACAAAAGCTAGAATTGGTCAAAACCCTTTTCCCTAGCTTCGAACAACAAGGTTTAGGCCGCACGCCATTAATTAAACACACCATTGATGTAGGAAATGCGAAACCTATTAAGCAGCGCTTTTACCCGGTATCTCCTGCCGTAGAAAGGCTCATGTATTCGGAAGTTGACAGAATGTTAAGTTTAGGAGTTATCAAAGAGAGTTCTAGTGCATGGAGTTCGCCGATGCGAATGGTTGTTAAACCAGGAAAAATAAGATTGTGTTTAGATGCCCGTAAAATTAACGAAGTCACCGCAAAGGATGCTTATCCTCTTCCAAATATTGGGGGAATATTTGCTCGTTTACCAAAGGCTAATATTATCTCAAAAATCGATTTGAAGGACGCATACTGGCAAATTGCTTTGGACGATGCCTCGAAACCCATCACAGCGTTTACCATCCCGGGACGACCGCTGTATCAGTTCACAGTAATGCCTTTTGGTTTATGCACCGCGCCTCAAACCATGTGTCGATTGATGGACTCCATCATTCCTCCGGACTTAAGACATTCCATATTTGGATATCTTGATGACGTATGCGTAGTGTCAGACACTTTTGAAACCCATCTTGCTACATTAGTACGGTTAGCTGAGCAATTCAAAAAAGCAAATTTGACCTTAAATATCAACAAAAGTAAATTCTGTGTAAAACGAGTACAGTATTTAGGTTATATTATAGGTGAAGGAGGAATTTCTACCGATCCAGAGAAAATTGAATCAATATTAAATTGGCCAACACCAAAAACTTTAAAGCAAGTCCGAGGATTTTTAGGATTAACTGGATGGTACCGAAGATTTATCTTCAACTTTGCCGATGTAACGCATCCGATCACAGAGGTATTATCCACTAAAAGAAAATTTGAATGGACCCCAGCTGCTGATGAAGCCTTTAAAAAAATTAAGAAATTACTTACTTCTACACCAGTCTTAAAGAATCCAGATTTTTCTAAAAAGTTTTATATTCACTGTGATGCTAGCGATTTTGGCATTGGAGCGGTCTTGGTACAATTAGGAGACAAAGGTGAGGAAAACCCTATAGCATTCATGTCGAAAAAACTAAACACTTCACAGCGTAATTATTCCGTGACAGAAAAAGAATGTCTGGCGGCGATAGAAGCTATAGAACGTTTTAGATGTTACATTGAACTACACGAGTTTGAGGTCGTAACCGATCACAGCAGTCTGGTTTGGTTGATGAAACAGCCTAACTTAAAAGGAAGACTCGCTCGCTGGGTTCTTAAGCTTCAAGCTTATAAATTTTCTGTTAGTCATAGAAAGGGTAAAGAAAATGTGGTTCCAGATGCACTTAGTAGAATGCATGAGGGAGACGTAGGTGCACTAGATATGATAGGTCCAGAAGTAGATTTAGAATCGGTTCACTTTTTGGATACTGAATATGTTACGTTAAAGCAAGAATTTATTAAGAATGAAGATAATTATCCAGACATAAAAATAATTGATAGATATATTTATATTAGAACAAAATTCTATACAGGCGATGAAGAGGTAGATTCAAACTGTTGGAAATTGTGGATACCGGAAAAGTTAAGGTTAGAAATTATACAAAGATTACATGATTCAGTTATAGCTGCTCATGTTGGTGTAGGTAAAACTTTAGAGTTGATCCGAAGGCATTACTATTGGCCTCGTTTAGTTACCGAAGTGCGGGATTACATAAGAAATTGTGATGTCTGTAAGGCCACAAAGGCGACAAATCAAAAATTAACACCGAAAATGGGAAAAATGACAACATCCGATAGACCATTCCAAAGATTATATGTGGATCTATTAGGTCCATATCCAAGGAGCAAGAAGGGGTTTATTGGACTGTTAATCGTTTTAGACCACTTCTCGAAATATCACTGGTTGTGTCCGCTTCGAAAATTTACCTCTAACGTTATAGCCGATTTTTTGGAAAAGCAAGTTTTTCATCATTACGGTGTCCCCGAAATCGTTGTAAGCGACAATGGCAGCCAATTTAAAAGTAACGATTTTAACGCCTTTCTAACCCAATATGGAGTTCAACATACATATACGGCTTTATACTCGCCCCAAAGTAATGCTTCGGAACGGGTAAACCGTTCTATATTAGCAGCTATTCGCGCGTACTTAAAGAAAGACCATCGTGAGTGGGACGAGCATATTTCGGCAATAAGTTGTGCGTTACGAAACTCTTTGCACAGTAGCATAGGATATTCTCCGTACCACGTTTTATATGGATTTGACATGGTGACGCATGGCTCCTCATTCAAATTGCTGCGATCCATTGATTCGTTAGAAGAATCTTACATCAGAATTAATCGGGACGATAAATTAACTTTGTTAAGACATCAAATCGCGGAGAACATTAAGAAAGCTTATGACACTAATACTACACAATATAATTTACGAGCTCGACCTATAAGTTTCAAAATTGGCCAAGAGGTGTTTAGGAGAAATTTTGCGCAGAGCAACGCAGAAAAGAAGTTTAATGCCAAATTAAGTCCAATATTTGTTAAGGCTCGAGTGAAAGATAAATTAGGATCCTGTTACTATCTCCTTGAGGATATTGATGGAAAAGGTGTAGGCACGTACCACGCCAAAGATATTCGAAATTGATTTGGTGTTGAAAATTGTAATTTATTTAAGGCAGAAAATTTTGTGGTGGTTAGTTATTATCATCTTTTCAGACTTTGCTATAAATATGTGAACTAATAGAGCTCCCATGTGTGCCATTTGTAAAATCAGAATGATAGAAAGTGAGCAATATTTGACAATAATACAATGTGAGCAAAGATTTCATACCGAATATACCTAGCTATACCTTTCGCTATACGATGAATGCCACAGAGGCAACGAATATAAATTTTTACCAAGAAAAGCCAAAACCATATCTTGTCATATAAATAGACATCAACAACGCTAAGGATTTCCGTCTAATTTTCACTGAAAACCGTTAAAATTATCCGGTTTTGTAATAGAGCCATATCAACTCCCTCTATTGTAAATTTTGTTTTTGAACATTGAATATGAAAACTAGAATAGTAACTTCGAATTACAGAATAAATTGAGCGACAGAAAAAGTAAGCATACTAATTATTTCCGAGTTCTTAATTACGAACCTTTTTCACGTATTCCACGGCAGCTCAAAGTTTTGTCATTTTGTTAGTTTTACTTGTCAGCTATAGTAGGAAACAGTAAAATTCTCTCAAATTCTAAACCTTCATAGTTAGTAACAAAATTAGATAATCACCTTGATATGAATTCAAGTAATAAAGGTTAGTTAAATCGTTTATATGTAGTAATACAATGCGAGATATTGAGAGAAACAAAAATTAGCTGTTCAATGATCAAATTAACCGTCAATTGGCACACCACAATTTATATTTGACTTTTTCACCACGGACAGTTAAATGCTGCCAAATTATTAATTGACATAAATGTCAAGTCGAATGTAGGCCGATAGAACACCAATGTTAACGTCAAATAGAAAATAGGTCCAAAGCCAAGGCAAAGAAAGATTTTCATAGAGTTAAGGTAGTGAGTTATTAAGGAAATAAAATTTCTTTCCTGTTCTAACGCTGGTAGCAGCAACACGTTGGTAAAATAAAACATTAGGCAAAAAACCTTAACTTTAAACCTTTGTAAAGGGATATTATAACATTCAAATAATTGTAAAATTCGGCAATTTTCAATACAGTAAGTTATTATATTTCTAAAATCTTTTGAAGGAAATACAAGCAAAAATTTTTAGATATTCGTTTACAAAATCCAAGCAATTTCCGAGCAATTTGCAAAATTTTAGGAAAGGCCAACGTGAACATGCTAAATTTTTTGTAAAGAAAATATCGTGGAGAAAAGGTAATAGAATTAAATTATAGAGTTAAGCAAAAAGATTTTTACGACATTTCAGAGAAGAAAGGCCAATAAACGCCTAAAAGGGTTAAATAGGATATGTGCTCCCTTATGTTTTGATAAACCATGAAGAGGAAAACAATCCAATAAGAAAATTCCACGAAAAGATTTATTTTATCCAACGAAAATGACAGGAAAGAAAAGGACCGTTGTTGGAATTCTCACCAATATTTTAGCCTGTCAATCACATCATTTCGTAAGTTCGGGTTGCCAAAGAAGGTATCGCAGTCTTTTCTACCGAGAGTATATTAGAAAACAAAGGAAGAAAGAAAAAAAAACTCGGTATTAATTTAATTAGGGAACAGGAAAAGAATTTAAAAGAAAAAAAGAAAGTCGATAATATACAGATTAAGTGAGTGAAAAGTTTTATACCTGTACCTGGATAAAATTAAGATAATAGAATAGAGAAAATAAATGAACTGCATTAAATTAGTGAAAGAAGATAAAAGTGCACTAAGCTTATGTAGGGTAGTATTTGCACAGTGTGTAAAAGTGACAAATATATTTGTAGAGAAAAAAATTTAATAAATAAAAGATAAAGGTTAATAACTGCTGAGTTTAAGTGGAAAAAATTTTAGAAAAAAAAAAATCATTAAAACTTAACCTTTAACATATATTTAAACTTGAGAAGACGAATCGAATTTTGTACTGCAAAAGAAAAAAAAAAAAAGGAAAATTAAATACTAAGTTTTTGTTTTACTGTTAATTTTTTTCAAATCACTGTGGTTAAAAATATGACAAATAAAGGTCAAGGTTAAAAAACAAAAAAATAAGAAAAGAAAAGAAGAGAAAAGAAGAGAAAAGAAAAGAAAAGAAAAGAAAAAGAAAAGAAAAAAAAAAACCACAAAAAAAAAAAAAAAAACTCGAGAACAAAAATTCTACAAATTAAAACAAAATAGAAAAAAAAAAACAACAACAACGTAACTTGATAATAAAACCAACAACTTTAAATTATCATACGATCCTAATTGTACTGTATGCAGCTTTTGGAAGGCCTTTCAACGCTTCGTCAGTAAGTACCTACCTAATTTTTTTATACCAATTATGTTCTTTTTCTATTTTATTTTTGGGGAATATATGAGATAAAAAAAAAAAAAAAAAAAAACATAAAACAAAAAGAAAAACAAAACGAAGAATAAAAAGAAAAAAAAAACAAAAAAATCAAAATTTATTTAATCGTAACTAATTATAATTTCATTATATATCATTGTAAAAGTGGTCCTAACAAATTAATAGAAAAAAAAAGTCGTATAGTTTATAATAATTCGGGTTTGGATTACCGTCACCTCAAAATTTTTGTGTGTATCTACTTTTTCTTGCAGTTTGACACTTTTGCAATGATATTTATGTTTTCGTTTCGATTCTTCTTTGATCTTTGAAAATAATTTCATAAAACTCTACAACCTTGAATTCCACGAGTCAGATAAAGACAACACTATGATTCGACTTAAAGTAAATAAAAATTATGTAAGCTCGGCTTAAAGTTTATCGATACATTTTTATTATTTCGTCGCGTATGTCATTGTTTTTCTGCTGTGCAAATATTAGTAATTAATTTAAGAGGAAATTAAAATTTTGTTAAAATCCCCAGTGCACAATCTTTGTGGTATTTTTAGTGAGATTAAAGAGTTTCTATAAATTGTATATACCTACCTCTAATAATCTAATACCTATAGCAATATTATATTTCTATATTTTTGTAACATTTGAGCTAAATTTTTTTTTATAATATACAAAAATATTAAAATAAAGATGAATTTTAGTATATAGTTAATTTAAGTATGAATTGTGGTTTAACATCGCCTGATGTTTGAATAAAGTGTAATGATTTTTCCTTAAAGGCTGAGATATAATTTTTTGTTTGGGTTCTTCATCGAATAAATGGGACATGGAGAACATCGGTTTGGGTGGGTTTAGATCCCCGGAAGTAAACATCAACTTCCCCTCCTTTCTGCGTAAACTATGAAAATATCCCCTTGTCAATTAATAGAAATGTGCAATAGAAATACTTAAAGTAAGCATAGTCAAGTTATTTAGTTACGTCTATTTTTTTTTACATTCACTTTCTAAGGGACTCTGCAATAAAAAAAAAAAGGTAATGGTTAAATTTGATTGTTCAGGGTCAAGATCCCCCCTTACCACTGAAGCTAGCGAATGGATGGGTCCCGTCGACCTTTGAGCGATCATTAATAAGATTGGATACTATGGGATTACCAATTGGTTTTAAAAAAATGGCGACTCCTGTTGCCGTTAGAAACCCTTCGGGCATAATTGCCCCTAACACGAACACCTTAACGAAATTAAACAAGGCCCATGGAACCTCATTACAGTAAGATTACTTATCCATCAAATTTTACCAAACGCATTACAAATTTGTCTTTAAAGAAAAATTTAATTTTCAAAAAACAGACATTTGATCCAACTGAGGTTTGGCAAAAAAAGTTTTTTATTCAATAACACTTTTGCAGGAAAATTATTAGACAACTCTTATACCGTTAACAAATTGATCCTAAAATTAGCATTTGATGCAGCAATTCTTTTATGAAAAAATAAATGATTTAAAAATTTGTTTATAGAAAACTAATTGACTTCCAATTGTTCTTACAGAAGAAGGCTTGATCTGGCAGTGATTGTGCAAAATATAAACTGTTCGATAATTATTTTTCAGAAAAGTTGTTGATCCAAAAATTTTGATAAAAAAAATTAATTGGGAAATACTTGTGAGGAAAAAACCATTTATCCGATAACTCAATTTAAGGAAAATTTTTAAACCGGCAGGTTTTTCATATTAAACTATTTGGTGCCACAATTTTTTTTATAGAAAACCAAACCAAAGATTTTGATCCCACATATTTTTTATAAAAAACTAATTGTAATGAATCCATCGAAAATTTTAGGCCGTAATTTTTTACCCTTCACATAGTGAAAAAGGGTAAAAATAGGTTTGTCATTCCGTGTAAAATTTCTACAGTTTTGATTTCCGACCCCATAAAGTATATATTTTCTGAAAGCTTATGAATAGGGGAGTCGATTAAACTCTGTCAGTCTGTCCGTGTGTATGTTGAAATCAACTTTTTGAAGACCACTGAGGTATTACAATATCAGAAATATTCGGGAGTAGAACGGTATTGAAATTCAGAAACATCGGTTCATAAACAACTGAGATATGAGCAAAAACCCACGACCACCTCGATTTTTTTTCCACAAAAACAACATTACAACAACAACATACATACATACAAATTGGTATACTGATTAGAGTAAACGTGGCATCAAACCCCAGCTGAGCCCAGAATTTTTTTCATTTTTTTTTATTTTTTCCTTATTATTTTTAATATATTTTTTTTAAATATTTTTTTATTTTTTTTTTGTTTTATTTTTAAAAAAATTTTTTTGTTATTTTTTTTTTTAATTTTTTTTTTATATTTTTTTTAACACACATGCGTAAATTTATAATTTTACAATGGGATGTTTTTATATATGTATGTTTTTTATATATGTATGTACGTATTTCATATGGGATGAATGGTGATACAAACTACTGTTATTGCATGACTACACGTTGTGAAGTGTATATAAGATTCGGCTCGGCCAAAAATAGCACTCTTATGCTAGACGCACAATTGGGACGAACGACGAATTTTTCGTCGGGAATATTCGTTATTAAAAATAAAACACATTTGTGTATATGAGAATGCATACAATTGTGGCGTCAGTCGAAGTTCGCTATACGCGGCGAACTCTGCATTAGATTTATTTCTATTTCTTACGCCGGCGAACGACGAACAAATTGATGACCATTTTTTATTAAATTTGGGTTTACTTATCAACTTTTTAAGAAAATAAAGTTAGTTTTTATTTTAGTTAATAATTGTTTTATTTTGAAACATTTAAAAAAAGTATAAAAAAGTTAAGTACAAAAATTTGTTTTTATTTGTGTTTTTGCAAATTTTTAAGTTTATTAACTGATCTTTTTTTCATATGGCCACACTATTAGCTGTTATACAAAAAATAATTTTTATAACTGTTTAATGCACGTACCCACGACATTCTTTGCAAACGTTTGCTTATACGTAAACAAGTTGTTATTATTACAGAAATTAAATATATTGTTTTGTTGAGTTTCACAAAAAATTAAATTCGATTATTTTTGTTTTTTTCTTTGCAGAAACACTAAACGATTTTATCAACTATAAAAGATGTTACTTTTTCGTCATTGTTGTGCTTCACACGACGAATTTGCACAACGAATTTTTACGGAAGAGTTCGTCGTGTTGGGCGAAATTCGTCGTTCGTCCCAATTGTGCGCCGAGCCTATGTAGCCGACAGTTTTTATGCCGAAAAATTGTTTCAGAAAATTTATCGTTACAATTTTTTATTTTAAATTTATATTCGACTTTGAGATTAGAATTTATGGACCCGACGGAAACGGGAGTCATACAGACTCCACTTGACTGTTTGCGTGCAGCGAACTACCATGTTAACGTTATAATTTTTTTTTAATTAAAATTCGATTTTTTTCTTGGTTCATGTGATTATCTCATATTTTGATTTTATTTTGTTTAATATTTTTTATATGAAGCCT
Organism: Phyto melanocephala; assembly: GCA_941918925.1. Taxonomy (NCBI): domain Eukaryota; kingdom Metazoa; phylum Arthropoda; class Insecta; order Diptera; family Rhinophoridae; genus Phyto; species Phyto melanocephala. The sequence goes on along the minus strand of OW799237.1, from coordinate 21,306,433 downwards.
TTTTTCAATGACATTTTATAAAAACGTATACAAGTTATTTATTATTTCATTGCACTAAATTCATTGTAATTTGATTTAATAAAAAATATTTGTTTTTGCATTGAATTTATTGAAAATATATTTGAAGTTTGATTTTTGCTTTGTTTCAGATGTCACACAAAAATTGTTATGCATATACATACATATTTTCATATTTTAATATTTTATTTCAAATTTGCAATTTTTGTTGTTTTTTTTTTGTTGTTAGGTGAGTGTGTGTGTGTGTGTGTGAGTAGAAATAACCAAAATGCTGAACTAGAAAAGTATTTAACATTTTACCAACAAATAAAGTTGTGGTTAACCCAAATTTTCACTTTGACCATAAAATCTGTTAAATACCGTTAAAACAAATAAAAAAAATACTTATTGTGTTTTACGATTTTGGATTAAAAACAGCAAAACTATTTATAACACAAGTTATTAATATATGTAGATGAAATAAAAGTATTTTTATGTAACAAAATACTCTGATATACAATGTTGTTGCATGTGTGCATGTTTTAAATGTGGCACATGCAACAAATCATAAAAATTGGTTTAATTTGACAAGTACATGGTATTTGCCATAAAAAACATTTTTACTAAATTTATATTTTTTGAAATATTTTAAAGGGAATACAGCTAAAGGTTGTGTAGGCAAGGATTTTAATAGAGTAATATTTGACGTGTAATCACCAACACAAAATCACAAACACAAAAAAAATTATTTTATTTAATTTCTATTTAACAACTATATTTTTTCTTTACCAAAAATACTTAATTTTTTCAATAAAATGTTTTTTGCTGGGTTGCCTTAAAAATTTTAAGGTTGAAAAAGCATTTTCTAAAATATTATAAAACGATTTTTCTAAAACTTTTAATATTTGTCGCATTTTGAACAGCATTAAAATTGATTTGGCATAAATTCATTTTGCGGTTTTTGCAAAACATTTAATTTACTTACACACGTGTATTGTTTTTAGAATAATTTATTTATTTTTTCCGCTTTTAGATATTCAGCGAAAAATGCTTTGATTTAAAATATGTGTTAAATTGTGTTATTTTGAATCATTGAAATTTTATTAAAAACAATAATGGATTTAACATTTATTTTCTTGTTATACCCTTCACACAGTGAAAAAGGGTATACATAGCTTTGCCATTCCGTTTGTAATTTCTACAATTTTCATTTCCGACCCCATAAAGTATATATTTTCTGAAAGCTTATGAATAGAGGAGTCGATTAAGCCCTAACCGTCTGTCCGTCTATCCGTCTGTCCGTCTGCCCGTCTGTCCGTGTGTTGGTTGAAATCAACTTTTAGAAGCAACTATATGTTCCTCAGATCTGTATATGGTATCAATCTCTTGGAAATATCCAGGAATGAATCGCTATTGAAATTCAGCGTAATCGCCCCATAACTTTCTGAGATATGAGCAAAAAACGACGACCACCTCGTTTTTTTTCACAATTACAACAACAACATACATACATCTAAAAAACATACCAAACAAAAAAAATTACAAAAAAAAAAAATACTAAAAATAAGAAAAAAATAATAAAAAAAACTACAAAAAAAAATTTTTAAAATATTTAAAAAAAAAATATAAAAAAAATTTTTAAAAATTTTTCTAAAAAAATTTTTTAAAAAATTTAATAAAAATATAAAAAAAAATAATAAAATATAAATAATATATTAAATAAAATAAAATTTTTTTGGCTCAGCTGGGATTCGATGCCACATTTATTCTAACGTGTACGTAGCACGTATTTTATATGGGATGAATGGTGATACAAACAATTGTTATTGCATGACTACACGTTGTGAAGGGTATATAAGATTCGGCACGGCCGAATATAGCACTGTTACTTGTTTCTATTTGATATGGCATTGTTATTTGTAAGTTATTTCCAGGCAAATCGCGAAGTCTTTGAAATAAATTACATGATTTCTTTAAAATCAATGTCTTTATCATGGACATTGACTTCATTAACATTTTATCTATAAATTTTAAATACTTTTCGTAAATTGTATAAACCAGTGTTTTGTATTGTTCTTGTTGTTTCTAATGACAGTACTTGTATCGAACGTTTTGCTCACAATGTTACTCCTATTCTGCTGATTTCTTCTGTTGTCTCCTTGCACTTTGCCACTAGGAGCCAGTATTATTTTTCTGCTATTGTCCTGTGCCAACTTAATTAAACCATAATTTATAACACTTTAATAAATGCATAAAAGTTCAACAAAGCGTAAGCAAAAGCGGATAAAAGAAATAAAATTTAAATGATCGCAAATCATTAATGAACTTAAAAAAAAATAAAAAAAACCCCAAACACTAAATGAGAAAATAGAAAACAAACCACTAAGAACTTGTAAATTACAAACTTTTGATAATAATGAAGGTTAAATGTTAATGAGATTAAGAGGACAACTAGATGGGTCTCTGCTCTGCCTGCAAAAGTTTGCCTTGGAAAGTATAAAATGTTTGGAAGCTTAACATGCTACTGAGTAGCATTGATACTCATCTGAAATAAAATTATAGAACATACAAGTCCCATGATCATTACAGCAATAATCGCAGCTTACATTCGATTACAGACAAAAATGTGAAAGCTCTAACTGCAGCAGCAAGTAAATATTCATTTAGCCAGACTGTAATGAAAAATTGCTCAATACCAGACAATTGGGTGTTCTGCTGACACTAGTGTGCTGGTCTTCTTGTCCGAGGGTTGCGAGTTCGATTCCCGCCAGAGACTCTGGACTGGTCTGCTTCTCTTTCTCTTGTTTTCTATTCTTTCTGTTCTATTCAGGTATCATAAAGGGATCTATGTAATAGAACCAAGTGAGCTGAACAGCAGCTGCCTATTCTACCTACCTACCTACCTACCTAGATAATAACAAAGCTAGTTGGTGGGTATTTGTTCTGACTTTCTGGCTGTATTAGAGATGGAGTAGGCAGTAAAAGCTATAATATGTTATATCTAGCGAACTGTAAATAAGGTAATTTTACTAACCTAATATTATTTAAAGTAGCAAAAAATTATCCGATTTTACTTCCCTTTGTTATTTTAGAGACTTTCAATAGATGCTTTGCAGTGACAACTAGTCGACACTAACTGCCTGTTCAACGATGTCGAAAGAAAACCCAAGGGAAATTTCATTCGTACAAATACGTTGAAAACAAAAACAAATTTTTAGTTTTTGTTGTTGTTTTCAATATATTTGTACGAATGAAATTTCGCTTTGGTTTTCTTTCGACATCGTTGAACAGGCAGTAAATTCAATCTTTAATAACTTGCCCATCAAACGATGGAATTTGAAAATGATTAATCTAACTATTCAAACATCAGATATTCAATTTCAGTACAAAAGACAAGTAGCTCCATGTTGAATCAAAAGTTTTTCGAGTCCAAACTCCTTGCGAATTATACAACTCAATATACAAAACGTTTTTTTTTTCACAGTGGTCTCTAAATTCCAAAAAAATTGGGCAAAAATTCAAAAATTGCTTATGGTAGTGGTATAAGTTATGACTGGCAATTATTAGATAGTCACACCATTGGGGTGATTATAGATTATTTATGTTAATAAGAATGTACAGACTGATAGAAGACTGGTGGTTAAACTGGCTTGAGTCTGTATGACATAAACCGAAGTAGAGGTAAATTCTTTCGTCTGTCTTATCACAATACTAGTGTAGTGTGGAAATAGTTTCCTGTTTATATTTTTCTATAAACACAACAGTGTAACAGTGACATTTAAATTGCACTATCGTAAAAAATACTTTCTAAACACACATATGTATATTACTTACCGTTTTAGTTGATCAAGTCATTAAAGTAAGAAAGATGTTTTATAATTCTCATATAATTTGTATTCATTTCAGAATAATTACACTAAGTTAATATATAATCGTGGCTTAAGCTGTCGCTATGAGGGGAATGTATTTTGAGATAACCCAAACCTTTAGGAATCGAAGGTGATTCAGAAATTAAGTAGATCAAAATTTAAAAGATTAACATGTTTTATGTCATACGCAGCTGAGAACTCATCTAGCTCGCATGGGACTATCAGATGGAGCAACATGTAGAGCATGGAAAAAAAGGAAGAGATTTTCGAACTTTGTCAAAGTGCTGCGTTTTGGCATATTAGACACGAGAACTTAAACTTTTTTTTCTGATCCAGATTTTATTTAAATGCTCAGGTCTTCCTTATACCGTTTAATGGCATTTGAAACAGTTCGAGAGTCAACTTTCAAAATTTTTTGCTATTTTTTTAAAAGTCCATGACGGATTTTTTTTTAAGTTTTTATTATATTTTCACGTGAATTTTTTTCGCAGTACATTTTAATCGTAATAACAATTGAAAATAAATGAGGTTTAAAATAATAGTTTCTGACATATATATGTAAAAGCCAACATGAAAAGAAATATTATTTGCTGCACGATTTGAGTTTTATTTAACTTAATGCAACTGCAATTTTTTTTCGATACACTCCTTAGTCAAGATATTTACTTAATTTGGAATTAGCAAGTGAGCTGGCCAGTGACGATTGCTAGTTCATTGGTATAGTGAGGGACAAAAACACTAGAGTTTTATGACACATGGCTGACACAGGATCATTCTTAACATTTTACAAATTAATTCACCTCAATTTATTTGGCATTCTTGCTGTTACATTGAATTTGGCTAGAAAAATTGCAAAGCCATTAATGTTTTTTTTTAAAGTGGTTGATTTCTGCTGCCAACATCATTATTTTTTTCGTTTTTCATTTATATGCATAAATTTTTATTCAGACTATTCCATGTTTTTTTTTGTTTTGTTTTTTGTTTGCACAATTAAAATACCACATAATTTATGTGAGTTGTAACAGCTTATAATGTGATAAAATAGTGATATTCATTAAAAATAAAACAACATAAACTCAACAAATAGAAAACACTATTATTTACAATATTATTGATATGTTTGTTGTTGTTAATTATGCTTTTGTTTTTATTTTAAAGCCTGTTTTTTATTACTCTCTCTTTCTAACCTTTAAACTATAAAATGCTTATGTAAATTAACCCATATTTCATGATGTATGTATATGCATGTGTCTCTTAGTGTAATTACTATCAGTGTGTTTGTGTTTATAAAAGCGCGTGCTTAAATTAGTGTGTGTATTGTCTTTATTGTCATATTGTCAGTATATTTAGCCTTAAGGGGCAATTGCTATGTATACACATATGTATGCATGTATATATGTGTTTGTGCTTTTGATTTCAGCCTAATTAACAACCTAAAATATAACAAAGTTATGTTTGTACGCATTTAAACGCAAACGCACATAATATTTTTAGTTGATTTAAAATTTATTAAAGATTTTGTAACATTAAGGGGGAACTTAAAAGTTCTATTTAAGTAATCTACAGGCAAGAAAACCATATTCATAAAGATAAGCTTGCTAGGCTTAAGTTCAAGTAGAAATAAATTTCTTTAATATTGAATTCTTAAAGAGTGTATGAAAAGGGAAAATTTGTTTTAAAATAAGTAATAGAGGTATAATTATAATTGGCCATGTCGAATTAAATAATTCCCTTTACAATCATGTACAAAGGTATAACTGCTACATCAAAGCATAACATAGGTTTCAGATTTACTATAAAACACCATTTTGCTTTATTATTTTTGACGCTATTTTTAATTTGATAATTCTACATATTTAGTTAACTGTCTTCTACTTGTTAAGCCGAAAATGATCGGGTTAAGGATGAGAAATATACATTTGGTTTTGGAGGCCATCTTGGTTTGAACTCTTTTTTATAGTTTACTATATTTTGGTGGAGAAATCCTTTTATTCGATATAAATATTGTTGGAGGTTGAAAGGGAAAAAGTCGTAATTACTATATTTGACCCATATATCCGCCAATATATTTCATCCAACATCTTGGTTTTTATTTGTTTCATAGTTTTTTGTATCTTTCTGATTAAGGCATTCCATTTCAAAACAATATTGATGGGGTTAAAGGGAGTACGTTAGGGATACAACTTTTTAACAATTTTTGAAAATATCAATATGGCCCTATCCATACCATGTAGTGCATAAAAAAACAATAAGAACTGCATCTTTAGATTTTCGATATCGTTAAAAAAGGTTGCGCGTCATATGCAACAAGTAAGAGTGCTTTATTCGGCCGTGCCGAATCTGATAATACCCTTCACCAACATGTACATAGGAATAATCACACATCGTAGCTTAACCTATATGTCATGTTATACGCCATTTTTCTTTATTATTTCCAACGCCATCCTCGATTTTGAATTTTTACGTAGTTATCTGTATTCTGCTAATCAAGCCCTTTCATTTGATACCCATATTGATGGGGTTAAAAAAATATATTCCGCAATTTTGTTTTAGACGCCATCTTGGATTTTACATTTTTTAATAATTTACTGTATTTTACTGGTCAAGCCCTTTCATTCGATACCAATATTAAGGGGGTTCAAGAAGTTACATTTTAAAATACCAGATTTGACCCATTTTTAAATTTATTGTCCGCCATTTTGTAGTGTATAGCACTTATTTTGCGCTAGTCAAGTCCTTTTAGATGATACAAATATTGACTCTCTCGGTTGTCTAGAAGCTGAGAAAATTTGATTTTCGTTTGTAAATTTTTGGAATATATATTTAATATAAAATTTTTTGCCTATAACTTTACCGATTAGAGCCCGCTTTATCAAAAAATTTTCACAAATATCTCTAAAGGCATATTATATCTATAATTAGTAGCAAAGGTACCTATAAATTATTCTATGGCTGAAAAATTTTAATTTTGGTGGTAAAAATATGGGAAAAAACAGAGGCAGTCGTGTTTATTTGCTCATATCTCAGAAAGTTATGGGGCGATTATGCTGAATTTCAATAGCAATTTATTCTCGGATATTTTCAAAATATTGATACCATACACAGATCTGAGGAACATATAGTTGCGTCTAAAAGTTGATTTCAACCAACACACGGACAGACGGTCAGGGCTTAATCGACTCCTCTATTCATAAGCTTTTAGAAAATATATAATTTATGGGGTCGGAAATGAAAATTGTAGAAATTACAAACGGAATGACAAAGCTATATATACCTTTGTGCACCACAGGTGAAGGGTATAATTAAGTTTGGGATTAGTAAGTTCTAAATAAAATTTTCACTTAACAAAGATATTTTTTAGATTGTGATTATAATCATATAACTAATGACGCGGAACATTTTTGTTCCAAAATGACAAAAGAAAAATTTTTCGGTTTCAGCACAACATCGGCTGCAGCGTGGTGATAGGCCCTTATTTTGGTTGTACCCCTAGAGAACATATTCAAATACTAGATTTAAACCAAACATAATATTTTTGTACGTAATTTTTTGGAGGCGACCATTATGATTTTAAAAGCTTGTATTATTATTTACATTCCTCTAGTTAAGGGCTTTTATTTTAAATCCTCTTTCGGTTGTCTAGAAGCTGAAATAATTGTTTTTCGTTTATAAATTTGACGAAAAGTAGAGAAGTAGTTGTATGTTTGAGCTTATATCTCAGTAAGTTGCAAACCGATTTATAAGTTTTTCTTAGAAATATTTTTCCAGGCTATGGCAGGCATTTTCGTGCTACTAGCGTGTCCAAGAAAAACAAGAGCTTAAAAATTTAATATATATAAAAATATATGTATTTTTTCAAATAATTTTTGCCTATAACTTTGGCGATTAGTTATCAAGTTATACAGAAATTATTACGACTAGTGTTGGATTGGAGTCATATCGCTTAAAAGCAACAAACATGTCTTTAAATTATCATAGAGCTGAATAATTGTTGTGGTAAAAATAGGGGGAAAACAACCAAGCCAGTCGTGCTTATTTGCTTATACATTAGCAAGATAAAATTGTGTTAGTTTTCCATTCTTATTTATTCTCTAAAATACTGTTATCACCTACAGATCTGTGCAACATGTGTGGTCTTCTAAAAGTTGATTTTAAACAACATATGGATGGACGTACATTTATCAACTCTGCTACTTATTAACTTATAGCTTCGTGAGATTAAAAAAAAATTATTCTAAAAGTAACAAACGGAGTGACAATGCTATATATACCCTTGTCACTACAAGTAAAGGGTTTAAAACAACTTTCTAACATAAATGAAAGTCTTTTAAACACAACTAAACAATTACAAGTTAGTTATCAGTTTTCCTAAAGGCGTTGATTTAATATTTTGTTGCGTGTAACTGATAAATGTTTATAATTAAGTGCAAATAATGGTGGGTTGTTAACAAAATTACATGCGTATTTAGTTGAAAAAAAGAAACGACTTTAATATACAAATATTCCAGACGAAACGCCCTAAAATAAGATTTACAAAAAAACACTTAATGATTTTGGTGTCTACAAACAAAAAATACTTGTGGTTTGTAATAAAGAACAAAGTCGACACCCCTAGGAAGAGGAATTGTTTTTTTTAATAAAAAAAATTTTGCTTAAATATAGTGTTAAAGTCTTAACTCTCAATTTACTAATTATTTTTTTAGTCTTTATAATTTACAAACGCTGACGTAAATGAACCTTTTTTTAAGCCTTTTTAAACACAGCTTTTTATTTTATTTATTTATTTAAATTTAGGCAACCAAGCCTCTGGGTCATAATCGGCTACAAACTTCTACTTAAAAAAAAATTTACAATGCTTTTTACTTAAACTATAAAAATATAATTTTTTTTTTATAATTTTTATTTATTTTTAATTTTTTTACAGGTTGGTTTTGTTGTTTTGTATTTGCTTAATTGATTCCCTGAAAACTGATATAAATAAAAAATATCAAGAGGTTCCTACGATATTTCCGTCAATGATTTAGATAGTTCACTATTTATGATGTATTTGTTGATTTTATATAGTGTAGGGATATATTCTTCTTATCATTCCGTTTGTGACACATCGAAATATAAATTTAAAATCCCACGGAGTATATATGTATATATTGGGTCCCGGATTTATTTTAAAATAATCTAGCTATGTCCATCCGTCTTTCCATCCGTCTGTCCGTCCGTTTGTTTTTCTGCCTGTGAAAGTACGATAGAGAAAAGGCTAGTAGGATGGAATTTTACCAAAATATTTATTTTAAAGGGTCCGCCATCTAATGTTTTTTATTCAACTAGTGCTTAATTCGTGAATGGTAACACTTAGCTCATGTCTGATTTGACAGATAACTAGTTTTATCCTTCCGCTGAACGAATGTGGTTGTGTATACGCTTGAACAAGGCTGGGAAATATTGCGACATTACTTTGGCCGATTTTGCCAAAAAAAATTCATCTTTTAAGATGAAGCTCATTTTGATCTTGGCGGGTATGTAAACAAGAAAAATTGTCGCATCTGGTGCAACATTGAAAAGCCGATGCACCCAAATCGAGCCACTGTTTGGTGCGGATTTTGGTCAAGAGGCATAATTGGGCCATTTTTCTTCGAAAATAAGCAAGGAGTGGTCGTAGTCAATGGCGATCGTTATCGGACCATGTTGAACAAATTTTTGTTAACAAAAATTGAAGAGGAGGATACTGGCAACATTTGGTTTCAATAGGACGGCGCTACGTGCCCCACAGCCGATCTTACACTTTTTTAAAGCATTTTCAAAAAAAAAGTTATTTGGCGGACACTTTACAAAAAAAACATAATATTCAAAGCCTTTTTTAATTTCAAATAACTATTAAATTGTGGGTAAAACAACAGCATGATTACAAAGCAATAAAGTTATGATGTATTCTAATCATAATTTGTTTTAAACGGTTCTTCTTATTGTTAAATAAATTTTTATTATTATAAATTTATCATGTAAAAAATATACAACAATTTTTAAAAGTTCAAAGAAATAATTAAATTAAGCGATAAAATGTTCAAAAGAATTATGGAAGATATGCTGCTCCTACAAGCAACATAGAACCGAATCAAGTTCCTTCCAATATTCTATATCTATTGCTCGATGTCCAATTTCGTTACAATTAAAGTTTAACTTGTCGATCTCAATAGTTAGTTAAAATTTCCAGAAATGCGATGGTCGGCTCCATGGGTTCTCTATATATTATTTTGCTATACCGCCTGATGGTTTTCAGATGTGAAATATGCGGGAGCATTTGCGTATGAGATATTTATGTTGGAACGGTTGCTAGTTAGCTTCTGACCACAGGTGACAGTCAGAGATTGTTGACTGCAAATATACCTTTAGAATCTTGTATAGATATTTACCTTATTGAAATTAAATGGGTTTGTGGTTGTTCGGTGTTGGAAAAACAATTATATCAAATTTTTATGAAGATTTATTTAAAGTTTACGTTCTTTTCCTTCAACCTGTTGCTTAGCAAATTCAAAAAACTGTGTCTCCTCAGGGTTTCAAATTTCAGTAGTCTTACAAATACAAAAATTGTACTTTAACGATAATTCGTAATGTAGAAAGTAGTAGATAATAATCGCTTATTATATAATGTTTCCACTATATGGTTTAGAAAAGAGCACACATTTTATGTTTAATCTTTCGTCATAGTATGATAATTTAATGCTACTTTAGCTAAGCATAATAATGTTAACGCGTAACCATTATATGTTTTAGCTACAATCATAGAATATTGATATCAGATTATGATTATCACAGTAATGGTTTTTCTTTGCGTGAAGGTTAATTTTTTTGATAAAATTCGGTCATCAAACATTTGGCACAACAAAGTGAAGTTTTCATGTGCTGTATGGTATGCTGTGTCATCTTTTTGGTTAATTCAATTGCTTAAATATTATTTTATTTGTTGACTGTTCTAAACAATATTTTTTTTGTATTAATGTGATTGAAGTCTCGACAGGCAGGTATTTTTCATATCTGCTTTTGTATTTTATTCTTTACAAATTTTTCTTCAGAAAAAACGAGGAAAAAGTTGAATAAAAATGAATGAACAAAATGTACTTAAATAAAAAAAAAAATATTATAAATAAAGCCAAAAAAGAAATAACTAAATAAGAAATATAAGCAAAAAGTTTGTTATTATGCTTGACCTTTGGTATAAGAATCAACACAAAAATGCTGAATGATAAAAATATTTTGAATAGCAAAAATATATTAAAAAAATTTATATATAATAAATGAAAACCAAAATTCAAATATTTATATAATAAATTACATATACCAGCAATTGTTTCATATTTTAACAAAAGTTAACTTCATCGCTCTATAGAAATCCTATTGCTTTTAATTACCCAAACAAATTTACTCAATTAATTGTTGTTAATTTGCTTCAGGTTACCAACAGCAAATGAGTCGCCAAATTGAATAATTTATTTAATTTTAGCTTCATCTATATTTTATATTGTAACCGAAATACACTTAAATTCAAGCACAGTAATTCTAAGGTTTATTATAAATACATAAACAAATAAATGTGCGTGTGTTAGTGCGTTCAGTAAATATGTATGTATGTATGGATTTTAGTACCTTACTTGATTACTTTACTTGAAAGTTTATGAAATGTTAAGCATTTATAACACATCAAAGGTATAATTAGATCACATTAAACATTTTACTTTGAAAACATAATTAAATATGTAAATCTAGCATAACATCAAAACTACTAAAGCACGCACACACTCAATCTTAATCACACGCTCACACTCACTGACTTTTAGAGACACGCATTTAGACACAGACATTTTCCCTTACACTTTCAACACTTTTAATGCTTGAGCAGTTACATATTTCCATACAAATTAATAAAGACACTTATATACATACAAACAAAGATGACTTTAGTACACAAACACACACACACACAAATTATTTTGTAATATTAAAACCATAATAGAGTAAAAGTTGAGGTTTTTGTGAATATTCTGAGATGCAAATACAAGTCACATATTAGTTTAAAGCAGAGGTTCGCAAATTAGATAAAGGACTGAAATATAAGAAAATACTTAATATTTAAAGATATCTTAAGGATTATGTATAGGATAGAATTTGTTTTGCATAAAGCTGTATATATTGGATCTTTAGTTATTGTTAGAATATTGCTTATCTTCATTGCTTTCTTTTTTTGGCAGGTGTTCTTGCACAAATACTATGGTATAGGTTTTGATGTAACAAAAAATTATGAGGCCAACTATCATGTCATATTTAACCTTCCAAAAATCGTTTTGTGAATTGCTTACTTATTACTTACCTGCTTTCAAGTGCGTATCTAGAAAGCATGATTTTTATGTGCGTTTTCCCACTTTGTAGATCTGGTTTTTGCAATTTGTGGGCGTCAATTTAATCAGAACAGATATATCATGCCCTTTCCTTATGAACTGCTCCCTTTTTGTGATTACAAGGATAACGAAAAAGTAACGTTGACCTTACTTATTCCTATGCCACCACAGCATTTACTCTATACTATCATGACTTCACACTGTAGACTGATGATTATTTACAATCCTCATCACAGCGTCCTTCGTAATTGCCAGCGTTTAACCCAGACCAATTTCCCCCATAGCATTCGTATGTAACGTGTACTTGTTGGTGGTACTAAGTCTGCTCCCAGCTAATGCCGGACACTCACATAGTATATGCTACGCCGTGTCAGCAGCCTCCATCGCCAGTGTCGGTGTAGTAAACATATACAAATGCAAACAATCCTCTGAATCAAATACAACTTCCGCTTGTTTGTCACTTGGCTGGACTTGGGCCAACAAACGACAGATGCGTAGGTTATCATCTGACTTACCATCGCGGTGTTAATCCAGTGTGCAGCCTTTAGTGAGAATCCCCACCTAAGATTGCATATTCTGTTACATTGATGCAGAATATTTTTTTGCCTTCTGTATCCTCGCCTCAACGTGATCATTCCAGATTAGTTACATATTTACCTTAGTTACGTATTTAGCCTTACTCGATACATTGATCTGGGCTTCAAAAAGCATTAGGGATTCTATTTCTATACCTTTTCTCCGACGAGTAAAAAGCCAAACATCCAGATTCCCAGCATTTATGATGTACCTAACCACGGCACCATGCTTTCGTTACACTGAGAGTTTGTGTTATTACGTACTGCATTGCTAAAAAAACAGCAAAGGAGATATATAAAAAATTGTTTTTGGAATAACTGAAGTAACAAGTGCTACGGAACACATACCTTGTTGGGCTTTTATATGCAAAAGGATTAAGAATTTCGAACACAAACTTTTTTGAAGCGATTTTGCAGCCAAAATTTATCTTAAATCTTATATTTGGTTGGTTGATCAACGTGATAGTTCACTGAACGCAAACAGTCAAGTGGGGTCTGTATGACACCGTTTTGACAGGACCGCATCACTCGTCAATTCTAATGTATCCCAGAATAAATCCAAGAGTCGACATCGACTTTCATGTTTGCGTAACATCCACTGACCCGTAATTACCGCCAGCACTTCGATATGTCCCTCCGACTTCGACTAGTAAGTTCCAATGTATGCCTCATATCAAAAGAGGGCCACGTAAGCCATGCCACCTCATGAGAGCATAGCAGGAAATGTTCAGGTAGTCCTTTGAATACCTTTGACTTTGACCAGGTGCCATTTGCTTTATACGTAGAGCACACTATTCAACTAAAAACGGATTACAGAATTAAGGAAGACATATTAAGTCAATTGTATTTGGAAAAGCTAACATATTAATTTTAGATGCCAACCCTAACAAAATCTGCAAAATCTTGTTACTTTGTTTGGCCAATATCATTATTAAGCTTATCGAATCATTGACGATCTAAAGAGTGGCGGAAAGTCTCAACATATAAAATCCAAGTACACACAACTCAAACTTAAAACACTACGACTTTAGTGACTTCTTTCTTCTCATTCTACTCTCTACCTAAACTACAAGTTTCTACTCTACAAAGCTATTATTGGGCCAATATGGACCTATGGCTTCCATCTATGAAACAGTTTCTGCTTCTAATGTAGAGAAATTACAAGTACGACAAAACAAAATATTGAGACTTATTATTGGAGACCTGTGGTATATTAGCAAGGACCTTAATATTCTATTTGTTCGCGACGAAATAAAAACCTTTTCCATCAAATATTAACGAAAACTGGAAATTTTTTAAAATTCTGTCAAACAGGATCTACTGCATTAAAGTGAACATACTCGCCTCAAGAGGATGATGCTGCCCTCTATGTAATAAAACATAGAGCCTCTATTGCAACGACAATAGACCAAGTAATTAATTAATTGAAGATTTTAATACTTTATTTCATTTTCTTAATATAGAAAGATCCAATGAATGATTTATGAATTTTACAAAAATGTTTTTATTGATACTTGGACCTCTATTAACATATCAACATATGCCTCGTATGCTTACAAGGATAACAGACTTAAAGAAAGCGACTAAATAACTGACGAACTTGATTAATTAGTAATCACTTCCATATCATAGAACTTTCTCTTTATTAAGTCACCGGTTAGGAAGAAGAGGGCAGGGGAAATGATTTAAATGCACTGGCTTAGCAGACTGTTTAAATGCAGGAAGAAAACATAGCTTGTGTTTAAGGTGTATGTATTAAATGGAACAAAGTTGTGACTACGTAGATAAAGAAATAAATAGGCATAGCTAAAAATGAAGTGACTGACATTTTCAGTAAATGATAACATAAGTAAGTTGGTGTAAATTCGTTTAGACAGTCAAGTACAAGTAGGCTCGGGTCGGCACGGCATCAAAGAGATCTTGGGTGGAAGAGCAATAAAGGAACTTAGATTCAATCAGTGAACATTGAACTGGTTGTGTCGATGATAAGACAGACTTATCGTCTGATATATATGAACATTAAGGAGCCTAATATTTGTATAATGTGGCCAGTGGAGGATGAGAAGGAAGCGAAAGTTTTCTGTTGCTAGCTGGCATCAGACTTTAAAGTGAGATAGTCTTACTTATACACCTCGAGAGTCCTCATCACTAAAATGTGGAGCAGATCTTTGTGAAAATCTTTGCAAATGTAAAGGATATTAAGAGGAGTTCCATATTGTTAATATACAATACTCGTAGTGTTGTTATCATACAAGAAGTGTTTCTATTGGTTTTCTTCTATACACACTTCAGTGGGATATAAGTGGGAAAATATCATAACTTTTTCTAAAATAGTAGTAAAGAGTTCTACATGGATTCTCGATTAAAACAAATTTTTTTTTAAATAAATTTTTCCAAATTTTTGGAGAGCATTAATTTAAAAAAACACTTATTTGCAATATTACAAGTCATGGCTTTTTCAATGTTTTTTTTTTTCAATTTAACTCAGTAAATCTCAGCAAATGTATTAATTTTGTGTATTTATTTATTTGTTTAACTATACAAGTAGTTTTTGCTCTGCTTCTATCTTACGCTTATTGCTCTGCATAAAAAAAAGAAACTTTTTCCTTTAAACATTTTTAATGAGTTTGCCAACTTGTCTCAATTGTATAGAGTTTAACTAAGTAAAGCAAGACATATACATACATACTCATACATATATGCACACTAACACTACTAAGTAAAGAAAAAACTTTCTTCATTATTATTTCATTTTTGACTAAAGTAATGACAATGAAAGTTTTTCATTTGACACAAACGCACAGAAACACACACACACAAAAACTGTTATACACAAAAACAAAAAATTCTAACCCCTTGTAAAATGTAAAGGATGTCAACACAAGTCAAATAAAAGGAAACAATAATGAAATGTGTTTTACATAAATGAAGGTCATTTCAGCAAATTGTTGTTAAATAAGAAAAAACAGAAATTTTAATAAATAAACGTTATAAAGTTCTTTGGCAACTTGTACTTAAAAACGAAAAAAAGAAAACGTGTTTAAAATTTAATTCGAAATAAAATTCTAGTTCATTTTTCAAATTCAAAGTTACAACAATATTTGCTTTAGCCAGCTAATCTTTATTTATTGCATTATTCATATAGAGGAAAATAAGAATTTGTAGTTGTTGATTTGATGGACATGTGTTTTTATAGCGCCAAATTAATGGTAGAAGGTATAGTCAGTTTCCTCGGTCGTTTGTTGCAAATCCTTATGAAGTTTGTTGATTCCGTTAATTTTAAATTAATGTGGGAGGAGAATATTGTTACGCTTATACATTTAATAAAGGTTGGTGGTATTCTTTTGTCAAATTGTTTTCGATAGAACAAATTTTTGTAAAAATAATTAATTTTTTTTTAATATTAAGATCGTCAGTAATAGTCGCAACTATTTTTATTTATTTTCAGTACATATATATGTATGTATATGCCACATATAAATATCATTGTGCAGGGAAGCCCCAAAGAACAATTAAGCTTATATCCAATACTAAGCATTCATATGTTAAATGGTTCCTGAGACTAGGTAGGTAGGTAAGGCTGGTGCAAAATTACCCTCACCTGGAGGCCATTACAGTCCATTGTGACGACTTAATATAGAAATGAAGAGAATAAAAGAATTAGAATAGAAATAGTTAGAATTAAAGAGAAAGAGAACCAGACCAGTCCAAAGTCTCTGGCGGAAATCGACCCCGCAACACCCAAACTATCAGACCAGCACACTACTGACTAGTCCAATGGGTACCCTTTCCAGAGACTAAAAAGTGCAAGAAAATTACTTTCTACAAACTTTCGCAAAGTTTTATTGTAAGAAAGCAAATTTCACTAAAATTGTATTAAATATATATATGCAGAGATAATCCCTCTTTCACATATTTTCAATATAGATTGTTCTAAGCAAAACATACGATGCTTATTGAAAATAAAACCAAAGGTTTTCAGAGAATTATTTTAATATTTTTTATTATTAAGTAAAGATCTATGACAATTATGTGTGAAACAAAATACCGATAAATACTTCCAACGGCTAAGGTAGCACGCTTCTATGCGGTGGTTTAACTATTGTCAATAACGAATCTATGTTAACGTCTCCTCTGTCACACTATCCGGAACAAGAGCATGGTTTTCCGCAAAAGGAACTGGGTAAGCATGCAAAGGAGCTTAAACATTACCTATAGGCCCGGTTTGCTAAAACTTGCTCAATTTGCACATTCATCCCGATTTTTAAAAACACATTTCGTCGATTATACCGACAAAAAAGATCCGAAGTTTATGAAATGGATTTTAATTTGAACGCCCATTTTCCTAAATGGCTTCAACAATTTAAACGCGTAGCTCGGTTGTTACCTCTCCATGGCAGAATTTGTCAAACACTAATATACAATTTTACTTTAAAGTATGACTTACAATTAACATCGTGCATTATATATTTAATGTTTTGTAAACATGTTGTAGGTTAGGTTGAAAAAGAGGGGGAGCCAAAACCTACGACAGGTATAAACGTATGACCAATTAACATATTATACTCTTTAAAGGAATGAAAATCGTCCCACTTAAATCATAATCACAAATTCCTTAGGAATTTCCAATTTGAATTCCTTAGGTATAATAACTTCGGGACAATACTTAAATAAGATTTCTCTTATGTAACAAGTAAGACGAAGCGCAGATTACTGGTAAAGGTAATGGTTTAAAATTTCATCATATTCGAAGGATCTATATGTCATTTAATCTGACAGTAATAGCCAACTAAGTTTAAAAATCTCCATCGATTTCTCCAGCTTTGGGTCCCTCCATAGTTCGTCACCCTACTGACGGAAGTGTTTCTTAACATTATGACGTGTTCTTCCATCGCACTATAGAAAATTTTCCCCTTTTGGTTTGGCCGAAGGTAAACATTTTTAATTTTTGCAAAGTTTATTTTTTTTTGCTTTAATATAATAAAAAATATAACAAAGTAATCGTAGCTTTTTTAATTTTACAAAATAATTAATTTATTGTTACTTTAACAGTTGTTTTGATTACGACTTCAAAACCACTTATCAGAAAACCTTTAAGTGCAGTAAATTTTGGGACATTTTCAAATAAAAGTTTTCGTAATAAAAATTTATATTTTTAAAAAATTAAAAAATGGAAAATTATGCCGAAGGTAAGAACTTTTACATTCTATAGCAAAATATTGGTAAGCTCATCTATTAAATCGATAAAATTGTAAAACTTAAAGTGACCTTAAAATGAACTAATGGAGTTATGAATTAGAATTTTACATAGACTTAAAAACAAAATGATAATACTTTTTAGACATAATATCATAATAGTTCTCTAGAACAATCTATTATCTTCTAAATTTAATATATTTCATCTGCGAATTTTTTGCGAGTTAAAAAAAAAATTATTTTTTTCAGGTGAGTACTGCATGCTTAATTCAGAATTATTCAATATATGGCTAGAGAAACAAAACAAATTTGACAAAAGAGTCGCTATTTACGCCCAATCCTTGTCCTACGTTTCTGAGAGTGATTGATCCGAAAGCATTTAACAGTATTTACAAGAGCATTCACGATTACTTTGTTCAAATATGAATATAAAATATCGTAATGGTTGCCGAAATTTTAAAGTTTTTGAAAAACATCATGCTGCTTGGCTTAAAGCCAGTACTTCGATCAGAAAACGTGAAACGCAGTGTGCCTCCATTAAATGGGGACCTAGGCGACCGCAAATACCTTTTTTTTTCAAAAATGGAAGAGAACAAAACGACGAGTTGCAACAGAAAACTTTAAAGATCATAATGTAGTGGAATCCTTAATTCTTGCTGCATCGTCGTCTGCTTGTAAATGTAACCAATTAGATTTAATTTTTAATCTAGCATTAAACACATCAGATCCACTTATTTCCAGCATTTCGTTGAACTAACGCATCAAGCACCAGAAGGCTTCCGTCAGAAGGGAACGAACTACTGTGTATAGAGGAGCAAAATTTTGTAGAAAATTCTCAAGCAGATGAAGAAAATTCCGAAAGCGAAAATGAAGAAATGGAGAGTGATGGCATTTTGAACCTTAGTATGTATATTACATTAAGTTGACGGTTTCGAACTCGAAAATTAAATTATTGAATAAAATTCTTTTTAAACATGACTTTGTTTGCTACTTCATTAAATTGGTAAAACTAATTTCTACTGTTATATTCGAAAGGTAAGTGTATACTCGAAAAAACGTTGAGAAAAATAGCAGTTTAGACACCAAATAATCTATTAAAGTTTTAAAAAAATCTTGGATGTGGGAACCTATAACCCGTAACCCTTTCTTAGAACTAATTATTTGTTAATTTTTTAGTTAAATTTTTATATGTTATATTCTGAGTGTATGAACAACTTTTTCGGTCACACCCGCTCTCTTAAGTAAAATCCAAAAAGGCTGTAATTATTTTTGGTCAAAAAAGAGGGAAAATTTCCTATATTGCATCGCCCAAACTTTAAGTTTGTTTTTGAATCTTTGAAACGGGTTAGCATTTTCCAAAGTTATGATATTCAAAGATAATTCCATATTGAATAATTTGCCATGATGGTCTAAAAAGCATATTATGTCTAAACGTTCACTACTTGTGTATATAAAAGTCTAGTAAAAATTGTGGGATTAAAAGTTTTTATTTATTATGAATTTTTAAAGAATTCCTTGAAAAAGGCATTTAATAAATAGTCGACAATATCCAAGAGTCATAGTTCAAACGCACTGTACAACCACAAAGCAGCTGCATGCATAACTGATTTTTATTTTGTTTCTTTCAGCAGTATTACATTTACATGCATACACACACATATTTGCAATCTACACATTGATAATACCAACTGACAAACATCTATTCCCGAATCTCTGACTGACTGCCAATAAGTCATACATATGCAACTATACCACGATGATCTTGATCTAAAATGCAAAGGCCATGTATGGTTTTTCTTTAATTTTGTTTGCCTTTTTTTCTTGTTTTGGTATAATTGCATTTCCAATCAATTTTCCATAGGCAAACCCATTTTGGTTATGTTTGACTGAATAGCCAAGGAAATTGCCAGTGAAAATTTAATGCAACTCTCTAAATGGAGAAAGCGGTAGAGTAAAAAAAAATCAAACACATTACTCATTTACGTATAGGATTTGCTGCAGAGAAGGAGATTGTATACTAAGCAGTTGAAGTTGCATAATTTGCATTTATTTGTTTGGCCATTATAATTTGTAAAGTGTAAGTATGCATCAATGTATGTTTTGTTTGTCAGCCGAGCTAATTAAATCTAGTGTCAGTCGCAAGTAAATTGATGTGGGTTTGATGAGGTGTTTTTGGTATGTTGCACAAAATTCATGACTGAATTCTTTAATTGTATTATTTTAAATAGGCAATCTAAATGAAAATTTTCAAATTTAAATAGGCTATATTTTAGATAAAGTAAAATTTCATAGCAAAATAGTAATATTTTCACTTTCTTCTGATAGTTACTAAAAAAAACCAAATTGTTTTAAACAAACTAAAATAAGGAAATATTTTTTTAAATACACTACAGCTCACCTAAAGTGAATCATCATTCAATCAATCATCCATTTTAGTTTCTTGGTTTCGGAAGACAATAAAGTAATTAGTTATATTACATTAAAAAAAAGTAAGAATGCTATATTCGACCATAACGATTCTTATAATACCCTTCACCATAATGTGAGTAGATATAGTGTTCACATTGGAGCTTAGCCGACATTTTATTTTGTTTTATTACATATTATTTTCGTTGCCATTTTCAATTTTAATGTTTTACATAGTTCTTGGAATTCTACTAGTCAAGCCCTAGTCATTTGATACACATATTGAAAAAAATATTCTATCCACCATTTCGTTTAGAGCACCATCTTGAATTTTAAGTTTTTATAGTTTACTGTGTTTAAGTGACCAAACCCTTTCATTTGATATCCATATTGTGGGGGTTGAAGGGATAAAGCCGTTTTAAATTTTTTATTATTTATTTATGTACTAGCTTGTGCCCGTGACTTCGTCTGCGTAGTTATCGGTATAAAAGGTAGACTTAGTATTAACAACAAAAATAAAAATATTTACAACACAAACAACCCGTTTAGGATGCGTTATGATGAGTTTGCCAACGACTACGCGTTATTATTACGATAAAAAGTAGCATATGTATTAATCTAGTTTGTCGTCTATCTATGTGCCAAATTTCATTTAGTTCCGTTCAGCCGTTTTTGCGTGATTGAGTAACAAACATCCAAACATACAAACATTCACATTTATTATATTATATAGTAAGTATGATTCCACTGGTTAAGTCCTTTTGTTTGATAGCAATATTGAGGGGGTTGAAGTGGGCACATTTTTGGTTATTAGATTTGACCCATATAAATATTAATTGTACGCTATATTATAGTGGCGGCCATCTATTATCTTTTTTTGCCATATTTGTGTTGGTATTGTAAGCTGTACGGCTTTTTGAACGGTTCTTTGTGTAGTTCGTGCACGTGATCGTCAACGCGTTGAAAAAATCTCAAACATTTTATCTTATTCCACGACGGCAGAGCTTACCTTTACACGTTGATTTTGGTTTGGTATCATTGCGTCAACGAATGAATCGGCGACTTTAGTAAGTTCCGCAGGGGATTCTGTGGAGGTTGCAACCACTGATTGTGCAAGCTCGGGCAAACGTTTTGCCAGAGGCCTTTTAAGGCTGCGTCTCCCAGTATTTTACCTGCAACAGGTTTGATCTTGAAGTACAGCTCGGACGGTTTTTTTGTCTCCCAGAGGAAGTTCTGATAGGAGGCGATTGAGACGACGCTGTTCACTGTCGGCGAAATGCTCTATAATTTTCGACTTCACATACTCGTATTTGTCTGTTTGAGACAATGTAGCTGTCACTTGAAACAATTGTGACATAATATTTGGCTCTACACAGAAAAAAATAAATATGAACTTTAATTACGAAATTAATATTAATAAATAAAAAATTGTTTAATTTTGCTCCAATCATCAAAATGATACTATTAATTAAATGAAAATTAAAAGTTTTAATTAAAAAAATATTGAGAAAAATATCAATTAAAACAGTATTAAAAAATTAATTAAAATTTCCATAATTTTAAAAAATTATTTTAATTAATTTAATCATGTCTATATTTGAGATTTAGTAATTATATAATAAAATCATTTATTATATCAATAACAAAAATTATTTACTGCCTGTTCAACGATGTCGAAAAAAATCCTAAGCGAACTTTCATTCGTACAAATATATTGAAAACAACAACAAAAACTAAAAATTTGTTTTTGTTTTCAACGTATTTGTACGAATGAAATTTCGCTTGGGTTTTCTTTCGACATCGTTGAACAGGCAGTTAACCTGTTTAGAAAAAAAATAAATATATTTTTTTGATATTTATATATTCTTTATATACATATATGGTACATATGAAGCTATGTTTTTAATTACATTTCGTTATTTATATAAAAATAATTTAGCATAAGAAGTAGGGTTCCATAAGTAGACATACTACACCATATCGAAAGCCGGAGATCCAAAAATAACTGGTAGCATCAACAACCTAGATATAAAGAATATTAACCGGTAAAAAGGCTTGATCAGACAGAAGAAATTCAACAAACTTACCTACTGAAATGAGAATTCTGAGGAATATAAGGGGATACAATAATTATTGGATTTGGGCACATCTACAATGAAACTGAAACCATTTATTATATAAAAATGAACATATTTTTATCTATTTTCACTTACCAGAACCTTTTCATGCAGATTGTCTACTATTTTTTATTATTCTGCTCCTTGAATAATAATTATATTAAATTTATTCTAAGAAATTCAAATTTCAAAAAATTTCATTTAAAATAACATTTTTTATTTTTTATTTATTTTATTCAACTGACAGAAATCTCTTTGTTTTTTGAAAATATTTAATATCAATTAAAAAAATTGATTCAGTTAATGAAAAATATAATTAAAATTTTTAAACAAATCAAAAAGTCAATTAATTAAACAAACTTAAGGAATATTTTTTTCTGTGTACCGGTCTGCGGTTATTCCAGATGCTGTAAACCAGAAATCCATGGTCATAAACCATGCTTCAATATTGCTGCTTAAAATTTGAGGAACTGGCAATCTGGCGTTAATAACCGAAACGTTCCCCGCTGACGCTTGTGAAAATCCACTATCGTTGGAGCCCGGTTGCTGTTGCTGCATTCTTTCGTCTTGGAATATTATTTTTTAAGTCCAACAATCACGCTATTTTTCGTAGTGAAAAAAAATATGGCGGCAATATGTACTTGATATTTATGCCGCTAAACAAAATGGCCGAAATTCCGCAATGATTTTAGCAATAATGTTTTAGTTTATAGTCCGCAAGAACTTACACAGGGGGTCACCAGTTTAGTTACTTGGGTAAGTAAACGTTTTCTTGAATTTTAATAAAAAACATGAAATTATTGATTTAAGTTTAATTTTTACTTTATTTATTAGTAACTAATATATTGCTTAAATTTTTATTTTGTACAATGAGAAACACGACCAATTGACTAGGGTAAGAAGGGAAGGTAATGGCGTATATTTTAGAGTTGCTGAGTTTTAACAACTTAACAATGACGAGTAAAGTACTCGGTACTAGTATTTGGTATCCACGGTGATGCCAAAGTCCTATATTCTGCTATTCAATCCCTTTATTTTGCTTCCAATATCGGTCCTCTATGTTATCCATAGCCTGTTCGTTAAAATTTTCTGAACGTAGCCTTTTTTTGTATTTTCGGAAACTAAGCAAATAAATTTTTATAAAATATTTGAGTGATGCGTAAACAAAAGAAGCAATTAAAAAATTATCGTTATTCAAAGACTTTTTATTTATAATATATTTTCACATACACTTAACATTTTAGAGAATTTATCTGTTATCAAAGGTAAACTGATTTTATTTGTAAAAAACCTAATCAAGTGAGTAAAAAATTATATAAGTTTTTCTGCATTCTTACCTAAAAATAACAAAAACTATTTGTTGCACCACCAGTTTTCATATTATAAATTTCTTTGCATACCGAATTCTCTCAATTTCAGTTTAAAGAAATTCATTTCTTTTTCAAAAATATATGATTTTTTTCAAGTGAACAGCAAGAAAGCAATTAGAATTTTATTCTTCCTTATTATATGAAAGATCAATGTATTTGGTTTATCAAACTCTTATGTAAACTTATAAACGGTGATTATAAGTATGAATTTTTATATGTAATTTACATTACACTCATTTAGAAAACAAAAAAATATATTTTATCTGAAAACTTATGTAAAAAAACTCCGTCTATATATTGATTGAAATCAACTTAAAAAAATTTTTAATTGATTCCTTTTTAATATAATGAAGCGTAAAGTAGATTGATATTGACGATTAAAGTATAATCAAAATCATCTATAACTACCTATCACATTGTATTATATTTGCTGCAGAAAAAAAAAACGGTTGCCGGGGTTATTTCATGAGCAATTGCATCACAAATCGTTTGCAATAATAATGTTGAAGTAAACACAACACAAAAATTGCAACAACCAATAATGTAACAAGACAGCCATGCTGCATCACAACAATAAACTATTACTAAAATTGAACACACACTATGAAACACATTCATTGTTGTCTTTACACTATAACACCTTATGTATGCCAGTATGGATGTGTGTATGTATATGTCGACATATACTCGTTTTATATCTATTGTGTTTATATGAAATATTTCTGTATATTTTTTTTGCTCATAGCAAACATAATGTATTGATGAATTATAGTTTTAGCAAAATTGTTTCATTTTATTCTTTGCTGACAAAATAATGTATCAGATCAGGTGAAATCTATTGGAAATCAATGTTGTGTAGAAAATTTTATTAAATTTAACCTTAAAAAAAATTGAAAAATTCTCAAAAACACTTTTAGCTTATTATAAAGTATTTATGGTGTATGTGAGGAAGAGTATAATACAATGTTCAAAATTTGACATTGATAAAGTGATTTTAGTTGTTGTTTTTATAGCAAGCGGAATGCACACGTAGCATGTGAGTTATATTGATTTCGGATTAAAGATTAAGTATGTACGTATGTAGAGCAAAGTGGAAATTAAATATGTGCAAAAAAAGTCGTACACAGGCGTGATTCAGAGGTGCCATGGTGTAATTATGGAGTTTGACAAGCATTTTCACAAAAAAAAAACTAATCAGCTGGGCTGGCACCGCCACCTGTATAAGTGTGAGAGGTGCAAACTGCTGCGCAAAACTTACCGTTTCAAAGATCTATACGGAAAGCGAATGACTCGACTAGTAAAACTTTTATTTTGCAGAAACAGTTTCAGAACATTTGCGGTAAAATTGTTACTTCAAAAGTTAAACAACTCTAGAAATGGACAACTCACTACACATTATTATTATAAGGTCCTGCTCTATTTAACCCAAATATGTACATTACATGCAGTGAGAACACATTTGACTATAAAAAGCCCAGCAATAATTTAAATCATAGATAAAATCAAGGCATTAAAAAATAACAAGTTGCCAGGTAAGGCCAATATAGCGTCGGAAATGTTATCTGCTAATAGATGGTTTTTGGACTATGGAACACATAAGCGACGAGCTGGAAGAGGGCATCATTGTGGAAATCACAAAAAAGAGACACTTATCCGAATGCTCTAACTGGACCCAGCAAAAAAAGTTGGAGGCAGAGCAAAGCAACTACTATAAATCCAAATAGTGATACAGCATCACAGTTTAACAATGTTGTGGAAATACATACAAGAACATGAGATAAAATTATTAAATTTTGTTTTTTTAAAGAAAATTTAACAATTAATACTTCAACTGTGCACTTAAAATAACAGGATACTAATACAAACATATGCACACACCTATCCCTTACTTGTGACAAAAGCTTAAAAGCTCAAAAAGTACACGTTTCGTGTAAAATAGGTTTGAATTCGATGCTTTTCGCTAAATATGCATGAGCGCTATGCACTTATTAGAATGGAGTGCAGTTCAAAATTATTTGCATGTAAACACATGATCTCCAGTGACACGCAAATGTTAAAATCATTAGTGTTTTCACCTAAATTAAATCACTTCGTCACCAGTTGAACCCCTGCAAATGCACTTTTATGTCATAGATTTTTTTGCTGAGAAGTGGTTTAACACTATTAAGCATGAATAATAAGTTTATATACCACAAACATTTATGCAGGCTGTAATCTAATCTTGAACAGAAGCTTGGATCAAAACAGACAGATTTTCGGATTTTCAAATCTTGTGTAGACTAAATAGAAGAAATAGACAGAGGGTCAATATTAAACAATCTGTAGAATAGATGTTTCACTTATATTTGATTTTTGTCGATTTCGATAAGGCTCTCAAACTACCATATTGAAAACTTTTGAGGGCTAACTAACTGCGCCTATAAGAGGCCTATACTTTTGCTCTGCTTGCATGGTGCCTAACCAAAATCAGCTGAGCAGTGGAATGTGAAATGAAAATTAGCATAAGGGTTATTTTTCGGTCTTATCTGTTTTTTAACTTTTTTCTTGATGTTGTGATTAATAGCGTTTCGAGAATCCTTCTAGCGATATTTAGTGGGGATTGTACAAGTAAGTGGGAGTTTTAGATTATAAGGTTAATATTTGCCTCTACATGGATACATTAAGCGATATGTCATAAAAGCTTAAACTTTTGAACCTAGAAGCAGACAAAGTCGGTTATAAGGTAAACAATGTCAAGACCAAAGCAATTAAGCCTTTAAAATCAGAAACGTGAGAGTACAGTATTTTTCGCTTATATCCTTTCAAATTCCAAAGAGTTTTTTCTTCTAGTAAGCGAGAAATGCATTTACAAGAAAATAAAAATGAATTAAATACCAATAAACAGTTGCTCATGTTGGGATGATTGTAAGAGTTAAATGTAAATATCCGACGTGAATATAAGCGGTGAATAATGGGAAGAACGTTGACCGCTTATGCTAACTCAGCAGTATGATAGAACTACTTAATAATAATATTTTTATTTGGAAAAACTATGCACATAGAAAGCCTCTTACAAAACAAGCAGAAGTAAATTAAAAAAATTGAACTCCAAATTGAAGTCAACATTGTTGTGTGGATGGAAGATGTGCAATAGTGCGACCGAAGCGATATTTGAAATTCGATGCCTGAGGAAGATAATAAAAAAGTTCTGCTTCAATAAATATTACAACTAATATTAGGCTTTGGTTAGCAGGTGCACATTTACGAGTTTTACATCAGTTGACTGCCTATCGTTCGTATTAATTCTAAATCAAATCATCATCATCGAATATGTAGACAAAATTTACATCTGAAGAAAATTAAGGTACTACGTACTAGATTTTAAATCGATTCCAAGATTACAATTAAAATCTTTATAATTACTTAATTGATATATTTATAACATAACAATTGAATTTTTGCAAATTAAACAAATTTTGATTGGATTAGGCCGCAAATTATTGCAGTTTGAAGTATATTTCTCTCTTTAGTTTTTATAATATTTTTGAAAGAAAAGAATCCTTTCACATTTGCTATTAAATGTAAAACTTAAAGTATTCATTTTGCAACTTTTGGTAAGTTCCGGAAACATAAATTCATTTGCCTCATTATAAAAACTGTTATTCGCTAATATTCGAATCTTTGTATAATTTTAATATTTCAACTTCAGCAACAATGATAAGTTTCCATATAAAATTACTAAAACTGGGTAGAG
This sequence comes from Phyto melanocephala, assembly GCA_941918925.1. Taxonomy (NCBI): domain Eukaryota; kingdom Metazoa; phylum Arthropoda; class Insecta; order Diptera; family Rhinophoridae; genus Phyto; species Phyto melanocephala. Next base: position 21,278,783 of record OW799237.1, on the reverse strand, counting down.
TTTTTAATTGTACTTAAGAAGCCATTTATGCTTTTCAAGTTTAATTGTACCAGAAAAGAATAATCGTAACAAGTCTTCCATTCCTGATCCATAAACTCTCATATAGTGTGAAGTATAAGTATCTCATAATGATTTAAGTGTAGTTCTTTATTTGTACTTTAAGCCTACGAATTATTTTCAGACAGACAGTGTCCTTAAATAACTGGGAAAGAAAACTCCTAATTTTAATTACTCCAAGAATACTAAGGAGTTTACAGGTAAAATGATATTTTTTGTTTAAATTCTGGACCACACTATGCGACTTTTTTATTAAATTTGCTTAAAAAAACATCTGCAGCATTAGATGCCTGATTAATGGAACTATTGTGGAAACAACAAGTGCTTACTCGAACGATCATGTTGGCTGTGCTTTTGGTATAGAGATTCTAATAAGAATTTTAAAATTTCGATCACGTTCGAATGTCGTAATTTGCCCCCTGGTTCGTTGGACATTTTTAGAAACGTATAGCTCAGTTACATATATAACAAAACAATATATCGTTGGTCGCAGGTAGACAGGTTCTAACACAAATAATTGTAACTTTACAGGAGAAGGCGAAAAGGTAAAAGAAACTACATTCTCACAATGTAATTTCCTTTGTAAAATTGCTTGTTAAACTGTTATTTTTGATTCCACTTTATAACATTTTTGTGACAAGCTGTATTTGTGTGAAGTGTATTAAAATCACTGAAAAACTTAATTTCGTAATAAATACGAGTTAGGGCCTTTCTACTTGTGGCCATCGATGTACAGCTCGCATAAGAATAAAACATAAAGAAGCAAAAATTAAGCCATAAAGACTTTTTTTCAAATAAAACTCTTTAAATTCAACACAAGATACAAACTTAAAATACACATAAGCTCCAAAATATATATATTTTCCTTCACTAAAAAATCCTTTGTATAAAATCTTCATACTATCCAATCATCTCCTATTACTCTCTAGAGCATTTGTGTCTAAATTTCATCTATAAGTTTATGTATCAAATACTATTTATGGTCACTAGATATTGTAATTTTTCCCATATCTTACTCTCGACATGACACAACATTATATACAAATAAGCCACTCTATTGTCTGAGTGTGTTGTTGTATTTTATTTTCTTTGTTGTTATTGCCATTCATCGATAGTCTATTGTTAAGCTATAATATGTGGTAATTGTGGTCACTCTAACAGGCACGTGTAAACCGAAGCACATACACAAACTTACAGACAAACATACCAAAAAGAGGTAGAGAAAAAAATAAATTGAGAAAAAATAATGGATATTACAACAAACATAAAATTATTCAGCAATAATGGTTTGGTTTACATATGTAGTTAGTTGACATGAAAGTTAAGGACAAAGTAACATACATACACACACACCTTAGAAATAGAATTCCCAGGAAATTGAGCCAATCAAATGTGATTGTATGTATAATTTGAAAAAAATAAAAGAAACAGGTAGTAATTTGTTATAGAGGATATTGTGTTAAATTAACGACAAAACTATTAAATTAAATCATAGCAATCATAGGGAGTTAATTTCGAAATGTTGAGGCTTAAAGTAAGAACTTTTATAGATAAATATTTTGTAAAGCAAATGGTATAAAATTCGAAATAGTAGAGCTTAAATGCAGATACTTTCAGCTTGGGGCAATGATTGCAAAAATGTTGCCAAAAAACCATGGATCCTTTGATTTCCGATATACAAAACAAGGTGTAGAATTTTGAATTAAAACACTGCACTGAAACTGCATAATGTCGCATCAAACCACATCAACTTCATTTGGAGGTAGTGTTTTAGTGTTTTGGTATTGTTTCAGGACTCTAATGTCTTAGTTGTAGCAAATAAGGAAGGTCAGATTTTCGATTATTTTTAAAAACCATGTATCGGAAATTATCCGCACAGAATTGTCTATTAAGTCTTTCAAATTTACTGGATTTTTGACATGAACCAAATACTTGGCGTAAATAGAACCACAATCAAAGGTTTAGTAGCACAATATTGGTGGTGAATTGACAAGACCATTTAAGAAATAAAATTTTTTAGGATATTTTCTTTAGTAGATCGTCAATGAAGTTAGAGTGGTTTGATGGTTAAAGTGGCAAAGTTTAAACCAAAGGTCTCAGATTATAGCTGATAAAAAATTTTTTTATCGCGGTATTCGAGAAAAAACGAACTAGTCTGCTCCCTAAGATTTTGGTTCATAATTCTGGGATAAGGAAAACGCAAGCATTAAAAAAACTTTACAGTCTAAATAGCAAAATTTGGGTGCCCCGGTGGATTAGTCAGTAGTGTGCTGGTCTGCTAGTTTGGGGGTTGCGGGTTCGATTCCCGCCAGAGACTCTGCTCTCTTCTCTCTTTTCTATTCTATTCTTACTTTTCTATTCAGGTATCACAATGGGATCAATAAAATGGGCCCAAATGAGCTGCACAACAGCTGCCTGTTCTACCTAAATGGCAAAACTTTAAGCAAGATCCTGCACCACATAGCACGGATCTGCACTACGAAACAATCATAAAGATGCGTTGTTCCAAGTATATGGCAACTGGCACCCTTATCATCGGCGGAAAGGCTACATTATGTGGTTTAATTAACACAAGCACCGGCACCATGTGGCAAAATCTGACGGTGCTCTTACCACCGGGTTGAGTTTCTGACTCCCAACCGCCGCACACAGGTACAAATAACCGAATTACGACAACATAAATGGAATGCTTAATGTTGTTAAATGAACCATCTATTGCACTTAATATGTTCTGTATACCAGTACGCAATCAACCTATAACTTATTATTTTTTTAACGCACCATATTAGTCTGCATGTGCCTGCCAAGTATTATTCTCTGTTGCATGCACTTCTACCTGTCAGCAGCATCTATAGCGACTGTTATTGTTACACTTGACAATCTATATATAAAGTGTGATGTTTTAAGCGTAGTTTTTTTAAAAATCTAACAAAACACTCAAATTTGCATTCATTTTTATTGGGACCGATAAAGTGGTCTTTGCCATTTACTTTTAAAAAATAACTTAATGTAAATGTTTCCCGCGGCTCCGGTTCAAATGGTTCATTCGTAAGGTACAATTTTGCACCACTTTCTCGAGCATTTTGGGCTGTATTCCATGAATAACACGTGTAATGTTGTACGCAATCGTGTTTGGCTTGTCCACGAAGACCAACGACTTTACATAACCCTACAAGAAATAGTCAAGAGACGTCAAATCACATGATCTTGGCGGCCAACTAACAGGGCCATTTCATCAAATTAATTCTTTAATATGTCCATTGTTTTACGAGCTGTGTGGCATATGGCACCGTCTTGTTGAAGCCACATATCAACAAAGTCCAACACAGCCAATTAGGGCAAAAAAAGTAGCGTATAATTACTCAATATCGTTCGCCGTTGACGGTAAGGTTGCCTTCACGGTCGTCTTTGAAGAAAAATGGACCGATGTTTCCACCAGCCCATAAACCCTACCAAACTGTCGTTTTTTCGAAATGCATCGGTATTTCTGTACGGCATATAGCTGTTCTTCACCCCAGATGAGACAGTTTTGCTTGTTTACGTATCCATTTAGCCAGAAATGAGCCTCATCGCTGAACACAATTTTTCGATAAAACAGTGGATTTCAATCGAGCTGTTGTAAGCACGAATTTCGATAATAAATTTCAACATTTTGCAGTCGTTGCTCGTTTTTGAGTTTTTCCACGATGAAATGGCAGAGTATACTGAGCACTTTTCACTTTCACCGATGTAGTTCGGACATAATTACCAACCAGTGCTGCCAGCCCAAAAACTTAGTTCATAAAAAATCACCCTTTATAAAAATGGTGTAAACAATGTTTAGTAATTCATAAAATGAGAACAGCTGAGCCGATTTCTGTAAATTTTTTGTCAGTTGTTTGTATTTTTGAGGAGAAGATTTTTACGAAAGAAAATTTCGGAAAATCCCTCCGAAAAAGTCGGAAAATTTTAAAAATCGAAAATTGAGTTTTTGTATGAAATTTTGTGTGAAATTATTCCTTATAGCTTTTCAAATGAAAAAATAGAAAGTTCTCAGTGTTGTTTTATTACTCTAAAGTTTGTCGGAAGGCTTATTATTGGGGCGAGGCGGAATTCGCTGGGTCTGCTAGTTTTGTATAAATTTATATTAAAAATTTTTTAAAATAATATTTTTAACCAATTTTATTTGCAGTTAAAATAAAATAGCAATTATATATTGTGTAGATATACTAGACTCTTTTTATTATGAAATATATTGAAAAATTTACTTTACCTAGAGCTATAAAAAAGTTTCAAACAGTTCCACGACTTTTTCTTGTAAGTAGAAAAAACAACTATTAAAAAGTGCAAAACAGTCAAGTGGTGGTTGTCCGCTATCCTTTTCTATAAAAGTACGTTATTTTAAATACGATTAATTTTTTATAGGCAATGACGGTAATACGAAAATTTTTTAAGAGTCACTCGCTCGTTTCAAAAAATACTGGAATTCATAAAGACTTAATAGAAAGGTTTGCAAATATACTGTCAATAATTTCTTGTGGGAATTACATCAAGGAAGACGTATTTAAAAACTATTGCTTTGAAACAGCAGAAATGGCCATTAAACTTTATGGCTTGTATAAAATGAGTGCCACTGTTCATGGAGCTGATATTTTAAAATCTTTACTTTTACCAGTAGATCAACTGTAAGAAGATGTAATTGAAGCAAGTCATAAAGAAGATACAAATTTTAGACAATATCACTCCAGGAAAACTTCAAGAGTTAATACTAACCATGACATATTTAACTGAATGCTGATTTCTTCGGACCCTGTTGTGACCAATAACCGAAAAAGGCTTAAAAAAAAGTAAGGAAAATTTTAATGAAACTGTATTAAATATGCTAAAGCTGCCTATTTTCTGTGGCAACGAAGAAGAGAATTATGAACCGGAGTTTGTTGACGTCCAAGACTATGAAGATGTTAATATAGATTAAAATAATAAATATTATATTTTTTCCCCGTATCTCATCTTGATAATTAAAAAAAATGTGAAATAATTAAAATTCTTATTCGAAATATTATCATCGCCAGTTGATCAAATTAAATATAATTATTAAACCCGCTTTATATAAGTATTTTTATTCTATGTTTTAACTATGCCTAAAGTTTTGAAATCAGAATTTTTTATTTTTAACAATTGACATCAAAAATCACGTGTAATAAGTTTTAGGCGAATTCGATCAATTTTTTTAAAAATTGTCAAACATATTGGATTCGCCATTTTAATTTTTTTTTAAAAACTGACATTAGATTCGTAATCTGCGACTCTAAAAACCTTAAGTTATACAGTTTTATTAAAATTTATTAAATCCATATGAAGTAAATAAATTGTGTCGCACTAAATGTTCAATATGTCCCTCTGTGCGTCGCCTCTGTGCGCTCAACATGTCACAGGTGACAATCTTTAGTACACTTATTCTTGGTTAATGTAAATATATCTTACAAAGGAGCCCGAAGACCACAGATCTGCCACATCTTCATGCATTAGCCATTAAATAATCAGTCTTTGTTTCTGTTGGAGTAGAATTAGCACGTCAGAGACATCAGTGGTTGCTACAGTAGACGCCCCATTTATTTAGATGGAAAATAAATGATAACCAAGGCATATTCATACGCATATATGTAACGGCGAATTAATACAACAAAGCAACTTATTTCTGCCAAGGCCACTTCGTATATCAGGGATGGAAAAGATGTTATAATATGTTTAATTTAATAAAATTTGATTAACAAAATGATCAATATTTGTAAAACACATTATAAATGCATCAAAAGTAGCAAATATACATAACTTTGGCACATTTATAATCAAAAAGTACACTCAAGTTAATTGTTAAATACCAAAATCAAAATCTAAATTTCCATCCGTGAATTAATAAATTAAATCAAGACGAATTCAACAAATTTTGACAAAATGTTTACCCATCAGATAAGCTGATAATTTTACTAGTATGGATTCGCCTTGTAATAAACGAAACTATAGAAATAATAATTGATATTTCAAATTTCAAAAGAGTTTCTTTGTGAAGGCGAAACTCTCGTAAGCTTTCTTGCCTTAAATGCAGAAATTTTGTGGTATGCCATTGAGTGAAGTAGTACAATCGCTAACTTTGCGAATTTTGTTAGGCCCTACCTAAACACAGGTCATTATCAAAAAATTTTCACTGTAAAATACTGCTCTAATCCTTGTAGGGAATATCGAATCCAGTCAATTGAGTTCTCCTTACTACAACGATCTAAAGCAGGAACTCATGTTTTTGCTCATGTTAGAGGATCATTAGAGAAGCTTAAAAGTATTATTAAAATAAGTGTTACAGCAGTTTTATTAATTTAATTTAGTCAGATAGTAAAATGACAGATAGCCCACTTTAATGTTTTCCAAATTAACCATGATTTTCAAAATAAATAGGTGTAATATTATTCAAGTGATGTTTAGGTAGTCTATTTATCATAAAAGGTTACAGCAAGCAGTTGCCACAGTAAAGAAACTGATGATGAGTTAATCCTGGCTTAACGAAAATAATTTCAAAAATAACATCCGCTATATAACTTAAAACTGTGTAAAAAATACCTTTAAAGATATTTTTATATGCAAAGTAGGGATATAAATTTTTAACAATTTTTTTAAAATACCAAAATTGGCATAGCACAGTCCGATAGAGCATAATAGTGAAATGCTTGATATTACAAATATTAAATGCCGCAACGACATGCAATATTTGTTTGAAGTAGGAACTGCTTTTATATTATTTTAAGAAACCAAAAAAAATTTCTAGGTATACATTTTAAACCTATACACTAGGGTGATCGATTATTCGACATTTTTAAGAAACCGGTTTTCAAATAGTTTGAAATTTAGAATTTAAAAAAAACCGGTTGCTCTTTTGAAAATTTAAAAAAAACCGGTTAACCGGTCGAATACATAAAATATAATTTTTTGTTATACCCTTGACAGAGATACATACATATATAGGTATAAACTAGTTTGTTCTATGGTTTAATTGCATTTTAAGTTGACACACATTCAATGGAATTATTATAAAATGCCGTTATATAAAATAAAGATGTTAAAGGACAGACACTTTTTACCTTAAAGTGACCAAAAAGTTAAGTTTAAGAACTAAATTAATTTATTAAAAATAATCGGTATTTGCTCTGGTTCTGCCATATAAAAAAAATCTTTGTTACAAGGAGGTTTTAATAATGAAAAATATAAAAAAGTCACTTCACTGCTTACGGTAGTCGACTTTATAGGCAAGATGTAATAATGACCCTTTGTGTGCCAAACTGTTTTAGCATACAAGTCATATGTTATCAGAGATATTAGTTAAGCTATAGGTAGTCTTTAGTACAAGTCGCTAGATATCGTAGAAGCAAAATATTATGAAATTCGAAAATGAGATCAAAAAGTATTGCAAAAAACAAAAATTTTGTCGAAAAACTTAACTGAACGGCTGATTATCATAGCAAATTATAAGCGCAACAACGTATAAAATACTTTTTAACCAAATTATATTTCTTATTTTACATTTGTTTTTGAAACAACAAATAAATTTCTTACAATATTATGGAAGATTATTTAATAAATTTTCTGACTTTTCGAAATTTTTTGAGTAATAAATATACTATGGTACGTTTGGTTACAAAGATAAATGAACATAAAACTAAAAATGAAAAAAACCGGCTTCTGTGAGTAAAAAAACCGGTGTATTCGACATTCGAAAAATTAACATTTGGAAAAAACCGCCAGGTGAAAGAGTAAAAAAACCGGGTTTTCCACCGGTTGTTAAACCTAATCGATCAACCTACTATACACATATGCCTATACGTTTGTTAAAACTTAAGAGCCATTAAAGCGATTTTAGCTAATATATTAACCCATTTCCATCCTCTGTTCGCACTTGCGAACACAAAACTTACTCATTTTGATCAGTAATTTTTCCTGCTTTACTGAACCGTCATGTTTAAATTTTTTACGCAGAAGTGTTGTATATATTCTTAGCTTATATAAATAAGAAATAATAATTTTGTTAATAATATATTTTTTATGCTATTCGCGATTTTTCTACACCACCATTTTTAGAGGTTTTTAATTAAACCGATCATGTATATTTATTGTAAAAGACTTAAAATTGTAACTATGCAGTCTTTACAGCAACAAATAAACAAAGTAAAATCAAAACTAAAAACTAGGAAAAATTTTAACACAGCTGTTGTACTTAACAGCAAATATTGCTGTTCGCTGGCTGCTATTCAACATCTATAATTGAAAAAAAAAAAATGCTCAGAGACATAAAGCAATCTATACATTACTTAACGATAAGCTAACCAAGGAAAATAAATTTTAACTTCCTGTGAGATTGATTGGCCTATAATGTGTTTATTCCTCAGGTTATACTATTGATAGACATTGCAAACTCAAAATACATGCAGTTTGGCATATGGAGTTCCGATTTGTCGATCGATGAAAAAATGGTTCCATACATCGAACGCCACTCATGTAAAATGTACATAAGAAACAAACCGATTCAATTTGGTTACATATTATGGCGTATTTGCTCTTCAAATGGGTATTTGTATAACTGTATACCGTATTCGGGTGCCAGTGATAATTATGATTGCCAAATCGGGTTAGGTGCAGATGTTGTATTAAGAATATTACAAAATGTTGAAAACACAAATTACAACAGAGTTTTTTTGGATAACTTTTTCACGTCATACCAACTAATGTGTTTGCTTAGCGAAAAACAATTTTGTGCAACTGGAACTGTCCACAACAATAAAATTATAAGGGCACCTTTAAAAACAGGAAATGAATTGAACCGTGGTGATTCTGACTTCTGATCAAGCGAACAATATATTGGGTTGTCGTTGGACTGATAATAAAGAATTGACAATTTGTACTAATTTTGACCAAATTGAGCCATTTCACTCGGTAAAAAGATGGAAAAAAAAGAAATAAATTCGGAAGTTATCAGCAGCCACAAAATGTTTTTAATTATAATTTTTGCCTGACAATGCCGTTCAAAGTTATTGAATATATATTCGCTCTAAAAAGTGGTATAGGACGTTTTTGTTTCAGTTTTAAGCGCACCGATTATCAATGCATGGAAGCTACACTGCTTTGCTTCAAAGGAAAAGAACGAAAAACCTATGCCACAAAAAGCTTCCAAATTATAATAGCAAAACAGCTTTTGTTGTCATCTGAAAGAATAGATAAGTCTCCAGAATTTGTACCTCGCAACTTATAAAGAGTCAATTGAGAGCACATTTCCGTAGAGCAGATAGATGGAAAACGTTGCAGATTAAAAACCTGTGGAAAGCCAATAAAATGAATGTGCCAAAAGTGTAATGTACATTTACATCCTATATGTTTTGAGGTGTACTATAATTTCATAATTTTTCTTAATAAATATAATTGATAAAATCATAAGAAATTTGTGTTAATTGTATCTATAGATATGAAAAAGAAAATCATATGAAATTTTTTAAAACAAAAAATAATAATGTTGAATAGCGGCCAACGTTCGCGCTTGCGAACACCGATTTCTGACGATCTCCACAGGGCCACGTGAATTTTGATAACGAATTTGAATTCAGTAGCCTCATGTTATCTAGAAACCTGGATTTCATCGAATTCGGACGACTTTTATGTTTCGCGGCTGGAAATGGGTTAATACCAAAATATCAGAATTGTTTGTGTCCGATATGCGAGCTTATCTAAGGAAAATGGTTTGACATATGAGTTTCAGACCAACGATTTCGCGACGACAACTTCAAAGTTTTATACCAATCACTTTTAGTGCTGTTAAAGACTGCTTTATTAAGAATTGGAAAAAAGAGGATTTAGTAACCCGAAACACACAAAGAAGTAATATTTATGCGGAGCGTGCCATTAAAGTTGTTCAGGATATATATCCTTTATGTAAATCTCCTCGAACTTTAAGTCTTAAATTTGTATCTTTCAATAAATAACTTATAATTTTTCTTATTTTTTGTTATACATATGTATGTCTTTATATATGCAACTTTGAGTAATTTAAAAAATAATAAATTTTTACATAATTTTGTATACACCTGTGTAGAAAAATTACATGGTGCGGGAAATTTGTTGATAATAATTACAAAAGATTTTGATTTTTGTGGTTACTAGGACATGGTTGACCTCATGTTACTATGCCAAAAAATTGGTTATGTCCCTAATGTACAGCAAACATTGTACACATTTCTTTTATAAAAAATTTTATATAGAATATTTTTTACTTATAGAAAATTTATTTATAAATTTTAGTTTAAAAAACTGGCAAATAATTACATTTGATAAAAAATTACAACAGCAAAAAAAAAATACTTTCCAGGAAACGTTACATCTCCGTCATTTCTACTTAGTTCTAAACCATTTTTAATAAAAAAAAAACAAAGTGTTTCTAACTCAAGTTGCAGCAACACGACTACTAAACATTTAACTTAATGGTTGTCATGACATCGTTAAGCTTATGACTGACTGATTTACAAAATGACTAACAGCAAGCCAATAGCTAAGACAAACTACACGTTCAGCAAAATGAAAAGTAAATTAAATACCCTAAAGTGTAACAATATAACAGCAACAACAACAAAGGCAACCATTAGACACTTAAGTTCAAACCCACGATTTCAGGTCTTTACTAGACAGAAGAGAAAACAGAAGAAATTTTCTACAACAAAAAATTATTGGACTCGCATGTCAAATAAAAAAAGATAACATCATAAAATCAAATGTTTTTAACAAACACATAAAAAACGTATAACATAATCGTATTTCTGTTGATGTAGAAACAACACAATTATGGTTAAAAGGAAGTGGAACTCAAACCGGAAACAAGTGTTTTTGTTTTAATTTAATTTGCGTGGTAATACAATTATTGGCCCCACTTGGATTTCGAGACAGGCAGTGTGAAAATGTTATACTTTTGTACATCATATACACATACACACGTATGTACATACTCACATTAGTACATTAATTATTTACAACATCATGTTAAGCATTTTAGTTTTCATATAACCATGCATGTGAATATATGAGTTATAATTTTATATTTATTTTTTTCTTCATGATTATTATAAAAATTAACACCTCAACACATTGTCACAGTAAATATACACGTTTACATGATGAAATCGTATTTCATAAACTCTCTCATACTTATGCTTATTTAGAAATGAATGAACACGCACATTAACATACATATACGAGTTATACGTAAGTGACTGTAAATATACTTACACATATCAAATATAAATATTAACTAGACTTACACACATTTGTACATGCAAATGTTTTGTATGAATACATTTATGTAGGGATGTGGTAGTCAGAGTTTTAGTGCAAGTATAGCATGAATGTGTGCGTTTGAATGTAAAAGCTAAATATCATGTTGCGTGACAATACACAATTTTCACACATAAGTAACCTACAAAGTATACTTCACATTTACATACTTTCGTCTCCCATAAATATGTATTCAGTTATACACATAAGTATGTATATTACATAAGTGGTTAAGCAGTGTGTAAGTGGCAAGGATGTTGAAAAATGTTAAGTTTTACAGTGATAAGAAAACAATAAAAAAAAAAATTGATGGTTTTAATTATTTTATTTATGGTTGTTACCGGCACTACTCTTTATCATTATAAAAAATTGAAATTAACTTCACGCTGTATGTAATGAATGCTGTAGCGCAATCAATGTAAATGTTAAAATCTTGTAGTATGTATTTGTTGTGTAAAATTTTGGACAATTTACAATTTTGAGCGCCATTAACATTATGAATGTTTTATTAAAAAACCTGTGAAAGCAGCAATTTTAAAGGAATTCCAATACAGACTTTCATTTGTAAAGATCTGCTCTTGGCAGCCATACTAGAAAAAGTTTTAGCACATACCCAGCAAAAACTAGGTAATGACTTGCTCTTACTAAACAACATACTTTTCAATGACTTTTACATATCGTCTTTCTTATTAAGAAGTATTTTACTAATGACTTGATTTATAATGTGATACGTATGGACTTGTTTAGATACACACACAATACAATTTCTTGTTGGGAAATTTTCTAGAAGTCATTCAAATACATAACCTTTTTAATTCTCATTTAGTTTAACGCGCTTAAGGTATAAGTAATAGTTATTTTGGCACCAGCGGCGAAGCAGTTCATTAAAAAAAACTGATGGCTTATTAATTTTTACTGATTTTTATACCCGCCACCAAAAAAATGGTGGGGGTATATTCATTTTGTCATTCCGTTTGTAACACATCGAAATATCCATTTTAGACCCCATAAAGTATATATATTCTGAATCAGGGTTTGATTTGATGACGATCTAGCTATGTCCGTCCGTCTGTCCGTCTGTTGAAAGCACGATAGAGGTCGCACCGAAAAAGCTAGGGGACTCAAATTTTGCCAGAATCTTTCTTATAGACAAGGTTTCTTTGGTATTGAAAATGGGCTAAATCGGGATATTAGGAAGAGAGTTATAGCTCGAAAAGTAAGAGTAGGTCGAAAAAACCGTGTCCTTCAAACATCGAATAAAATGGAATTGTGTCCAAACGCATTAACGTAGACTCATGAAACTTCGAATATATATTTCTCGAGAAAAAAAAATATTTTTCCCCGAAAATTATCTAAATCTATGCATTAGGAGAGGAGTTATCGATCAAAATGTACGAAAATTTATACCGCACAGTGTATTTTTCGGTATATTTAAAAACAAAAACTCATAAAAGCAACAAAATTGGATGTAGGACTCTGAAATTTTGCACGCCTTGCTTTTTGGTGAGACGCTTTTTTGTAACGGAAAATTAATGTACCACGCCCACTTTTACGCCCACCTCCCATATAACGTTTTATTTAAAATTTATATAATTTCTTTATTAATAAAGATTTTGGAATTATAAAAGGGCTATATTGAAACACATAAGTTGTACTCGTTCGCAAAAATAACCTTGACACGCCTACTATAACGCCCACTTTTCACGTTATCTACTGTTAATGAAATTTAAAAGCTCATAAAACCGCCAAAATTAGAGGTATGATGACAAAATTTTCTACGTATATCCCCCTAGGCATTGTCATTACTGTGCCAGAAAATTAGGGTTCCACGCTCACTTTTACGCCCACCTCCCATATAACGTTTTACCTAAAATTCATATAATTTCTCTTCTACTAATGATTTTGGATTAATAAAGGACTATATTGAAATACCTTAGTTGCACTCATTAGCAAAAACAACTTTGAAACGCCTACTATAACGCCCACTTTTCACGTTATCTAGCGTTAATGAAATTTAAAAGCTCATAAAACCGCCAAAATTAGAGGTATGATGATAAAATTTGCTACGTATATCCTTCTAATCAATGTTATTGCTGTGCAAAAAAGTTTAGGTGACACGCCCACTTTAACGCCTACCTCCCATATAACGGTTTATCTTAAATTCATGTAATTTCTCTATTGACAAAGTTTTTGGGAAAATAAAGGACTATATTGAAATATCTAACTTTAATTTGTTAGCAGAAACTTTATTGAGACGCCTACTTTACGCCCACTTTCATTGAAAGACTACATTTACAAAAGCATTTTAGTAGCATATCGAAGTTATAAAGGGTGGTTAAATTTTAAGGACCGATGTTGAATTTAAATAAATAAATAAATAAATTATTTAGGATATTATTAGTATTTCTTTTTGTAATGATAATATTTGTATGCTTTAATTATGTATTTAACAAAATATCGGCCAATTGGCCCTCCCATCCTTGGCGCCACTCCTCTATCTGATGGTCCAAATTTTCAATGAAAATGTTGATGCTCAATTGTTGCGCATGATGATGAAGCGAGGTTGACTGCTATTTTGCCACACTATCGCAAAAACCAGCAGTGGTTTCCATTCAACGAACTAAGAAGGCATTCACAGATTTTCTAACATTTTATACAGACCTATTTTGCAGAAATTTAAATATTTTTCACAATTCTCACGATTGTGGACGAATTTGAACGATTATTTTTATCAAAAGAATTACGAAGTGCACAAAATGCATTTTGACTTGAACGCCCATTTTTATAAAAAACCTGAATAACTTTAAAGCGTTGCTCATTTGCGTATCTTTCCGCGGATCAAATTGAATAAGTTTGAGATTGAGAAATGTTAAATGAAATGCAGAAAACAAATTTAAAGATTAGGTGTAGTTCACCTTCAACATGGGCCCTTAAAATTTAACCACCCTCTACAGAGAAAGTGATACATATTTTATTATAAAGAGATTATTCCATAGCGAATAACAAATCAATAAAAATTGTGTTTTAAATGTACACAAAATTGGTGGTGGGTATAAAAGATTCGGCACAGCCGAATATAGTGCTCTTACTTGTTAAATTTCAAATTAACATATGTAGAATAATTTAACCGAATTTTTGTCCTTTAAGCAACCGAAGGACTCCTGTAAGTCCATAATAGTAATAAGTTACTTTAGGTTATTATTTGTTGCTACAAAAGGAAGTACTTATTTAAGTCCCTATTTGCAAGCGAGCGTGATGAGTTAAGTTTGACAATGATGCTACTGTTTGGCAACAGTTGTTTCAAAAATTTTCAGATATCCTACCTAATTCTCTAGTAACTTTAGACACGCGGCATTTCACATGCGACATTTTGTTCCATCATACTTTTTGAGTTTATTTTTTTTAATTTTTATATAATTAGACTTGCACAAAATGATTATAAATGCTTTTTAATATTTGCACAACAAAAATTATAAACTTAACAAAATAACTTTAATAAAAAAATAAAAAAAAATAAAAATACGTGTATTCTTTGCAACTTAACTGACAATAGCATTACTAATGGCAAACAAAGTCTTTTTTAAAGGAATTTTAGTCCTTTTCACTTCCTGCCATTTCCTGATTTGACGTGCGTATGGCATTTCATGTTCTAAAAGTTTTTTGGGCCTCTCCCGTTGTCTTATGCGATTATGTTTCCGTTTATCTTGAATTATATAATCTTTACCTTCAGCCAGTGCTTATTTTTTAACTGATAGTTTTATATTTTTGTTTCGTCATCCTTTAACCTTTTTCTCAACCGTTTGCAGTTGGCTTTATTTTTTCCCCGTTGTTTTTGTTTTTTTGTACTATTTACATATTCAAATAAAGAAATTTCAGAAACAAAAATAATTTGTAATTTATACATTAAACACTTATGATGTCGCACGCTACAAATTTGAATTCTTAAAGAGAGCAAAGCGCTGATTATTTTCCAGAATTTCTTTCTTTAATTTGATTCACAATTATAATGTCTGCTTGCTACTAAAATTTGATGCGCATTTTACACATACCTTTGACTCACTGACAAAAAATATTCTATTTCAATATCGCACGCTACATCGAAATATACGGTAAAGCAAAACAAAACTTATCGTAACTGGTAATCCCATTGTGCCTTTTATATATTTCTTATATTCCTTAAATGTTAACCGATATTTCAAAGAGAAAATATCAATGCATAACGTTTCTTATTAAGATTATTAAGAAAAAAACATCCAATGAAAATGCTTGAAACAGAAAATTTTCACTTGTTCGACTTTGCATTCGAATATTTTAAAATATGTTATGAATAAATGACAAACTTGTTTATATTACACAAGTTTGATAGATTCACTGTAAAAATGTGTTAAAACATCATACTTTTTTAGACTTTGCTTTTTTTGGCTGCGGTTGACATTTTTGTAGAAATGCCCATATAATTTTGAAGAATACAGCTCGCTTGATATATGTATTTGACACATCTAAATCGCGGAACTAAATCTTTCTCACTTTTTGACAATAGAATAATGTCTTGGTATATAAAACTATGTTTATTAGATTTCGGATATTAATTTATAATCACATTTATGTATGTGTGTATTTATGTGTGTATTTATGTGTGTATGAATGTGTATACAAATGTGTGTTTAAATGTGTTTATATATAAGTGTATGAAGATCTATATATTTCTATTATATTGTGTTAAGTGCAAATGTTCAAACTAAATTAAAAAAAAAAAAAATAAAAAATTGCCGTTAACCGAAATAATTTGAAGTAAATGTAAATAATATGCAGACCTTATTGAGGAACATAACCCAAGAAAACCTACACTCATGAGTTATGAATGTGAAAGTCAAACTTTACTTAAAACGAAGGACTGAAAAGTTGAATCTTAAAATTTTGCGAAATTTATACCATAAAAAAATTTATTTATTTTTAAGGATATTGCTCCAATAGTGTTAATTTTTCTTTAGTTTATTCTCATTTGGTTTATGAAAGCTTTATAAAGGGTGTTTTTTTAAGCCCGATAGAACTTGAAATTGTAAAAAATAACACAAAAAATTAAATTGTAATCAAAATTTTTTTTTTATTCGAAAGATCAATACGTGACATTAACATTTGAAAATGATTTCGGGCATATGGGCACCGCGGCTGTTCTTGACGAAGCGCATTCTGGACGTCCGTTGTTTTATCGCAAAATTGTGTTCAGCGATGAGGCGCATTTTTGGCTTAACGGGTTTGTTAATAAGCAAAATTGCCGCATATGGAGCGAGACCAATCCACAAGAGACCCTACAGACTCCATTACATCCAGAAAAATGCACCGTTTGGTGCGGTTTTCACGCTGGTGGCATCATCGGACCTTATTTCTTCAAAAATGAGGCCGGAGCTCGCGTTACGGTCAATGGAGATCGTTACCGCACCATGATCAATGATTTTTTGTTTGAAAATATGGATGACATTGATCCGGAGGAGATGTGGTTTCAACAGGATGGCGCTTCATGCCATACGGCGAACGCAACCATCGACTTATTGAAATCAAAATTTGGCGATAAGTTGATTTCGAGAAATGGACCTGTCAATTGGCCTCCAAGGTCGTGCGATTTGACACCTCTCGATTATTTCCTGTGGGGCTACGTGAAGTCACTGGTTTATGCTGATAAACCAGCAACAATTGACGCCTTGGAGGCCAGCATTGTTCGTGTTATTCGTGACATACGGCCAGCAGTGCTCGAAAAAGTGGCCCAAAATTGGACGTCCAGAATGCGCTTTGTCAAGAACAGCCGCGGTGCCCATATGCCCGAAATCATTTTCAAATGTTAATGTCACGTATTGATCTTTCGAATAAAAAAAAAATTTTGATTACAATTTAATTTTTTGTGTTATTTTTTACAATTTCAAGTTCTATCGGGCTTAAAAAAACACCCTTTATATGGTTTAGTTAACAGATTTTAATTTTTATGAATTAGACTGTTAAACTTTTCCACAAATTTTGCGCTATAAAGGTCTACTGGTCATCTAGTATAAACACCAGTGAAATGCATAAGAACCAGCTTAAACATACCAAGTTGATAACTAAAAATTTGTATACTTTTTTGCTTAAAGCTTATAAGTTCTTTACTAGTTTTCCTATAAAAAATAATAGTTCTTTGTTAGAAAATAGAAGTGTTGACACTATCGACAAATATTTAATACACAGGCACAGACTTGCACAGCAAAAAAAAATATTTACATAATACAGCTGACAGCAATAATAACATATACATACAACAAAACAGAAAAGAACAAAACAACTGCAACAATGCTTGAATATTAATGATTCTTGGATTTTTTTGTGTACCAATACTTAAACCTATACATACACAATATCGTAACACTACAACTTCATGTTTATACTGCAGCTGTAGTCTCTCTACTTTTTTCGCAGTCTTTGGTTGGATTTGTCACATCGACTCTATTGTTTAGTTTAGTTCAGTTTTGATATAGTTTAGTTTCGTTTAGGGGTTTATCGTACATAGTGGCCTTAATCCCAAGGCTCCGATAAAACATTGCAGAGTAGTAAAAGTATTCGATACAATAATATGAGTAACAATAATAGCAAGAAGGGTTGCCACCCATCAATAAAAATTATCTTAACAATTTCTTTTAGAAGAAGCGTGCATGTATCACAAAAATACAAGCTTTGACCTATCGTAAGGACAGTTAAGCTCTTTATAAACGGTTGAAAGAATTGTTTCCATATGGTTAATTGTCAGTTCATACGGCTCTAAATTTTTGTCAGAAAAAGTTCATTGGCAGATATTGGTCTTACAATAGCTTCTTTGACGATGTTATCCGACAAGAAATTATAAGTTGATGACGATTAAAAAAATATTGGCTTTTTAAGTTATTCGAAAATATTTTGAAATTTCTGCTTGGGTATCCCCCAAGGGTATAGGTATAAATTTATATTTTTTTTTTTGAGTTTTGCAACAAAGTAGTAAATCCTTTAGTTCTTAGTCTTAAATTTGTATGGATTATTCTGTGCACAAACTATCTCTCTAACATTAAAACCGATGGATCTGATTCACCATATTCCTCGGTGAGCAATTAATTAGTGTTGTTCAGCTGCACTTTTATCCAAGTTAAAAAAAATAAACCACAACTTCCCGCATAAGACGCTTTTCTGGTACAAAATTGTTCCAGAGACATGAAAAATTTATTTTTTGCCCTATAGTCTTCAAAAGCTTAGTAAGAGTAATAGGCCAGATACAAGACACCAGCTTTTTTCGCAATAAGGTGATGGCATCGGACGTTTTACCATGTATGTGCTTGCGATGTGATTGCTGTTATTTTTGTAGCTCCTGCTTGTAATAAAGAGAATAAAATTAAGGAAAAGGGAGGAGAAAAAAAAGAGTAAATGAAAAGGATTTTTCATCTCTATTACGATATCTGTACATCCATTTAAGAAAGTTGGCAGTCTCAATTAGATGCGTCCAAAAGCATAGGGGAGTGATTTCGGTTGGCCTGGCAGAACATACTAAAAGATGCCTTGTTGTGAGAGGTGATTCACCTCATAATTAATATGAGTTGGAAATTCTCGGGTAAAGGAGGGAGATATATCCTCAGTATTCTTGACAATTCCAAGCATTGCTAACAAAGAATAGCTCCGGTCTCTCTGGTTAGAGTTTTCTCAGAATACGGGATTGGTGGGGTCTGCATTTCAGTACTACATTTCATGGGTATGAATTAATCGTATCCTGTATAACCCTGTGAATTCGGGTTATTGCCTGGTCGAGTCTGCATTTCCAGCTCTGTGAAAAAGTCAACTAATTGCTGACGTTTCCTTAGGTAAGTGATATCTAATTGGCACTTGAGGAGATGAAGGTTGCCCCTAGTGGTGGCTTGATTTGGGTGGTGTAGTTACTCGAATTTTAGGAGATGTTGCCTATTGATGAGAGTGCACTGTCTCTTGACGTTTAATATCTGTGTCTCCAGATGTAAGTGTTATTCTGGTGGTGACTTTCACTGGCTATAGAAAAGGATTTATTTTTAACGGTTTGTAGGTTTTTTCCATTGTATCCCAGAAATGCTTGGGAGCCATACCGGAACTGCGTAGTCTAGTAATGACCGTGCGAGTGTCTAGTATGAGAAAATGATGGCATACTTGTTCGTTCGCCATTAACTTCCCGCAAAGGCTTTCATTATCTTGTTTCTGAATCTAGTTTTGTTTGTTACCTGAGCGTATTGTTTAAAAAAAAAAAAAATACTTGTCAAAGTAACACTAAGTGTCTTAGGATATTTGACTGTTTTTATTTTCTGTTTCCCGGTATGCACACCTTGATAAGTCCAGGTAGTAATGATGGTCACAGTGGACTTTGGGGACAATAATTGTAGATTTCTCTTATTGAAAAAGTCAATAAGTTGAGGATGGTGAGCATTTATGTTTCTAACCAGGCAATCAATTTCCCTGCCCGTGGATAAAATGGTACAATCATCAGCATCACAGAGACAATGTTTATGTCTGCGGTGTTAAGGCTTTGCAGACATATCAATTGAAAATAAGTGAGGATAGAACGCCTCCTTGTAGTACCCCTTGAGAGGCTATTTGGCTATTGTGAACGCCTACTAAACATATAGTTAAATAGACATCTTTTGAGGGGATTTGGTATGGTGCAATTTATTAGGTTGCAAGTAGAACGTCGTGTCATACGGTGTCAAAGGACTTGGAAAGGTCAAGTGTAACCATTATTGTACTTTTTTGCGGTCTGATGCTATTTAAATCCGTAGGTATTTGTGTAGTTAATTAACAGATAGCAGTTGTTGTGATTTTTTCCGCACGGAAGCCATGTTGGTGTTTAACTAGTGTGTTTGACTAGAGCAAGTGTGAGAGTGTGTTTGACTTGGGCAAGTATGTTAAACTTGCGTCGATTTTGGGACATAGACCCTACTGAAATGAGAATCGTATGAGATTGTACCTATTGCTGAAGTAATATCAAAATGAGTTTAATATTTAAATGATAGCAGCAACTGTCTGGTGTCATGAATTATGATTTATTTGATTATTTTTAAAAAGTTTTTAAATGTATAGACATAAAGCGCCAATGAATTCGAAAGAAAAAATGTGTTTGAGAAGTTGATTTCCCCATCTTAAATCATTTTTCAATTTTCACTAATAGTAAAGAAATTTTTTTCAATAATTGACAAATAAATAAATTATGTTTATACATCCTTGAAAAATTTTTTAAATCAACTTAGCACTGACTGTTTTTCTTCATGATAATGAACATTTCCGGAAAGTGTTGTTGTAATAAATGAGCATTGTACCTGCAAATTGGTTTGTAAATATGTACAGCTTGAAAGCAGTTTCGGTGTATTTGGTCTTTAAATGTCGGTATATGTGCTCTTCAATATGGTAAATAAATTATCAAGGACAAAACCCACGTTGCAAAATAGCTTCAATATGATAGAATCTCAAATATATTAAAACAACTCACAAATCTTTAATTTTAATAAAAATCGGTTAAATTCACAAAAAACACCAAATATAAACAAGATAAAAAAGCGAAAAAATTTTTATTTATATTTTCGTTAAAAATTTTTTTTTAAATAAATCAACATCTTTTACTTGTTCAAAAATTTCATACATAAATATGTTTGTTTTTTAATATAAGAATTTTTCAAATTCTTCTTAAACATGAAAATTTCGATTGACTATGGTGACACTGTAATATAATTCTAAAGCAAATATAACTGTTGTATTGATATATAGCCAACACATACAACGGTTATCTACATGCCCATATAAATGTAAATATGTTAATGTATTGGTAATAACGAGAGAAAGTTTTTGCTTGCTTTATCTATTTGCTCTTTTTGTTTGAACATTATAGAACTTAAACTTTCTTATTTATTAATAATAGTTTATTTGTTCGTTTTTGTGCTGATGTTGTAATCATTTTACAGAATGTTTATTTCGTCTATTGTTTTGTAACTTCTATTGTCTGTGCTTTGTTTTGTGTTTTAATACAAATTTATTAGAGATTATTATGAACCTGCTAAAAAGTGTGTTAATCAGGGTATAAAAATTTTTGTTTTTTTTTTTTTTTGTGTGAAAGATAACCGTTGTAGGGAAAAGTATTTTCCAAGCGATAAAGTTTAAATTATGTCTATAAAATGAAAACTGTAAAAGTTAAATATAGATTTGTAAATCGACAGTAAAGAGAAATACAATGGCGATAAAAAATTTATCTATTGTATATTATTTGTTATATTATAATTTACAGTTTAGTTGGGGTTAGTTTCCCATCCAAATGTTAAATTTTTTGGTTTTAAATTTCTGTTTCAGTAATTCCATTTTATTGATTTTTAGGTGCTTAGTTTGAATTGTAGATCTAGAAATGCAAAAAAAAAATAATTTTTAAACCTAACTTTGAATTTACATAAGTTTTCTCTTTCTCTCTCTTCGCGCCATAAACACAAGCCTGCGGAAATAAAATTTGTTTAATTTAACGCTAAAGAAATTGAACCAAAAATGGCTGTCATAGCACAGCATAATAATAAGGAAACAGACATTCAAAATATGTAATAATTTTAATAATATCCTCATTTATTTATTTATTTTTTTCTCAAAAATGTCCAGACCACTAAGATAATTCATAAAGCAAATAAGCCAGAACTATTATACTTACTTACACACTCAATATCCCTCTGCTGTGTTTGCATTTGCGTTACTAACACTAACTTCAATATATCAAATTCAAAAAGAATTGCCTTACACATAAAAATTATCTGACTGACAAATTAGGGCAATTTGAAGAGGTTTTTTTTCACTCACTCAATTTATGACTTCTTATCACAACAATAACAATAATAAAAAAAAAATAACACAACAGCCTAAATATAGACAATGGTTTTGGTCATTATAACCCAAATACAAAGACTTCATTATAAACAACAACATTATAATAATAATGATGGTCATCTGTGTTAAATTTTTTTGTATAAAACAACAACTAAATATTATAGAGAAAGAAATGTTATTGTATAAACCACACTTTGGAGTATAAATATTGAAGTAGATATACAATTTTTTGCGCAATTTCTTGATCTCTATCGTTAATAGAGTATAGAGAGCAGAGATGATTTGAGTTATAAAACATAAAGACAGAATTTATGTTAATGTGAGAAAAACAATAATTTACTTAATGTTTTACTGAAAGAAGAAATTATATTGTATAAAAATTATTAATTGTTAGTAAACTATTATATACATTTTTTTTTTGTATAATAATTATGGGCACAAATCATACTCTCTGTTTTATTATGGGCTTCTTTTCATTCAGCTGGATAAATGAGGTTATGCAGAATTTAAATTTCAGACATCAATATTATTTTACTTCATTCCCGCATCTATTTTTTGTTTAGATTTTGAAGCAGTATGAAAATATGCACATTAAAATTATGCTGAAATGTTCAATATAAATTTTGCAGCTGATAACTGCAACTGTTAAAAAGTAACCAGCACTGCCACACATGCAGAAAAACATGGTCATATACACAGTCAGCAAGTTCTTCACACACATTTACATTTTGGTGGTTATTGGAAAAAGACAACAAATCTAAAAATTATGGCCCATCAAAAACGACCATACAATACTCTACACAATAACATGAAAAATATAATGATGAATTCACAAGTTGTCTTAAGTGTCGTATTGTCATAACTTTTAATATTAAAATAACTTGGAAATTTTAGAGTAAACTTATTAAATTCATCTATATATTTTTTTAGTTATGAAAATATGATAAAACAATATTTATTTAAGGCCAGTTTAGACTATAATACAAGTCGAAAGATTTCAATTAAATTTTGTAGAAGAAATATGTGAAATATTTAAATTCGATTTCGAACTTAACAAAAAGAGGGAAACTATAAGTAAATTTTTTTTTGAGTCTTCGCTATTAGTGTGAATTAGAATCAATCTAACATAATAATAGTCAATACATCCGACCAACGGGAGATTGAATTACATATTATTGCTGTTTATGGCGTTCGATGCCAACGTTCAACTTGTCCATTCGCCTGTTTGATGGTATGGAGTAGTATATCGACCCCTTTGCGCGAAATTATCGTATGTTACAAAAACCAAATTTTACAGGACAGCCATTTTTATACTTTTCTCTGCTTTCGCTTGCAATATCAAAATGAAAATATACATGTGCTTAGATAATTAACTAATATAACTACACCTAAAACTATTCCGGTGGAAAAGTTCAAGTTTTCCGACAAAAGCGTATTTTTGGCACATACGATAATTTCATGCACAACATTTCGTAGATGCGTGTGTAAAAAAAGGCACTTACGATATCATTGTTAGAAATTGTCAGTGTTAGAAATAATATTGAAACAAAGATTTATTTGTGGTTTTATGTATTTGTTCATTATTTTTTTACTTAGAATGGCACAAGTAATCAAAAATGTAATCAATATTTAACAAGAATTCATTAAAAAAAATAAAAACCCAATAATAATAATAAGTGAGTTATGATTTTTCAAATCATTGAATTTTTGCAAAGAGATACACAAAGGTGAATTGTACAACTTTTGTAATTTAAAGGTAAAATTAAAGTTATTTATAGTTTTTTTAGTGGAATTGTCGGAAAATCCGTTGATGAGTTCAATTGATTACGATTTTTTGTCTAATAAAGCTATTCGAACTTTATTTATGTTTAGTTTAACTTTGTTTGATAAATAATAACTGATTTGCAAAGGTCTTCCAGTTTTCAAACTCTGAGTGGCCTATTTCAATACACTTGTACCCCGATGAATTAGTTCGTGCATTGCGAATAATTGTGGGCCATTTACTTGGCGCCCAAATGGTACGACTGCGTACAACTGATTCAATTGTACAATGCACAAAAACAACTGGTATCATTGTATGACCGGGAAGTAAATATGTTATTTTAATTTTTTCAACGAAGTGTTAGCATAGCTAATACAGCCTTGTTGCAGTTTTGGCCAGTGCAACTGTCACAGTATAGGACTATGTCTTTAATTGTCTTCCTTTGGTCTACGATTTTTAAGTACCTGTACAGGGCTGTGCAAATTTCATTGCAGCCTCGCTTACCATAACGCTCACCCCACAAATAACAATAGTGGTATACAATAACTGATTACCTTAAACACATGATTAGAAAAATATTGCATACTAAATGGTTCTCTTCAACTTTAATATAGCCTTTTCTGTAAAATTAACGGTAAAACGAATAGAGGCAAAAAAAACAAAATGAAGCAAGCAGTTCCCTTTACCTTCTAATTCTAACTTAGAAAGAAATATGTGGTAAATATTGTAACAACTATAATATGCAAAGTATTCTTCATTGGCAGATACGATAAAATCGCTCACAAGAAATAATAGAGTGTAACATACGATAAAGTATTCAATAAATTTTTAGAGCAACGAAGTGGAATTCGCCTACAATATTTCGTCAGGTGACGTCTCTTTGAATGTAGAACAAGATTGCATCAAAAACTCAATTTAAAAAAAATTGGCATATACGATAATTTCGCGCAAAGGGGTCGATATGTTATACGTTTTTGGAAACTCAAACTGATGTCAGTCGTCAGTAACAACCTGTGTTGGTAGTACAAATCTTGATGTCAATCCATTTTAGGAAAGCTTAAGCAACTGATTTGGCAATAATGCCCGTCAGTTGTATAGCCCCCGGCCTGTTTTTACACTTTTCTACTTTGTTCTTTCAACACTAATTTTTGACATGTCTTACGACTTGTATTGTAGTTTTATCTGAATTAAAGGACTTTTTGTGAATGAAAAGAAATGTGTTTTTGTAATAGTGGTGACACTATACATTAGGCTGCATATTTGAAAGTCTTTTTCGAAGGTAAGTCCTCAGATTACAGTTTAATTATAAATAACGAATATTTATATTATTTTTGTAACCGCATTCATTCATGTAGCTGCTGTTTACGACAGCCTTCATTAAAGCCTGCTTTTTTAAGACTTCAATAGTGGTCTCTAGTTCTTATTCGGGTTTTTATTACAAAAAACATCATTCCAAATCATTAAATTCTTTGATCGAAATTCTTGCTGTATTTCATTAATTACACACACTTTAAGGTCGGCAAAATGAGTCCACGATGTAGGCTGTTCAAGTTTGTATGACTGAATTTCACACAGCTTACACTTAATTGGATATTAATCCAACAACCCATATACGAAGACTGCATACCGGGAGAACATTGCTGCTATATCGGCTGGTGTCAATCAAGATCCACAATCGCAATATCCCAATTCGTCAACAAGTTCTTAATAATTAGGCTAGTGTTTGTCAATTGAGCAAGGTATCGTGCGCAGATTACCGACTTTATTTTTCCAAAATTGTTGAACTGATCTTGGTTGACATGTGGTTTTAATGAGACGATGCTCTATACCCACAGCACTCGATACCAACAACTGTTTAGAGGAGATCTTCGTAAACAATTAATTTCACGCAGTTCATTGACCGCCAAGGTTATTCAATTTTACCCCACAAAACTATTCTTTTTATGATGATGCATTTTCTGTGTACAAGAACAAGCCATAATTTGAATCTTCACTGATGATTGATGATATTGATGAAATACCTGACAGAGAAAAGTATGCCAATATTGAGGCGCAAAAAAAGAACCCTAATGACTTAGCTGGGGGCAATATTTACATAATATAATATTAAAAATGTAAATAGCAAGTACTTAATTAACGCCATAACATTTGTTTTTTCATTAACTCCTTCAAATCCTATTTTTCCATTTTTAAAACAAAAACATTTAAAAAATCTCCCGGTATTTCGCGAATATTTCACTTAATATTAGCCTAAAGGGCTGTATATCATTTTAAAATTATAGCATCGGTCTATAACAGTAGCCTACGCGAAAGAATCTAAATGGTTTGAGGTGCAGCTCCAAAGCCAATAGTTGTTATTGCGTAGACAACTGAATACAAGATTACCGAACGAACATTGTGTCCAAAAGTTTGATTGTTTGATAAGCTCTTTGATATTATGTTAACATGGTTATGCAAAGATTATTCAAATTAATATTATCTTATTTAAGTCTAAAGAGAGTTGTACTCTGTAGTGCTTGCCGTGGGCTAAATTGGCATGGCGTACAGGGTCACTGATTATATTAAACCAAAAGTCACACACTTAGTTTGGTTTTTTAAAATGGCGTGCAGGACTTTCTGCCCCCAGAAGATTTATTTTTTTTAACATAACCGAATAGGTAAAACTATTCCTCGTCAGAAAATATAATTTTCTAACTTAATTTGATGACCTACTCGAGCTTCTGTAAGCTACAAACTGGGAAGTCATAACTCTTAAATTTCTAAGTTAATTTGACCTTCTTAGCTAGTAGTCAAGGATCTAATTTCTATGAAAATTTATTAGTTTTAAACTGGCATTCTGAAAATTGTTGAAAGTTATCATTGACCGACTTTTACAAAAATGGTTTGCCCCTAAAAACAAAAAAATTTTCGTGTCAAATTTTTCAAACAGATTTATATAGACAGACATACCGATGAAAATGCTTATTACAATTGCTTATGGCTTACAGATTCATGTCGATTAGTGTTCTTAAATATTATAAAACTACATTGTCGTTTTTTGTAATTACTAAACAAACGCATAGTGCCCTTGCCAAACTCACTGCTGTAGGGTATAGGAACTATTTGTGGGTCATGTAGTGAGCCAAAAAATATTTTAGTGTCCTTTAATTACATGTCATTTAATGTAACACAGGTCAGTCAATTGTGTAATTATAACAATGCAAACATATAAATAAAAAACATTGTACTAATTTACATGTCACTGGCTTTAATAACAATGACAACAAGGACATTGACGGTTTTTGATTATGTTGGAATTTTTCAGCGGAAAAATTATAAAATATCGAAATCAAAATTCGCACACAATCTATGTAAATGAATAGATTATTATCCACGTAACAAATAAATAATAGTCTGTCAAAATTACCATCAACTGCCTGCAAGGGAGAGAGTAATTTGTATTTCTGTTAAACTTTGCATGTTTATGTACTTGACCTGAATCCAATTAAGTAAAACATAACTGTGGCTTTAAATACTTTTTAGATAACTTGCAATAGAGTATCATAGCATTAAGAAGTAAAGGGGAAATTTTTGAATTTTTGCTAGAGGATATTTTTTAATTAAAAAACGATTATCTTAATAGTAAAAATTTTGATAGAGATCTAAGCAAAAATCTCCTAATGTAAGATGCTTATTAAATATAAAGATGCGTGGCACATAAAAGCATATTGCCCAGAAAGTCAAATGTATGTAAAAAGTTTCATAAAATCGGTTAATCTAAATTAGTTTAAAAAAATTCTATGATTTAGTGGGCGTGGCATTGTCGCTTATTTTAACCATAGAAATATATATAAAGATCATAAAGATCCATTATTTGAAAATAATTCTCTAGTTTTTATTTTGGTGGCACTCGTAACATTACTAATAATAAATTTGCATTGTCCGAAAAGAAAAAGACGTACTGAAGCATAATAAAATCTTTAGAAAAAAATATAATTTAAAAAAAAATATCCTTTAAAGTTGTTTTTACAAGAACGTGTTATTGCTTTCAAAATTTTATTTATAATGAAAATATAACCAACATTTTTAACAAAACAGAAATATATATCTAACTTGATTTTATACAAACTTTTTCATATTATAGAAGAAAAAATTTATATTTTTTTAGTCTAGGGATTCACCTGAAAATTGAGGACTACCGAGCAAACAAATGCAAAAGAATTGATTTTTCCAGGGCTAAAATATTAAATCAATAAAATTAAATGAAAAAACTTATGATTAAAACATTAGCCTGTCATTGGAGATTATGTGTTTACAAAGTTACTTATTAAATATCTGCTACTACGTTAACGCAGTTTTTACTATTATTGAATATAATGGACGTATCTTAAACAAGACCAATTCTCCTGGCTTTCGAAATTTTAGATTCATTAATTCAGAAAATGCAAAAAATTAAGTCAAAAATAAGAAAAGTTATATTTTGTCTTTCTCTATAGTTTCATAACTCAACTTTGATTAAAACTACCTTATTTCAGAATCCTTTGTAAATGTAAAAGTACAAAAAAGTACTATTATAATACAAAAAAGTACCTTTTTTATCGCCCATAATATTTTCGGTCTCAACTCCAAAAAAAAAAAAACAGAATAGATTTTTTACACAACCGTAAAAATTGTAAGTTTAGAATGTTTGTTTATCTATTTAATGATGAAATATTTTAATAGACTTTTTTTAAATGAATAAGTCTTCTTTATTTAAATAAAAATTAAAATTTTCTGAAAAGTACCGCACTATTTTTACAAAGTTTTCAATTTTTAGCCTGCATGAATGTGTTTAAATTTTTAGTAAATAACATAATCTCTTATATCTGTTTAAATCTATATTACAAAATTTATGCCGATTGATCCTGTAATAAGGACTTGTAAAAAAATTCCCCCTAATTGGTGCCATTTCTAACCCCCTAAAGGTTTCTAAAATTTCCTTAATTTTCTAAATAATTTTCTTTATTCCATTAGGCAGTAATAAATATCAATTAACGTCCTTTTGAATAATACAAGAAAATGTTTTTATTTAAAAAGTACCAAAAAGAGGGAAAATTTGTGCACCACATATGTACATGCGAATCTTAAAAAATGGAAATTTATTTATTTTTATACCCACCACCAAAAAAATGGTGGGGGTATATTCATTTTGTCATTCCGTTTGTAACACATCGAAATATCCATTTTAGACCCCATAATATATATATATTCTGAATCAGGGTTTGATTTGATGACGATCTAGCTATGTCCGTCCGTCTGTCCGTCTGTTGAAAGCACGATAGAGGTCGCACCGAAAAAGCTAGAAGGCTCAAATTTTGCCAAATTCTTTCTTATAGACAAGGTTTGTTTAGTATTGAAAATGGGCTAAATCGGAATATTAGGAAGAGAGTTATAGCTCGAAAAGCAAGAGTAGGTCGAAAAAACCGTGTCCTTCGAACATCGAATAAAATGGAATTGTGACCAAACGCATTAACGTAGACTCATGAAACTCCGAATATATATTTCCTGAGTAAAAACAATATTTTTCCCTGAAAATTATTTAAATCTATGCATTAGGAGAGGAGTTATCGGTCAAAATGTACGAAAATTTATACCGCACAGTGTATTTTTCGGTATATTTAAAAACAAAAACGTCATAAAAGCAACAAAATTGGATGTACGACTCTGAAATTTTGCACACTTTGCTTCTTGGTGACACGCTTTTTTGTAACGGAAAATCAATGTGCCACGCTTACTTTTACGCCCACCTCCCATATAACGTTTTACCTAAAATTCATATAATTTCTCTATTAATAAAGATTTTGGAATAACAAAGGGCTATATTGAAACACCTAAGTTGTACTCATTCGCAGAAATAACTTTGACACGCCTACTATAACGCCCACTTTTCACGTTATCCACCGTTATTGAAATTTAAAAGCTCATAAAACCGCCAAAATTAGATGTATGATGTTCAAATTTGCTACGTATATCCCCCTAGGCAATTTCATTACTGTGCCAGAAAATTATGGTGCCACGCCTACTTTTACGCCCACCTCCCATATAACGCTTTACCTAAATTTCATATAATTTCTCTATTAATAAAGATTTTGGAATAACAAAGGGCTATATTGAAACACCTAAGTTGTACTCATTCGCAGAAATAACTTTGACACGCCTACTATAACGCCCACTTTTCACGTTATCAACCGTTATTGAAATTTAAAAGCTCATAAAACCGCCAAAATTAGATGTATGATGTTCAAATTTGCTACGTATATCCCCCTAGGCAATTTCATTACTGTGCCAGAAAATTATGGTGCCACGCCTACTTTTACGCCCACCTCCCATATAACGTTTTACCTAAAATTCATACAATTTCTCTATTAATAAAGATTTTGGAATAACAAAGGGCTATACTGAAACACCTAAGTTGTAATCATTCGCAGAAATACCTTAGACACGCCTACTATAACGCCCACTTTTCACGTTATCTACCGTTATTGAAATTTAAAAGCTCATAAAACCGCCAAAATTAGATGTATGATGATCAAATTTGCTACGTATATCCCCCTAGGCAATGTCATTACTTTGCCGGAAAATAAAGGTGCCACGCCCACTTTTACGCCTACCTCCCATATAACGGTTTGACAGAAATTCATATAATTTCTCTATTAAGAAATATTTTGGAATAATAAAGGACTATATTGAAAAACCTTAGTTGTACTCATTCGCAAAAACTAATTTGACACGCCTACTATAACGCCCACTTTTTACGTTATCTACCATTAATGAAATTTAAAAGCTCATAAAACCGCCAAAATTAGAGGTATGATGATAAAATTTGCTACGTATTTCCTTCTAATCAACGTATTTGTTGTGCCAAAAAGTTAAGGTGACACTCCCACTTTAACGCCCACCTCCCATATAACGGTTTATCTTAAATTCATGTAATTTCTCTATTGACAAAGTTTTTGGGAAAATAAAGGACTATATTGAAATATCTAAGTTGTATTTATTAGCAGAAACTTTATTGACACGCCTACTTTAACGCCCACTTTCACTAAAAGACTAAATTTACGAAAACATTTTACTATTATATTGAAGTTATTAAGGTTGGTTAAATTTTAAGGGCCGATGTTGATTTTAAATAAAACACAAATTATTTAGGAAATTATTATCATTTATTTTTATAAAGATAATATTTGTATGGTTCAATTATGTATTTATCAAAATATCGACCAAATGGCCCAACATCCTTGGCGCAACTCCTCTATCTGATGGTCCAAATTTTCAATGACAATGTTGAAGCTCAATTGCTAGGCATGATGATGAGTCGAGGTTGACTACTCTTTTGCCACACTATCGCAAACAACAGCAATAGTTCCCATTCAACGAACTAACAAGGCATTCACAGATTTTCTAACACTTTATACAGACCTGTTTTGCAGAAATTTAAATATTTTTTACAATTCTCCTGATTGTGGACGAATTTGAACGATTATGTTGATCAAAAGAATTACGAAGTGCACAAAATGCATTTTAATTTGAACGCCCATTTTTATAAAAAACCTAAATAACTTTAAAGCGTTGCTCATTTGTGTATCTTTCCACGGATCAAATAGAATAAGTTTGAGATTGAGAAATGTCAATTGAAATGCAGAAAACAAATTTAAAGACTAGGTGTAGTTCACCTTCAACATGGGCCCTTAAAATTTAACCACCCTCTACAGAGAAAGGATACATATTTTATAATAAAGAGATTTTTCCATAGCGATTAACAAAATAATAAATATTGTGCCTTAAATATACACAAAATTGGTGGTGGGTATAAAAGATTCGGCACAGCCGAATATAGTGCTCTTACTTGTTTTTATTACAATAAAATTACAAATTATATTTTAATTTAATTACCCAAGCTGAGTAACTAGGACCTTTTGTCCGTTGTAGGGAAACAAACCAGAGTCTCTGGCGGGAATCGAACCCACAACCTCCAGAATGGCAGACTAGTACACTACTTACTAGTCCACCGGGGCACCCAAAAAGTAGAAATATTTTATTAATACTTTTTCGCTGCTTGAAAAATTCAATTTTAACTTTTTTTCTATATTTATGTGTTTGAAAGTTACATAGGGTACCAAAAAAGTAACAAAAAAGTACCAAAAAATTTACCAAAAAAGCACGAAAAAAAGAACCAAAAAAGTACCAAAAAAAATTACCAAGGAAAGTACCAAAATATTGTTTTTTCCCATTGGTATTGAAAATTAGAAAAAAGTGCCAGTCACCTGTCGGTTTAAATATGTACGTTTCCAGTTAGTCGATATTGTTTGTGGATTATCCGATTCAAGGATACCGATTTCACCCGTTTTTATCCCCTAAAAGTTCCAATTTGCTAAAATACCTTCTTAGTGGATCTACATATCAGAGAAAGAACCAACCATCTAAATTTCAAGTCCCTTGCTGTGCGATCAGTTCAGTCACGATACTCTTTTATACACATAGAGAAAGATATTAATAAACTGCACTCCGTACTAATAAAAATTTAGAACTGATGAATATTTGTCAAAAAGTAATCAATGCTTAATGAGTTGTTGATGTTCGTTTGCAAATCCTTAAAGATATTCTACATTCCTTTTGAAGCACAATAATTTATAATTTATCTAAGGTCAAAAACCGCTGTCGTTAGTACCTAGCATTCTTTATTATTTTCATAATATATTATGAACTTAAAACTTGTAAAATAAATAAATAAAATAATTTATCTTTATAATGTGATTTTTATTAATGTTTTCTAAAAATGTTTAATATTTTATGGGATACCCTACATCTTTTTGTACTATGGCTTAAGAAGTTCTGAACTTTTTGCTGGGTAATTATGCAGTTTTCCATCTGAAGTATAATTTTTAAGACAACATTTTCATGTAGATAAATAAAAAAAAGTTGAGTTTTCTTACAGGTTATAATTAAAGAATATTTGCTTCACACATTTGTGGTTCCATAATCGAGCCCTTATAGAAACAACTCTCCATAAGTGCCTTTTATATTTGTTCTATTTTATTTTATATACAATCTCACTTTCACAATTTATTTTTATATCTGTCTGTAGGTTATAAAAACTAAAATACTAAATATATATTTGTATGTATAAATGTATCACACAACATAAATTATCCATAAATTTATGTTAACATATTGTCATTATTTAAACGCTTAACATCAAATGCACTCCTATACACCCACATATGTTTTTATGTATATGCAACCATTCACATGTACACAGATTCTCTTGTGTTACACATTAACATTCTTTGGTATTACATAGAGAAACATAAATTCGTATAAATCTACATACAACTACGTGACACAGAGAGCAAAAGAAATAGTATTTTATGAACATTTAGAACAGACTTGCATAAAGCATTTAAGCTTAAAACAATGTAGCTTATACAAACAAGCGAGAGAAAATAAAAATATATATTTAAAGATTTGTATAAAAAATGTTGGGAGATTATACACTTTTTTTCGACAGAAGTTTTAAATTTGGTTTCTTTTAAAAATCTAAATAAATTTTTGAAAAACAAAATAAAATAATTTTTACAATAAACCTGGTGCCAAAACGTCGTATTCGTGATTGTCTTAGGTTTCGTATCGAATAAAATTTCGTAACGTATCGAATAAGAGGATTGCGGCATTCGATAGCATTCTAATCGAAATTTGTTAAAAAATGTAAAAGATTTTTTTGCTTTGTAGTAGAACAAAAACATATGATTATTATAAAATGTAAACAGAGAAATAAAGAGTATAATAAAATAAAGGTAAGCAAACGTAAAATTTTTAAAAGTTAAATCATTTTTATTTCTAATTACTTCTATTTGGTAGGAAATGGATTCTATGTTTTTATTTTATTTGTCTTCATCTGATGAAGAAGATGAAAGTGTCAGGCATACTTATAGACAAAACCGGAGCAAAGGTGATCTACTATCATTAACCGATACTGCGTAAGAACTATTTTTTATTTAGAGTAATACATGACTTATGTATATATGGATTGCTCTTAGGTTTTAAAAACGATTTAGGTTGACGAAGGAATCATTTAACTTTGTATTATCCCCACTCGATTTTACAAGTGGTATGTCAGCAGAAGTGCCACCAAAACTTTAGTTAGCAGCTACACTGTCACTTTTAGCTGGTGGAAGTTTTCAGTACATCGTTGGTAACGATTATTTGCTGGGAATGTGCCAAAGTACTCTATGTAAGGATGTTAACCAATGCATAAACAAATTAGAGGAAAATTTTTGCCCGATATTAATAAAGTTTGAACCGGAAAACTCATATGAATGCATGAATACATTCATGGAAAAATATAGAATTCCTGGAGGTAAGGCAACAGTGATTAAGATTTGAAGTACCTAGTGTTTCATATTTCTTTTATGCATAGTTATAGGCTGTGAAGATGGCACACATTTTGGTGTGCAGAAGCCATACAACAATGAACATACGTTTTTTAATCGAAAAAGGATTTCACTGCCTTAATTCTATAGTGGTGAGTTGTAAAAAATTTTTAATCAATTATGTGACCGTTAGTACAAAATTTTGGCAATCAATTCAAAATTAATAATCTTGGAAAAAAGGTTTTTTATTTTTGTAATTACATACATTTTCTATAAACAAAAACTTATAATAAATCACTATAATACAAAATGCAATTTTAACTTTCTTTTTAAAAACATATGAGTAAGTTTACGAATGATTTTAACCTATCGAATGACATTTCGAGAGAATGTATTCGATAGACTACTCGGTATCGAATACCATAATCTCAAATTTCGATACAAACTATTCGATATCGAGTAAGGCGATCTCAAAAAGTAATATTTCATTTGATAACGAATGCGACGATTTGGCCCCTGATTTTTGTCAATTAAAAGCAATTTAACATCTGTTTTATTCTTGTTATGTGGGTACAACAACCGAGAGTCGTTTTGGGCCTGAAGAAAAATGGAACGCCATCTATTCCAGTTTTTCTGCATGCTGGTACCTATTGGAGACATCAAGTGTTTTAAGATCTTGTTGCATCTGATCATGCAAAAGGAGATCAAAAGTTGCAGTAGTGACGCTGCATTCATTCTTCAAACGTGTCCGCGACATCAAGTGTTTTCTAATCTTGTTTTATCTGATCATTCCAAAGGAGATTAAAAAGAGATTTTCTTTGTTTCCACCGGCTGGTTAATCCTTGTATACCCTAAGCACTGCAGCGTTACTATTAGTTCTTTAAACGTGTTTAACCTAGCGCAGTTGGTGTATTTTCAAGCGCTTGACTACTTTTACATTATTGTAAAACTCATAAAGCTTACGGTTGACTCTAATTCAAAATCCATCATCAACGTGTTTTGGGGCCAGAGATGTTGCGTAGAATTTTTCTCTCAGATACTGCAAAAAATTACTCATCTGACGTTTTCATTGTCTATGCTTTAGTACTATAGAATTGGGTGGGTAAAATGAGCGATTTTTACAACATTATTTTCGTCCGGGCTTAACTTCTCAATTGCCTACTAAGTCCAAATTAACACCATTGGCAAGAGTTTTTCTCCACTTATTTTCTAAACTGAGTTCATTGTTCTAAGACATAATGTCAACTAAATAAAGTAAGTGTTTAATAACTTTAAAGATGTAGTTTATAAAATTTTGGCACTGTCCAATACGTTGTAAAGCTTTTCTACCTTAAATAAAATACTTTGTTTTGTCCTCAATTACTTTTAGACCCATATTAGTTGACTGCTTTTAAGCTGTGCAAAAGCTCTCGTGTGGCGAACAATGATTTCGATATCGTCTGCATATTTAAGTACCATGAGACTTTTGTTGTAAATAGAGTTGATAATTTTAATTTTAGTTTTTGGCAAAATCGGCTCTGTGCAACATGTGGAAACTTATAAAAGTTGATTGCTGCCAACACACGGACATATGGCCAGACTGACGGACACTATTCAATCGACTCCCGTATTCATTAGTTTTCAGAAAGTATACATTTTGTGGGGTTAGAAATCAAGATTGAGGAATCTTTAAACAGAATGGTATATACCTTTGGCGCCACAGGGGAAGGATATAAAAATAAATATATTCGTCTATAACTTTGCGAATTTTTAACCGTTTTTTCTACAAACACTAATGCATATTATATTTATAAAGAATAACAAAAATGTTTATAAATTTTTGGAGAGCTGAGAAGTATTAATTTTTGTGGTATAAAGTATGAGAAAAAACCGGCAGTCATCTGTTTTTGCTCATAACTCAGCAAGTCATAATGCACCATTCATATGAATACAGAAAGTAGATAATTTGTGAGGTCAAAGTTGAGTGTTTAAAAAAAAAAAACAAACGAAATGGAACAGCTGTATAGTTGAATGGAGTTATAAGATTTTCTTCCTTTGAATATCTTTTCATAAATTAAACCTTTTGTAATAAAGTCAAAAGTATTAAATAAGTAGCTGTTGACTCTGTATCACTCGTGGTGGTAAATGGTGTTGTGCTCATAATAATAGTGATTTTAGTGCTAGTTGTACATAGTAGTAGTAGTAGCAGTGATTGTAGTTAGTAGCACCTGCAGATAATAGCAAAATCTAAAGAATACTTGAACTACACTAACTCTCATACACACACCCCCCAACAAACACACACTCACACATCTAAACGTGAATGAAATAATTTTTGTATACAATTTTCAAGTATTAACTTAAGCGTTCGCCTTAACACCAATAACAACAACTGCAATAATAATGACAAAAAAAATATCTACTAGCAGTTTATAATATTTTGTCATAAACTATAGAATCCAACATGATATTTATGAAAACACATACACACCTTAACATACACGCATACATACAATAAATACAATGACAATAACAATAGATAATTCAAGTGGGCTCAAAGAGGAAAGGAAATAGGTGGTATCAAAGGTGGATAACTTAAATTATGAGAGTAAATCTACATTTATGAATGTGCGTTACACATACATATGTCTGTATTTTTTTTTTTTTAGAATTATAAAAATATTTACAAACGTGTTTGTATTTACAATGCAGAAGTATTTGATACACAATTTCTATTTAATGGTCTTATATTTTATGGATGTTGAATTTATGTTTGAAAAGACTAAAGTAGTTTGTTTATAAGTCAAAGTGACTGACTGGCGTACTGACTCAGAAAGTGAATGTATCAAAGGTATTATACTATAATTTATAGTCTTACGTCATATCGAAACACATGTGCACTTTAATGGTTATATATATTCTAAAGAATATATATTTGTTGGTGTGAGACTGTGTTAGTAAAATTTAAAAAAATTTCTCTATATGACCGTTACTACCAGCGGTGGTGTTTAAAAATATTGATATTTAAGTTTGTCATTCAGTATGTTATACCAAAAATAAACGTCTTTGTTTCATAAAAGCCTACTCTCAAAAAAAAGTTAACTAAACTGAAGTAAATTTCACTAAAATTAAAGAAATTCGGTATTGATTTGGCTCCAAGTAAAATAAAGCTTAAACGAAGTTTATAGTTTTTCTTAAATATAGTATAAATAATTTTCTATCATTAACTAGAAGTTAGTAAAGACTTGGTTAATGTGACTTTTTGGGAGAATAAGGGCCTATGGAAAATATTCTTACGGGCAATCTATGCAGTAGAATTTAATATAATTAACAAGAACAAGTAAGAGTGCTATATTCGACCGTGCCGAATCTTATATACCCTTCACAACATGTAGTCATGCAATAACAATTGTTTGCATCACCATTCATCTCATTAATATGCAATACGTACATACATACATATATGTATCATTATCTTTATAATGACTTTATACCCTTAAAAACATCCCATTGTAAAATTATAAATTGCTGAAAAAAAAACAAGTAACAGTGCTATATTCGGCAGTGCCGAATCTTATATACCCTTCACAACGTGTAGTCATGCAATAACAATTGTTTGTATCACCATTCATCCCATATAAAATACGTGCATACGTACACGTTAGAATAAATGTGGCATCGAATCCCAGCTGAGCCAAAAAAAATTTTATTTTATTTTATTTAATATATTCTTTATATTTTCTTATTTTTTTTATATTTTTTTTAAATTTTTTTAAAAAATTTTTTTAGAAAAATTTCCCACCCTTTTAAAATTTTTTTTTAAATTTTTTTAAAATTTTTTTTTTGCAGTTTTTTTTATTATTTTTTTCTTATTTTTAATATTTTTTTTTTGTAATTTTTTTTTGTTTGGTATGTTTTTTACATGTATGTATGTATGTATGTATGTTGTTGTTGTAATTGTGAAAAAAAACGAGGTGGTCGTGGTTTTTTGCTCATATCTCAGAAAGTTATGGGGCGATTGTGCTAAATTTCAATAGCGATTCATTCCTGGATATTTCCAAGAGATTGATACCATATACAGATCTGAGAAACATATAGTTGCTTCTAAAAGTTGATTTCAACCAACACACGGACAGACGGGCAGACGGACAGACGGACAGACGGATAGACGGACAGACGGACAGACGGTCAGGGCTTAATCGACTCCTCTATTCATAAGCTTTCAGAAAATATATACTTTATGGGGTCGGAAATGAAAATTGTAGAAATTACAAACGGAATGACAAAGCTATATATACCCTTGTGCACCACAGGTGAAGGGTATAAAAAAAATTTGTTTGTCTAAACTG
The DNA here is from genome assembly GCA_941918925.1 of Phyto melanocephala. Taxonomy (NCBI): domain Eukaryota; kingdom Metazoa; phylum Arthropoda; class Insecta; order Diptera; family Rhinophoridae; genus Phyto; species Phyto melanocephala. The sequence goes on along the minus strand of OW799237.1, from coordinate 21,240,054 downwards.
GCATTCGAACCTACGTTCATCCAGTTTGTATTGGTGTGAAAAGACGGGGTAATCTGGGTTTTGTCATAATATCTTAGTTGTTTATAGAGCAATTTTTCTGGGGGTTAAAAAGTTGATTTCAACATACACACGGACAGACGGACAATGCCTTGACTTCCCTATTCATAAGATTTCAGAAAATATATACTTTATGGGGACGGAAAAGAAAGTTGTAGAAATTTCACAAGGAATGTGTAACGAAAAAAGGCGGCTAGCTTGTTTTTGCATCCGTGGCGCCCCCGGGTAGGCTGGAATCACCAACCTTTCGGTTAACAGCCTTACACTTTGAAGGGTATAAAAATATTTATATTTTTGGAAAAGTTTACTACTGTAAGCCTTTTCGGCTAAGAAGTTAAAAGATTTCTAGAATGAACGGTTATAAACTAAAAAATTTATTCTTTTTATCCAATTCATACAACTGAGTGTAATAATATTGAAACTCAAAATCATGTTAAACATAAAAGGCAACGATTTTGAAATATTGGCTAGGGTTACTTACAATGAACTAAAAAAGTTAACAAACATCTATCATTTGATGAACAAACAAAGACAATATATTATTTTTAAAACGAAAATTGTCTTAGGTTAGGTTAGGTTAGGTTGAAAAGGAGGGGTATGAAAGCCCAAACCCATGACAGGTATACACTATGCCCAGTTGGCATGTTGTGCGCTCTATGTGGAAAACGGAATTCCCAAACAAAAAACCTTAAACATAATTTCCCATAAATAACGGACTAGTCCAAGAAACCAGTCCCCTCAATGTAACGCCTTATGGATCTCCAGTTCGAGTTCCCCAGGTATTCCAAGTTCGGCATAGTATCCACTGTAAAATTGTCGCGCCTAATATGCCCAAACGCAGGACAATGATAGAGGTAGTGTACCAGAGTCTCATCCTCTTCCTCGCAAGCTCTACATGTCGTCTCCTCAGATAATCTCATGCGAGCTAGATGAGTTCTCAACTCCGTATGACCTGTAATTACCCCGGTTAATTTCCTAAGTGTAGGTCTACTTAGTCTCAGAATCTCCTTTGACTTCCCAAGATTTGGGTCACCCCAGAGTGTTCTTGTCACCTTACCGACATCAGTGCTTTGTCATTTTCTGACATGTTCTTCCATTGCCCAACGTTTAAGTTCATCCTTAAATCGTTTAAGGGGTTTGGCGTTCTCCAAAGGTATAGTACTCAGAAGAGCTCCCATTTTGGATAATTTGTCGGCTTTCTCGTTTCCGATCAGCCCGTGATGGCTTGGTATCCATATTATCTCCAGATGTTCACAATTTGCATATGAGTTTATCTCACTCTTGCATTGCAAAACGTTCCGGGATTCAACTTTCTCCTTTCTCAATGTCTTAATCACTGATTGGCTATCCGTAAAGATACGAAAATTGTCTTAAATATTAAAATTGTAGTTATTAAGGAACGTTTAAATAGGGAAAGGCATTGAAATGATTTGGTCTAATGATATGTAATTTAAGGTGTACTTAAACTTTTCTGGTTCACTGTATATTGCTCTATGTACAAAAAATATTCTCACGATCAAAGTTTAAAGCCGAATTGAATAAAATTTATGCAAATTATTTATAGTTGCTTGTTGTTATTTGGTATTGAAAATGAGCTTAAGCGATTCAGTATCAAACAATTCATAAAATAAAAAGTAATTATATTTTAAAACGTTTTATAACCATTTGGGTTTTTGTCAACCGGTAACTTAGACGAATCCTAAAAATTATTTTGCCAACAATGCAATGTTCTACTCTGAACACTAACCGGGCGGATTCCAATTGTATTCGAAACTTAAAGATCAAAATGAAAGTGGAGCGTCCACAGTTCGTGCAGACCACAAACCAACATAACCAGAAATACAATTTTCTAGAATCGCTAAGGCAGCCGCATACTTTGCGTTGACAGGAGACATCAACAATAAATAAATTGTGAAATGAACTGAAGCTTCTTGCAGAAAACAAATAACAAAAATGGAAAATTTTAAAAAGAAAATAAATTTTTAACTTTTGTTGTTTCAGTATTGTATTTTACATGTTGTTTCAGTATTGACTTACATAGGGAAGTCGATTACTTGAAACAGAGAGTAGGCTTACATTACATGAGTATAATCAATTTTGATAAATAAAAAGTATACCTTTGAATGGAACTTTCTTAAGGATATCAACAATTTAAATCCTTTTAAAATCGAATAAGAACTTTAAAAGATAGAAATTAAAAGTTGCTACTAATACATAGGAAAAACTGTATATGAAGGAAAACAAATAATAATTAAGGTGATGCTTTTGAAAAGAAAAGCAAAACAAAAAAAAAAATAGGCATTTTATTTGGAAATCCTTTTATTCCCATTCAAAAATCAAAAACGCCATTCAACAAATTCAACTAATATATTGATAAAGAATTTATAAAAAAAATTAAAATTATTAAGTTTGGTGTTATTGGAATGGCATTCGCAATTACTATTGGGTTTAATTTTTAAATATGGAGGCTTAATCTTTTTAATAAAGCCAACTTTTTAAGTATATCCAGAGTGATTCCAAGCGAGGCGAGAAATGAATAAAACTATTATTTTCTTTTGAAAAGCTATTTGGCTGCAAAGAAATAATAGAAACATTATAAAAAAATCGTTTTTAATTTACTTTTTTACATGAAATTTTTGTTGTTGTATGTTATGATTTTCAATTTTCACAAACTTCTGAGGAATTTCCGTAGTCGGCTCCACTAGAAATGACCTAAGATGTCTTAATATCATTATCAATTGTTGAAAATACTTACCTTAAAAGTAGTTGTCGTATTACTTACTGTAAACAAGTGATTTTGTTATTTTAACCATGTGTTATATGATACCTGTTACTGTTGCTGTTGTTACCATTAATGTCGTGTTGCTTACATAAATCATAAATTATCTTCTTTTTTGTCTAGCTAACAATAGTAACACTAAACTATCATCCAAACCAGCTACTGCAACTACACATACACTCACATACACGAACAGATAAAGAAACCATGGCTCTGTTGTGACTTAAATCCCGGTTTGGTCAACAGGGAATTTGTACTACAAAAAAATAAGTCTCTAACTAGGGTAACATAACAACTGCATGCATAACATTTTGTCTCGGCTACTATTACTGTTACATACTAACTAATACTACCACTGCTGCTGTTGTTATCTGCTAACAATGTTAGTATGCGTATTATATCCTCTTTAAGCTGATTTACAACAAAGTTTGCTGTAATATCATTGTGCACGTTTTTGTCTATTGTTTGTTTTCTCATCACATGACCACATATTTGTATGTTGATTTTAACCACATTGTTATAAATTATTTAAAGAGTATTAAGTTGAGAAATTTATAATATTTTTTTTAACAGATGTTTTTTTCGGTGGAATTTTCGGAAGATATAAAAGGAGCTCTGGGAATATTATGGACAAAAATCGAAAAAAATAAAACAGACTTTTGTATACATTATATAATAATTTAAAAATTAATTTTTTCAAATTTAAGAATTGCTGAAATAAAGTCATCATCTTGTTGTGCTAAAGGTCTACAAGGCCCGTAATAACGATTAAAATCAATATTTATTATTTTAGCCCTTAATCATGCCATAAAGCTACTGAATAAGTAAAATTTAATATTTCTATTTTACAGTTCAGAATTCTTGCTTGAGCTCTAAATTCCTATACTGCATAACCTGCCTGTTGTAACATGACGTGTCTAGTAGAATATTTACTAAATTTCTGTATATTTTTGATTTTAATAAAAAGTTGATATCATATTTATTTTGCATTCTGTAGCTTCAATAATATTTTCCTCTCGGTCCTGGAATTAGTTTTTAATAGATTCTTAATACTCCATTGTCTGATAAAGGAGTAGAATATGCTGTCCTTCTGTCCACTTATTTGTGAAATCTACTTTTATTTGTTTTCCCATCCAAAAAATTACGGTCGTTGAGTTGCTTACTACCTACCTGCTTCCAGGATCGCTTGTATAATTCATGATTTTAATATGTGACAATGCGCTTTATACGTTTTTAATTCGCATTATTAATAAAAACCAGGAGTTGCTTTATTATTGCTTCCTATCCTTACGCAATTCTGAAAGAAGAGGTAGCAATTTGTAAGGGAAAAAACTCTAGTTTCAAACGAAAATTTGCTCCTTTTTACGAACGAAATAAAGATCATTACAAAAATGCATTAGCATTTCTATGTATGCAATTATCGCATTGCGAATAAATTCAGCACTACTAACAAAATTAAGAAAAAATCTCTTGGGGGGCCATCAGCGTATTCGATATATATTTTGATACTTAAGGAAAAACCAATGACATTCCTTTTTATACGACAGCAATATACTATATACAGCTTATACCTTATGCGACGCATCATAAAAAATACTTGTTGTAAGAACAAACAAAATTTATTTTCTGGTTTCTTATGATGTGAAGGGCATTTAACAATAAAGGCAGAAAGAAATAGCATTGCACCTTTTTGTCTCATTAAGAAAATTCTTTGCAGGTTTTTGTTTCACAGCTGATATAATGCTAAATTAAAGATAAAGGTTGTTTTTTATTACCTTTCCAGTTGATTTTAGAAAGAGCACTACTACTTTGGTCAATTTTCTTTATATAGTAACACTTATAAATACTGACTACTTAATGTTAAATAAATAAAAATTAATGTTCTGAAATCTATTATGAGCATGTGTAGGTCTCTCTTGATGAGTAAACTTTTAGTAATGAGTTTCAATGTGGCACTCTTCTTAGTATGCTGTAAATGTTTCGGGGTTCTGAAAATAAATGTTTTATCATAAGTTGATACTGTTTCTCATTTACGGTTACAGTGCTTCCGCCTTCATATTCGAAGAAGTAATGCCTAACGATATTTTCAGATGTAATGCGACATCATATTGAACATCTGATTAGAAGCAATTAGCATTGATGAACAGTGATGCAGTTTGAGTTTTTTTGTCTTAGGCCAAATTGACGATTTAAAAGGGCCAAGATATCTTTGATGTTTGGAGAATACAAATAGAATTTATATCTGTGACGATTTAAAGGGTCACATTGTAATATTATTATAGAGAGAATTACGTTTTCCCTGCGGTTCGAAAAGCGGTTTTTAAACTATTTAATATATATTATACATTAATTGTTTAGGGTGCAACGATCAGCATGTATTCGAATTACGGGTATTGTGTGAACGATGTAAGAGGTCCAAGATATCTTTGATATCTGGTAATACAGAAGAAAATTTAAATCGGTGACGATTTGAAGGATCACATTGTATTAGTATTATAGAGGGAATTACGTTTTCCCTGCCCAGTTTTTTCAAAATTCGATTTTTAAACTATTTAATATATATTATACATTAATTGTTTAGGGTGCAACGATCAGCATGTATTTGAATTACGGGTATTGTATGAACTAGTCCTTCAGTGATACTAAACACTAAGTTGAACTACATTCTCATGGACCTTCAAATAATGGCCTTTATATATGATAAGCTAATGTAATAGAACTTAATGCAGCTGTATGTTGGAGATCAAAGACATATGACCATGAGAAAGTTCTGGCCTGGCTGTTTTCGTTATTGAATCAACTTACTGATTATAAAACCCTCTATTTTAACAAGATGTTTAAAATTCTAAATCCCTCCAGGAGTGAGTGGGAAGACGTGGCCTTTGGAGCTTCAACATCAGGATCTATATGGATGGTTCTAAATCAGAATGTGGAGTTAGATCTATTATTTCTTCTGCTAAACTAATGACAGAGTTATGTTTTCGCCTACCAGATAAATGAAGCGTATTTCAGTCTGAAATATTTTCTATATGGGAAGCCAGGAGAGTATCTGCTATAAAAACTTTAAAGTAAATGTCGTCGAAATTACGTTGGGATCTATCGAAGGCTAGATATATAGATAGTTTGTTTAGAAAGATGAAAACGGGTTGCGTGGACAGAATTCATTTCAAGGCGCCACCTTTATGTTGCCCTCTTTTAATATCAGGAGTACCTCGTATTTTACGTGTCACGCGAGGTATTGGATGCTCAGTGTGTCGCAGCCATATGAATTTGATAAAGGAGGAATCGATTTTTCATCTCCTCTGCGAATGACCTCTCAAAAGTAATCGAAGTCAGACTTAACAATCTGTTGAAATACCTTATGCTTACGCTGTATATCTAATACCCTATACCTTTCTTAGACTTCTTTAAAAGACATCAAATCTGGCGAATGAGCGGTCTAGACAAAACAGTATTATACAGACTTCACTTGACAGCTTGCGAATAGGGAACTGCAAAATAACTAATTTTTCATGTGAGGTCTAAGGTAAGTTTAGCAACTTTGTAAAAACTATTAATATAAATTTTTTTGAGAACATATTAACCCTCTAACTTCGAAACTTAATAGTAATTTTTGCCTCTGATTCCCCGAAAATAAATTCAGGATGTGAACATTCAAAGCATCAATAACGGTATATTTTGTTTGACATCTGCAACAAGAATTTATTTTCAGAACACGATAGTATTGTACAAAATTCGAAAGGGTTTTACACTATTATGAATAACGTTTGGGAGGGTCTTGTATTGTAAGCGAATCTATTTAAATTTACAAGTCTGCTTTTGCGTTTTTTTTTTGTGTAAAAATGAACAGCTTGCATATCTTATATATGAAATATTGTAGCTGTAAGCGTTTATAAAGTGGGCAGGATATCATAGACTGAATATGCCTTATCTCATTATTAAGTTAATCATATAACTTTGAAACATACCTGCGATTTGGTTTATTACCTAGACAAGTTAAAAAGCATTTATTTTATTTAATAAGCCATTAAAGGATATTTATATATTACTTAATGTCTAGTGTTACTTTCTATTTTACTTTTATCAAATTAAGATCAATCAATAATTAGGTATATGAATATAATTCTAATTTTCTTTATCCTCTCAATTATATGACTTTTATGTCAAATATCATATATTTAATTGCTATGTCTTTACAATAAAAATATCTTTGGAATTTAATTGAATATTTTGTGCATGTATTAACATAATGAATTTCATAAATATTTTGACAATATTTATAATGGATAATGACATTTATAATTAGTTCTGTCAGAAAACAAATTCACTTATACAAACAAAAGATACTATATATGTATATAGATATATGTCCAAAAGGCTGAAGTATTTACGTAAGTATGTATGCAGTTATGCATGTAAAATAATTAATAACTGATATGTAAAAGTATGTCGCCATAAATACAGTATCATTGTTATTTCACCTATTTCACCTTATATGCCTCTTTTAGTATGCATTTTAATTAAAATTTAAAAAAAAAATAATCTGTCTGTCTGTCTGCGAAAAGCAAACATAACGAGCAATGTGCAATTACATGTAAATCACAGAAAAATAAAGTGAAATATTAATGTTTAAGTTTAACCTTGATGTTTATCATAATGCTCACCCATATTCTTGCATATGAATGCATACATAAATATTTAAGTACAAAGTTAGTGTTTTTTGTACATGCTTTTGAAATGGTGTTACACTTTTCATTATTTGTCCTTTCGTTTACATGTTTTTTGTCCTTAAAATTTTTTTTTACAATTTGGGTTTTTTCTTTGGTGTAGGTTGTTGCATTTTTTCATATAAACATTTCAAGTTTATGCCTAAGAGGTACAAAGGTGAATATATGTATGCATTTAAAAATACGAATATATGTGTATACTAACACATAGTTGCAAGCATTTAGCAGTGTTACCAGATATTGTTTGTAATTATTTTATGACAAATTTGCAGAGCACAAACATTTTTTAAATTTTTTTTTGGAAATCGCTTTAAGAATCTTTATATTATATTCTTATAGACTTTTGCTTTATTTTGGATCTAAAAATTAAATAAGTTAGCATTTGTTTAAGGTCAAAATCTATTATTTTTGTACCCTTCACACAAGAGTGTAAAATGATATATTATATATACCTAAGTTTGTTATTTCGTTTGTATTTTCTACAATATTCATTTACGACCTTTTAAGTTATACATTTTCGGAATTTGTATAGATACAAGAATTAATTTAGCTGAGTTCGTCTGTTCGTGTGCGTGTTGAAATCAACTTTTTGAAGACCATATGAATACTTCAGACTCTTATATAGTATAAATTTGTCAAATATGATTTCTAGAATTTTGCTAGTTAAAATCCATTATGTGGGCAGATTACAAGCAGAAATATTTGCGTAAAAGAACACGATTGCGTCTGTTATTTTTTCTATCACATAAAGTTAAATTTTGCAGCTTGTATAGAGCTACGTGAAATGCTAGTTAAGTATATTATATGTACCTTTGGCAATATTTGAGGAAAATTATCATTCGTGGTCAATTACTAATACAGATATGGGTGAAAACATTTTTTTGAGAAAAAATGTCAGTTTAGAGATTGATTTGAATTTTTTTTTGTCATAATCGCACCATATAATTGCCAGTCTCGAAACTGTCAGTGGTGACAAGCAACAAAATTTGCATAAAAAATAACTTAGATAAAATAAACTCTGCAGTTTTCATTTGCAACGCCATAAAGTACTCATCAAGCCTTAACCTCCAAAATAACGTGACCCACAAAAATTAAAATTTGCAAGATAAAGTCTTTTAACATTTGTTTAAATTTTTTCAGAATTTTTTATTTTTTGAAATCTTAATGGAGTCTTCTCAAGATCTTAACTTACAGATAAGTTTAACCTTAATTTTCCATATAATAATTTTCTTCTTGTTGCTTTAATTTTATCGCCTACATTCCTTACAGGTTAGAATCAAATGTGACATGTAAAATAACGAAACACATAGAAAATATTTAAAAAATAAACGTTTTTTAATTTTTTTTCTCTTATTTCACTTTACTTAGTCACATTCAACGCTTATTTTAGTAATCTAAGTCAGCGAAGTGCGTTATTTACAAAAGAAATTAAAATTTAAAGCCGAATATTTCAGACTCACTGCAGTCATTCGTTGTTCCTTAAATTATTAAATAAAATAAGTGTTATGGCAGTTAGTTTATTTAAAATTAATTTTGGTCTTTTCCACGAGTATGTCGACACCATGAGTTGTTTTATTGCGGTTATTTTTGTGTTAAAAATATTTACGTGAGCAAACAAAATTGTTTTTTAGCGAAGAGTTATAAACAGTTGCATCTATTATTTTATATTTAGTAAAAAATAAATTATTTTCTTGTCGAATCATTAAATTTTTACTTAGAAATTTAATTTGAGAAATTGCAAAGCTTTGGTTTGTTTTAACAAAAGATTTGGTAGGAAACTTGCTTTTGTTGTAGCATCCCTGAATCTCATATTCCTTAATGTCAGTTACGTTATTTTTGCAGTCACAGTAAATTGTGGGTGTTGTTTGCGTTGCAATTGAATGTCTTGTATTTCTACAGCTATTATTACTTTTGATTCATTATTTTAACAGACGAGTTGTTGGAGGCTGGAAAACGATTCTCCATCAACAAGTCAATTTCGAAGAATATTGCAGATACGATGTTACGGCTCGATATAGAGAGATCGATTTAGCTAAAACAACAACAAAAGCGACTTATCTATTGTACATGATGGTACAAACTGTTAGAAATGGTACAGCGCAGTATAGCCGTCTTTTTTTAATCAAATTATTTTATACTCTATTGTGTCTATGTATAAATTTATTTTTTTCTTATGTTATAATCTCTTATTTTTTATTCTCTTTAGGAACTGCTATATATGACTTAATGCGAGCAAATATTGTGATTACCTTTTATGACAACAAAGCCACCTGTATTTAGAGTATGAATCATTTTGATCTATACGTAGATAAATTGCTTATAATTTGACTACAGCACCACATGAACTTCTTCAAAAGTATCCCTGTTTATCTAAGTATGGTTGAAGGGTTGGTATATAAAGTGGAGTTTGTATGACACCGTTTTGACGGGTTGGGCTCTAGATCCATCCTGTAGTCATGATGTATCTATGAAGTCAATTTGATCTTAACTCTGATATCTCCAAAAAAAAAACTCTAGTATATGTAAAGATAGAAGATGGAATCTAGCTTGCTTAGGATTCTGTGTCTCTTGGCACCCAGAACCTAGAATATTTCCCAAGAAGTTGTGTAACCGATTCCTGATTCTGCAAATCTATACAGCTGCTTCAATAGTCGTTCGAAGGAAGTCGATTTCTCTCTACGTATCGCTTTAGATGGCAACGTTCTTGTTAGCAAAAATATTTTCACAGTTGTTAAATTAGTTTTAAACTTTTCTTTCCCACATATGGAAATTTTGCTATTATCTACCCCATTGTGCAAAAAATCGCTCGTTATATATTGTTTGAAATATAACACAATTTTTTTTAAATAATTTCTAATAATTGCCGAACTCTGGTAACCTTAAAGCAATCGAGATGCCTTGAATCAGTTGTCACAGAAAACAGTGTTGTCACTTTAAGGTTTTCTGCTAGAAATAAACAACGTGCATATAAACACCCTGCGTGTAGCAAATGTTTGATAAATTTCAGTTTTATAGAAAAACTTTTACAAACATTTCTGATAGAAAATTTGTTTTAAACAAGTGTTTAATAATTTTTTTTATAAAATTCTTAGGTAAAATTTTTTAAAAAATTTTCGATAAATTTTTTTTAAATAAAAGTTTTTGCTAATACCTTATTGTTTACAAAAATTTGGGAAAAAGTAATTTCTAATAAAATTTTCTGTCGTTGTTGCCGTATAACGAATAAGGAATAAGATGCATTTTTTCAAGTAATACTGAAATTAAGTGCTATGTTTAAGTGTTTAGTGCCATCTGGCGTTGGTGTATTCATAATTTTTCAATTGTTTTATATAGTACTCTTGACTATTTGTATACCCTTCACACTGAATGTAAGGGTAGTTATATGTTTGTCATTCCCTGTGAAAGTTCTGCAATATTCATCAGAAATGTTCAGGAGCAGATCGGTATTGAAAATCCGTATAATCGGCCCATAACCTTCTGAGATATGACCAATCAAACAAGACTGTTTCGGTTTTTCGCTAATATTTAACACAGAAATTTAAATTTTATAGCTTTATTTGTAGATTTGTAGATTTTGTATGCTGCTGGAGATATTCAGGTAAATATGTGGGAAAATGAGTCACTAATCGGCTAAGTTATAAGCAAAAATTATTATGAAAAAATGTTTCTTTTTTAAATATATCCAATTTTCTAACTCCTAAATAATTTCTGAACATGCTTAAGATACAAAAATATAATCCATAATCTCAGAAATTACTTTTAAGAAAAACTAAAAAAAGCGGCTTAAAACCAACTGAGATATAAGCAAGTACAACTGCTTCTATGTTATTCCTAAAATTTACAATCGTAAAAAAAAATTTGAGAGGGCTTCAGTATAAAAATAGCAATGAAAAAAAATTCAAGATGGCGTCTTAGATCAAATGGCGAATATATGAGTCATATATAAATTTTGGTGAGAATTTTTAGTGATTTTAGAGTTACTTGCAATAGGGAGTTATAAAAGAGTCCACTGCCTGTTTTTATTATGCAATATATCAACTTAGGGTATAGCAGCCTTTACCTTTGTAAAAATTATTTAACAATTCAACATAATATAGTTTTAATCTAATCTAACATAGTCCGATCTATTTAATAGGAAATTTTATGTAGATTCACTGTTTATGTTTTATCACAAATTTGAAAAATGAATTTGAGTTTGACAACTCTGTTTAATAGTTTTATGTTTATCTGCTTATTTGTCTGTACAACAACTGTGAATTCATTCTGCAATTACATGTGTGTGTTTTCCATAGAAAACGGAAATAGTATGACAACTCACCTTTTGCATACACATGCAAACACACACCTTAACTGCATATGGCTACAAATTTGCTGGCACTGATGAAAACATATCAACAACATCAGCATCAACATCGTAATGTTGATGTTGTTGACAATAAACATTATAATGCTGCTTTTTGATATTGTTGTTATGATTGCCGGAGATGAGCAGGATAATGATGATGACCTCATTAAAACTTGAACAAAGGTAAAAATCTGGATATAAATACATACTTGCACTCAGCTCAGTTGGTGATTCGTTGCTGCATGTATGCATTACAAAATGACATTGAATGATGAAGTAACAAGTGAAGGAGCTTCTTTATATGTTTCTACATAGTCCTTCGTCGATTTAGAATGATTGAGGAGAAATCCTTGTATATAAATCAATAAAATTAAATGATGCTAATATTTGTTAAGAAACTAAACTTAAAACCATTTGGATGTCAGTTATGGGATAAAAATTTTTCATAAATAAATTTTCAGTTGCCCAATATTATTTTTTTATTCTCCCAACATTGTGTTTAAGTAAAAAAATTTCTTACATTTTAAGTCTAAACTGCCTTCAATAAACATTGATTTTTATATTATTATTTATTTTTTTATTTTATTTAAGTATTTAGTGGTAATTTGTAGGCATTTTTTTCTGCAACATCATCTACTGTGCTACTTATCGTTGATGTGTATGAAATTTTATTATCATCGACAAGAAGAGCAATAGCAACAAAAAAAATATATATAAATAAATGGCAATAAAAATAAAAATATGTTTGGTATTTCAATAATTTAAATCAGAGAAACCCAGCATTGATTTTGAGGGAACAATCAGACAAAAGTTTTTAATAAATAAAATGTAGGGTTTTACCCAATATTTCATTTTATTGTAAATTCTGAAGGACTAGTTTCACTTATACAAATTGTTAAAATTTTACAAATACTTTGTAAGTTGTTTTTTTCTAGAATTTCTTTGAAAGCATTAATTTAGAAACATTTGATTTATTTAGATTTTTTCCTTTTTTTTTACCTCAAAGGACTGTTGATATACCATCATCCTATTCTTATTCAGTACTGATTGGTAATGAATAGGTTAGGTTAGGTTGAAAAGGAGGGGCCCTGAAAACCCAAATCGATGACTTATATACCCTTATGACCAGGTGGTATGTTGTGCGCTCCATATGGAAAACGGAATTCCCAAACAAAAACTATAAGCTTAATTTCCCATAAGTAACGCACTGGTCCAGGAATACATTCCCCCATGTAATTCCTTATGGATCTCTACTTCGACTTCTCCATGTATTCCATGTTCGGCATAGTATACACCTAAACGCAGGATAAAGACATAGGTAGTTTACCAAAGTCTCATCCTCTTTCTCGCATGCTCTACATGTCGTTTCCTCAGACAATATCATGCAAGCAAAATGGGTTCTCAACTCCGTATGACCTGTAATAGCACTGGTTAGTCTCCTACGTGTTGGTCTACTCAGTCTCAGAATCTCCTTTGATTTCCCAATATTTGGGTCTCCCCATAGTATGTTTGTCATTTTACCGACATCAGTGCCTTGCCACTTTCTGACATGTTTCTACATCGCCCAACATTCAAGTTCGTCATTGAATCGTTTAAAGGTTTTAGCAATTTCGAAAGTTATAGTATTCAGAAGAGCTCCCATTTTAGATAATTTGTCGGCTTTCTCGTTTCCGATCAGCCCATGATGGCTTGGTATACACATTATCTCCAGATGATCACAACTTGCATATGAGTTTATCTCCCTCTTGTATTGCAGAACGTTCCGAGATTCAACTTTCTCCTTTCTCAATGTCTTAATCACTGATTGGCTATCCGCAAAGATATGGTAATTAATAACTAATCACTGCATCGCCAAATTTTTCACTTAAGTTATGAAAATCAAGATTCTGTAGAATAATATTTTTCATGCACTTTGAGCAGTATATGATGTTTATCACTGACCTTTGGATCCCACTATCTTAAATTTCTTTCACAACTTTAAATCTCAATTTTCGTTATTGAATGATATGTAGCTGTATAAACAGCTTGCAGCCCACTGCTAGGAAAATATTTCAGATGTCATCATGCAAAGCTTCTCGGACTTTCATTTAGAATAATTTGACATATTTAGATTTTTGTTTAAAATCTTACAAATTCATACTCATTCAATTATTTATTTATTTGCAGGCTCAAAAATACTTTAATGTTTGCTGTTTTCATGCCGGTCATATTGCTGGCAGCCCAAAAACGGCCTGGGACCAAAATTACGTTTAAAAAAAATTTATTTTGTTGTGTATTTTATAGACTGGTCAAATTCTTAACCTCTAGAGCGAGCAGCATTATTTTAACTTATAGGCAATTATTGCTTTCGTGGACCTACAAATCCTATACGATAAAAAATAAAACGATACAAAAGGAGGCCACAATTGATGGTACATTTTTAAAAGCCATTTTCAATATGGATCTCATATTAAATTTAACAAACTTATTATTTTTGATGCATAAATAAAATATAATATCGAGAGCTTCAGTTCTTTTAGCAGGGAAAATCTTTGCATTTATTCCCCAATGCAGCGTTGGTTTTTACAACCTAAATGAATTACTAAATAAATGAAAGGTGTATTTGAATCCATCGAAATAACCTTGTATAGCATTAACGCAAAATTGATACAAATAACGTCACTGTAAAGTTACGTCAATCATTTAGTATTTAACCTTGAGCATTAACTATGACGTTAAAATCTTTAACGTCAGGCAGAAGTGTCTTAAGTCAGAAAATTACAGTTTGATTTTCTGATTGGATTTTACTCAATTTTTTCTCTTTAATTTGGTGCAACTAACTAAATTGAGTGAAAACTTTGTTTCACTATAGTAAAAAAGATCAAATTAAAAACAAAAATACTAAAGAAAAGCACTGTTTTCATTCGTAACCGTATGCTCTTACTGCAATCAGGGAGTGCGTATTATGTTTGGTATTTAACAAAAACAGGTAGTTTCTGAACTAAGACTTATTTTGAGTAATTTAAAAGTTTTAAATGAAAATGTTGGATAAAACACAAAATAGTAGAAGAGCTTAAGATCCCAGGTTCTCTTAAATTCATAAGTTTTGAAAAAACGGGTTAACTATGTACGCTACTTCGTCTACGTTATCTACACATTGTAGTCTAGATTATTATCATAATGCTTGCCAAATTTTATTATATTACGTTCACCCGTTTTTACGTGGTGACTGAAAAACAAAAATCTAAACATTGATATTTATCATATTACAAATCATTGTCTAGTAGGAAATTTTGGATTTTTTTTTATTTTGTTTGTATAGTTTGCAAAGTTTTTGAAATTTCCCTATTTGTGGGATAAAAGTTTGGTAATCCCTTCTTTAAATTATTGTTGTTATTGCTGCCTTATTGATGCTGCAGTATAAAAATGAAAGTAATTTTATGCGTCATTGAATTTTTGATAGGAATTTTATAAATTTTTTTCTTCTTTGCTACATTTCATCAACGTCATCATCATCTTCTTATTCTTCTTCCCCAGCATACACTTCCTCGCCATTTACTATTCTCTGTTGAACGGCCTCATTTGTTTGTCAATAAGTTTTTGTTTTAACATCCCTTCTCCTATGTCTGCTGTTTTGGGCGAAATTCGTTATGAGTTAGATTCATTCTGTCGATGAATTTGAACTTTTTTGCAATATAATTTGTTAAGTGAAAAATGAAAATATTGCTAAATGAGAAGTATAAAACAATAGAGATTAAAGAGATAAATACTTAAAACCGAAAAGAAATAACAAATTTGGCAAAAAAAACAACAAAATTAAGAAAGAAAATTTATTGAAAGAAATCATAAGGGAAAATTTAAAAGATATTTCTCTAACCATCATAATTTAACTGTTCTCTCTCCCTCTCGCTCTCACTGTTACTTCTTTTTTGTTCCAGACAATAAATGAAAATATTTGTTTGCTTGTTTTGGCATTCTTCGATTAATTGCTTATGAGACTTTAATTCGACCGTAACTAATTCGGTACTTAAATTATAAAAACAAAAAAATTGCTTTAAAACTTTGCTTCAAACTGACACGAACACTCGACCATTTATTACATTTAAAGCATGTTAATGATTTTTATTGGATTATTGGATTCATATGGAATGAAAATGGCAAAAAAAAAAAAAAAAACTGATTCCAAAAAAATGTTAATGTTTGCAAAAAACATCATTCCCATATTAGCTAAGGGGGGTAACCAGAGTATGTGGCAGCCTTAAGCAACTTCTTCTTTAAATAGTGGTTGCTTTTTTTCCTCAAACTTTTCCGTAAGGGGTTGTATTGCAATTTGACACACTGCATGTGGTGTAGTGTTATTCTTGTTGAATGAAGAACAAATTTGAACAGTTGGCGTCAATGTTTATTAGAATAATTTTTCATGGTTTTTTAACCAACCAAAAGTACTACATTTAAATTTTTTCATTTCAATAAAACTAATAAACAATTTAGTGTGATGAGCCAGGTTTATATATAATTTTAAGAAGTATAATAAAAATTGTAACAGGTGTTGTTTATTTAAGAGAAAGTGTAATATGAAAGTACTTATTATAACCAAAAGATAAACTGAAATATTTATATCGTGGCTAGGGAAATTAAAGTGTTTACAAGCCTATCAGATTACTGATACGTGTCCTTTTTTCTTAAGAAAAAAAATGTTTTCATAATCTTGAGTAAAATATATTCAAGTTATTGATTACCTTTAAGCAAAATGTGTTTAAATACGAGACATATTTAGTTGAGCAAGTGTACTGCAATCGTTTATATTTTTCCTTGTGATAATATATTTTAAATTAAAAATATTTGCATAGAAAAACCTGGATTGTTCCTCTGGTCCCAACAAAATTTTTCCATTGCATATGAGGGATTTACTCCCCCCTTTCCAGTTACATTTAGAAAGACCGATTGTCATTGTATACATAAGGAATTTGGTGACAACAAAAAAACATAATTTAGAACATGGAGGACATTTTGTTAATATTTGTATGGAAATATATAGGAAAATATTATTGCCAAATCTTCGAAACCACTGATCCAATTTCGTGCAAGCTTCACATATACCATCTATCAGGAGCTGATCCAGGTTAAGCTTTGGGGGGGAGGAAGTATAAGTGAAACAAGAAATTTTAATAGTTACTATATCAAAATAAATATTATTAAATAGCAATGAAAAAAAATAAAATAAAATAAAAAATATTCTGACATAAAGTTTAACAAAACACTTATAATTAATTAGCTTGTGCCTGCGACTTCGTCTGCGGGATAAAAGGTAGACTTAGTATTAACAACAAAAATACAAATATTTACAACACAAACAACCCGTCTAGAATGTGTTACGATGAGTTTGCCAACGAACTTCGCTTTATTATCGCAATAAAAAGTAGCCTATGTGTTAATCTAGTTTGTCATCTATCTATGTGCCAAATTTCATTTAGTTTCGTTCAGCCATTTTTGCGTGATTGAGTAACAAATATCCAAACATCCAAACATACAAACATTCACATTTATTATATTAGTAGGATAAGTAATATGTGGTTTCCTGTTGCAGCAGATTTATTAGGCATAACTAGTTTGTAACATGGATAACCCGTTTAGACTGTCTTCTGTCATTGTTGATCCCAACCACGTTTTAATGCAACGAAGAGTAGAAAATGATCTTACTTACCGGCATTGAAACAAAAATGGTAAATATATTTCTTAAATTTGGATAAATATCTGGGTCACACATAATCAAAACATCTATCACATTTTCTGTAAGTTCTTGACAGATCTGCCATGTCTGCTGCCAATGCAAAATTTCAGTTTCAAATTTAGGTTTTAGTAGTTTTTTATCTGTTTCTTCTACTACAAAAAATCGTGTACAAGGAGTGGAATAAAATTGGTTAAGTCTAATAATGTTTAATGCTTTTTGGTAGAAGTTTAGGAATGTTATATTAATTAAGAACGTCTTTTGAAAAACGTATTTTTAAGCCCTGGAGAACAGAGTCAATAGAGGAGATTCTACACCTCTACACCTTCTACACCTTTTTTTTTTTGTATGCGATCAAAACTTCTTTTTAAATCTATGTCTTGTTTTTGTTGCATTACATTAAGCGGTTGTGTGCGAGTAAGTATATCACTTAGAATATATATTTCTTAGAATTAAAGCTTTTAAAGATGTATACCTCTCTTTCCATTTGGATATCTTTATTAGAGCCTCTATAATATTTTCTATATTCACTTTAAAATGTAAAATGGAATCATGATAATCAACCCAACTCGTTTTGTACAATAGTGACACTTTGGCTCCTAAGTACTTTTCCAAAACGATACAAATTTTAGTATAATTGGCACCTTGTTGCTTTTAGAAATCGAGCTGTTAAGTTTGTGGGAATAGTACAAAAAAAATGTCGAAACGTTTATTTATCAAATAAGTAAATAAGTAATTTTATATTTTAACCATTTGGTGGGGAAATATCCCCTTTTCACCCTCCCCCCTTGGATTCACGCTTGCCATCTACATACTATCTCCAAAGTACGCCTAAATCGGTGAAAGCGGTTGACCCGTTTGCGCAGTTACTTATGATAACAAAGTGTACACTTCGTTTTGTATATACAAGTATATTTTTATTGCTGAAAAAGCGCTTCAAACGGAAATATTATTTGTGAAGAAAACGTTCTGTGCTTGAGAAAATGACCCGCTGGAAAAATATGTTAAAATTGATGATGTTTTTGTAAGAAAATCCGAAAGAAAGACTGAAATAAAAATATTTTTAATATCTCAGAAAAAATCCTTTTTTATTATAATTACCATTATATCTTAAATTTGCAAATCCGAACCACACCACACCTTCCACCTCCCCTTATTTAAAACTTTAAATAATTTATGCAAAAATCACGACTTTTCTCAATTATGTACCACCACGACCCTGTAAACACAAAATTTGAACTCATCTAAAAATAGTGTACCACAACAATAACTGAAAAAAAAAACATTAGTTCCTAAATATTGCATTCACCAATTTTCTTCACAAGTACAACACTCCAAATATAAATACGGTACAAGCATCCTAGTAAACAGTACAACGTAGGGACAACTTCGTATTGATTGTATTTTATTTGCCTGGAAAGTTGTTTTGCCACAGTTAGTAGTTCCGATATGTTTTATTAAATTTTTTGTTAATAAGAGGAATTTTTTTATTTTTAAATAATTTTCTGCGAAACACATGTGTTCAAGCATTATTCAACTAAAAATTAGTTCGTCTAAAAAATGCTTTAAAACCACAAACATGTTAAAATTTAGCAACTTTTTCAAGAAAATAAACGGCTTAAAACAAATAAACAAGAACAGGAAAAAAATATCTTATGCTCTTACGCATTAGAAATTTTTAAATTTTAGCTATAAAAATTCATCAAATAGTTAAACAATTTCACAAACGAAAATTTATTTCCCAGAAAATCATAAAAACACTATGCTTAAACTTTTTACCAGACACAAAAATGAGTCTTATTTGCATATGTATGTGTTTTGCAAAATGACAACTGAAATTTACTCCATTTTAACATAAGCGCGCCAATTGTCAACATAAACTTTATTACATTCTGTCGTTTCAACACAAGTTTATGAAATTATTGTCATAAAAACCGTATTTGCATTTCGCCCACTCTCTCTCCCTCCCGCTTTTAGTGCCACCAACTTTACCAAATAATTTTAATAACAATTTTTTAAGAGGCTCTTACGAAGATATGCTCATAGGAATATGGCATTTATTTGGTCATTCCGATCTTTTCTATTAGATCTGGGTTTAAATGCGCCTAAATGTATACCACATAAATATACTGCTAAATGTCACGCATTGTGCGTTATAACATAAAAGCCACGCACACACAGTAACATAACTACCAAAAACCGTTTGCTATTCATTTTAGAGTCCAAGAATACAAACATGAATAAATATTGGCCGTAGAGGAGTGCGAGTATAAACCAAATTATTGTCAATTTTGTGGTTGACATATGCGTGAAATCACCAACACTATGAACAAGTACATGTACTAACTACAGACTATAATGCATCACATTTAGTTATTGTTGTGTGGCTGTGCGTAAGTTTGCGAGTTCTCTTGTTTTGTAAATGAAGTGACTGTATGTATGTAAGTTTTTTTTTTTTTTGTTTTAGTTGCTGTTGTTGCTTTTAGCTGCCTGGCATTTAGCAACAATAATAATAAAATTTCACTTTTCTTTTTATACCCTTCACACAGTGAAAAAGGGTATATATAGGTTTGTCATTCCGTGTGAAATTTCTACAATTTTGATTTCCGACCCCATAAAGTATATATTTTCTGAAAGCTTATGAATAGGGGAGTCGATTAAGCCCTGTCAGCCTGTCCGTCTGTCCGTCTGTCCGTGTGTATGTTGAAATCAACTTTTTGAAGCCCCCCGACATCGCTCGGACTCGGGTGAGGTATTAAAATATCAGAAATATTCGGGAGTAGATCGGTATTGCAAATCAGAAACATCGGTACATAAGCAACTGAGATATGAGCAAAAACCCACGACCACCTCGATTTTTTTTTCACAAAAACAACATTACAACAACAACATACATACATACAAACGTGTATACTGGTTAGAGAAAACGTGGCATCGAATCCCAGCTGAGCCAAAAAAATATTTTTTTTTTATTTTTTTTTTTATTTTTTTTTTGTTTTATATTTATTATATATATTTTAATTATTTTTTTTTTTTTTTTTTAAATTTTTTTTTATTTTTTTATTTTTTTTTATTTTTGTTTTTTTTTTTAACATACATACGTAAATTTATAATTTTACAATAGCATGTTTTTATATATGTGTGTTTTTTATATGTATGTACGTATTTCATATGGAATGAATGGTGATACAAACTACTGTTATTGCATGACTACACGTTGTGAAGGGTATATAAGATTCGGCACGGCCGAATATAGCGCTGTTACTTGTTTTAACGTTGCCTTACTTCATACTAATGCTGCTGCTGCTGGTGTTATTGTCTCTTTGTTTGGTGACAGTTTTATTAGCATTTTGCGTTAAATGACAGGACTTGAAATAAAATGCATGTACGAGTATGTTTAATTTGTACAAAACGAAACAAATGTTACATGTTTTAATTTGTAGAAAAAAATCCATCCAACATACAATATATAATTTCTTTTTTTTTTTTGTTCATTGTTAATTGCTTTTACTGCAGTAATTTGACAATAAACCAATACCAGTCAAAGTTACGAACAAAACATGTATATGGCTGTGTATTGCCGCGCTAAATTATTTGTAATTGCAAACGTACACACACATGCACTTGCCAAAAAAAAAAATTTATATCGCAACTTAATATACATGCAATAATGCAATTTGCTACCGCAGGGTCTATAAAATTTTTATTCTGGATTTAGTTTTAATTGTTGTGTCATTCACGAAAGATTTTATTTTGTCAATAATATTAGTATTTGTTGTTATAATTATTTTTTGCTTTTATAATTTTCAATTTAGTTTTTGCAACAAAAAAAAAATTGCTGCAACTATTCGGGTGTATTTTTAGTGATTTATCATTTGCATCTTAATTGAATTTTATAAATGTGTATATGAAATAAAATAAACTGTCAAAAAAAATTAAGGTAAAATTACAATCCGTAGGTGAAAATAAAATCAAATTAAACAAATTCTAATAGAGAGATTATCATAAAAATTACTTTGGGAACTAATAGAAATCAAGTAGCGCTTAAAGCGATAATATTATTTATAATTTTTAAATGAAACAAGTAAGAGCACTATATTCGGCTGCACTGAATTTTTGATACCCACCACAAATTTTCTGTTGTTTTATAGCACAAAATTTATTATTTTGCTATTGACAGTAATCAGTATTATCATCTTTGTAAAACTTCGATTTGCTATCTATCTATCTATCTATCTATATATATAAAAGTGAAACTCTGTGTGTGTGTGTGTGTGTGTGTGTGTGTGTGTGTGTGTGTTAGCTATAGACTCTGAAACTGCAAAACCGATCGGGCTCAAACTTTGGTAAGTTGTTGTACACATACCGGGGAGTGTTTATGGATGAAAAAAAGTGGGCGGGGCCACGCCCATTAAAAATTAGTTATCAGTTTTAGCTACTTGCACTTGACCGATTTTTCTGAAACTTTGCACACATATCGAGCTGTCATGACTAAATAATTTCGTGATAAGAAAAGTGGGCGGGGCCACGCCCCTAAAAAAGTTTTAATTTTGAGATACTTTCACTGGACCGATTTTTCTGAAACTTTGCACACATATTAAGCTGTCGTGACTTTATAATTTTCTGATTAAAAAAGTGGGCGGGGCCACGCCCATAAAAAAAGACTACAATTTTGAGGTACTTGCACCAGACCGATTTTTCTGAAACTTTGCACACATATTGAGCTGTCATGACTTAATAATTTCGTGATTAGAAAAGTGGGCAGTGCCACGCCTATAAAAAAAAGGTATCATTTTGAGGTACTTGCACTTGACCGATTATTCTGAAACTTTGCACACATATTGAGCTGTTATGACTTTACAATTTCGTTATTAGAAAAGTGGGCAGGGCCACGCCCATAAAAACAATTTTAATTTTGAGGTACTTGCACTGGTCCGATTCTTCTGAAACTTTGCACACATATTGAGCTGTTATGACTTTACAATTTCGTGACTAGAAAAGTGGGCAATGCCACGCCCATAAAAAAATTATAATTTTTAGGTTTTTGCACTTGATATTCAATTAAAATTCAGAATGCATTTCGATTCATTAAGGGGCGTAGCAACGCTCGCCGGGATTGGCTAGTTTATTTTATAAAATTTAGTCTTATCCTTCCACATTAGCAAAAATTATACTGACTATTTTTTACTACAATCCCAGCAAAAAAATCTTAATAATAATCGAGTAATCGAGTGTGGAATTAATCATTTTTAAGAGAATCCCTTCCCAACTGGATTACCAACTTAATTATTTTAACAAAACGTGAGACTTAAATAATTAGTTCTTAATAATTGATTAGTTTATATATCTAATAATGAGTGATTTTTTTATTTTAGGAAGTACTTCTTTATTTCAATAACGTAGTAATTCTCTAATTTTTAATGTAAATAGTTCTTTTTAAAACATAAGAAGTACTTCCAAATTTAAATATTATAACCTATTACACTGAAAAAAAATGTTGCCTAAAATTTTTTAATTAAATGACTAATTGATTTATTTCTAAATGTGAATTATATTTTTTATTCATTTAAATAACTTTTTTAATTGACATCAGATTTTTTTTTAAAACTTTGAAATTTCTGTCAATTGAAAATATAATGTTTTGAAAAATTAAATTAAAAAAAAATATTTTTTGACAAGATTTGATTTTCAAGAATAACAAAATTTTGAATAATCATGTAAAAAAGAAGGTGAATATTAAAATAATAATGGCCAATCACCAGATTATATGTATATTTAGTAAGATTATAGATTTTATATACATATAAAGCTAAAAAATATACTTTTTTTCTATTATAATAGGGTTGAACTTTATTGCAGATGTGTCTAAAGTCAATGTTCTTTGCAGCCCAATACATTCTATTGGATTCGAAATTAATTAGGTAAATAATTATTCGACTTCCTTCCCTCGGTTTGATCAAGATTTTTTAACATTAAAATTTCTTCGTACCTAGGTCGAGAAAAATACTACGTTTGATTGTGCCACCAGTTCTTAATATGTTATATTGTAAACATTTATTTGTACGTAGGTTAAGGATGCACCCCCTTTGCTTTTGGAAATATAACGTTTGGTTATGCCACTAGTTCTTAAACATGTTATATTGTATGTATTCTTACTACCGTATTCATAAAAAATATTTTAGATTTATTAAAGGCTTATTTCACAAATTTCTGTACAACATCTGTCCAATAAGTCCTTAATAAATTTAAAATATTGTTTATGAATACCGCAGTTATGTTCTCTGTTTTTCTTATAATTATAAAATGGTAAACGTAAGTAGAAATACATGTACATACATATTTATTTAAGAATAAATATATAAAAAATACATCTATTTTCTTTTCGAGTACTTTTTTTTTTAATAGGTTCAATCATTTATAATACTGATACAATAAATACTTTATTTAAATTAATCTTAAACTTCAATTAAATTTATTTTGGAAAATTTTAGAAATTTTAATTACATTTTTAATACTGTTTTAATTAATATTTTTTGCAATATTTTTCAATTAAAATTATTAATTTTCAATTAATTAATAGTATCATTTTGATGATTAAAGCAAAATCAAATAAAATTTTAATTAATAGTATTAATTTCGTAATTGAAAGTCATATTTATTTTTTTCTGTGTATAATTTTATTTCAGTAAATACTTAATTTTTAAGTTTTATGATTAGTTTTTTTTCTCTTTTTTTATTAAATTTAAGCACAAGTTATTTATCCAACATTTAAATTTTTTATTTAAAAAAAGTTATAAACAGACCTTTATAAAATAATTCATTAACTTATTGGTTTTTGTTATTTGTAAATACTTTAAAATCATTTTATAAGATGTAAAAAATATTTACATTCTATTCAGAGCTTTCCGACTCGTCTAAGATTTCCTTCTTAGGCTTTAAACAAGTTTGCTTAAAATGTTTAAGCAAACATTGGCACTTAATAACTTTCGCAATTCTCCTACAAAGTCTTGTTTAGTAGATATCTCAGTTGATCTTGCCACTAAAAAAGTGAAATACTACGCAAATTTAAAAAGAAAGCCACAAAAGTTTTTAATTTTATTTAAAACTATACTTACAAAAGAAAACGTTCATTGTTGCCTTGTAATTCTTTAATCGCTTTGTGTCTAAATGTTGTCTCATGTGATTGAGAGGGCTTTCTTGTCAAAATACTTTTTTTTAAATTATCTTTTTGTGGTAGCGAAATATCGGAATAAAATAATAATTTTTATAAAAAAGTGGTCTTTAGCTCGAAGAAATAAAAACAATATATTATATTCAAAAGGTAATCGAGTTGGTATATTTTTGAGTTATTTAAATTGGCTTGAGAGACAATTGTTTGCAATCTCACTACTTTTCAAGCAATAAAATAAAAATTGCATTTTTTATTTGAACAATTTGTAAGGTCTTCTTTTATAACTCAAGTAATACGTTCAACTACCACTTGCTATTTTAATTATTTAATTTTTTTTTCTACTCAGGAAATATACTTATGAAATTTTATCGCTATACGTCAATGCATTTGGATACAATCGCATTTTATTCGATGTTGGAAGGACATTATTTTTTAGACCTACTCTTGCATAACGAGCTATAACTCTCTTCCTAACATTCCGATTTAGTCCATTTTTAGCTTTTAACAGGCGGACAGACGGGCGAACATTGCCAGATCGTCCTTAAATGAAACCAGGACTCAGAAAATATATATCTTATAGGGTCTTAAATCTATATTTTGATGTGTTACAAACGGAATGACAAAATTAATATACCCACCACCATTTTTTTGATTGTGGGTATAACAACTAATCAAAGAAAAATATAAAACTTTATCCAATAGAATATGTCCTAAACACAAAGTGTTTTTAAATAAGGAACACTTTATCTCTATAAGAAGTGTTTAGATAATAAAAAGGTCTTATCTCAATATTTATTTTTAATTTAATTGCTAATGCACCCATTTCTTGCCTAAATATTCACTTGGGTGTCAAAGTTGCTCTTGCAAAATTTTACTTTTCTAGTCGATATCGTTTTCCAAATATACAAATTTTAGTATTTAATTCATGTGGCCACGCCTACTAATGCAAGTACCCTCATTTTTTACCCAAATGTTCGTGTGGATGTCAAAGTTTACCATACTTAATTTATAGACTCTAGCTGCATTAACTTTCGTGATATATAATATTTAATGTTTATTTTTTAATAGGGCGTGGCACCCCGCCCACTTACCAAAGTATGGCCTATAGTTCCTTCCAGACACACAGAAAGATTCTGTGAAAATTTCAAGGAAATCGATCCGGCCGTTTAACCGTCTATGAAGCACAAACAAACATTTAAACACACATTGATTTTTATATATATAGATAAATAAATAAAAAAAAACAAAAAGAATTTATTATATTTTTCGTTTAAAAAATGTTAATTTAATATTCTGGTCAATTACGAAATTAGTAGCAATTGAATATCAACTGAAAAAATTTATTATTAAAGAAGTCTGTTTAGATTGGAAAAAAAATTTTTGTTTCATTACCCCAAAAATTATTTTAATCCAAATAAATCTATTAAATTATCTTGAACATTTCTTTAAAATAGTAAATTTATTACAATTTATAGTTCAGAAAAAATTTTGTTTTTTTTTTAAATTGAACACATTTTCCGTCTACAAATATTTTTTTTTCGTATTGAACAGATCTTCTCATCCAGAAAAAAATGTATTCAAATTAAACACATATTTCCATCAAAAATAATTTTTTTCAAACTGAACACATTTCTCATTGAAAATAAGGATTTGTTCAAATTGAACACATTATTACAAAAAAAAATTTTTTCAAATTGGACACATTTTTCATCGAAATGTAAATTTGTTCAAATTGAACACATATTTCGTCGAAAAAAAATTTTGTTTAAATTTAATATATTTTCCGTCTAGAAATATTTTTTCTCATATCGAAGAGATCTTTTCGCAAAGAAAAATATTTGTTCAAATTGAACACGTTCTTCCATCGAAAATAGAATATTTTCAAATATAACATATTTTCCGTCTAGAAAAAGTTGCTTTAAAACAGATTTTTCCCTACGGAAAAATGCTTGTTCAAATTCAACACATTTTTGCATTTTTTGTGTAAAAATTTTCTGTCAAGTGGAGGCAAAACAGTACTTAAAGTGAGCACATATATCCGTCTAGAATAATTTTTTCAATTAAACACCTTTTTGCATCTAAAAAAAAAAATACATTGAACATGTTTTTACGTTCAAAAAAATAATTTTTCAAATTGAACAAATTGTTTGTCTAAGAAAAAAATTTCTTTACATTGAACATATTTTTCGTTTATAAAAAAAATTTTTCAAATTGAACACATATTTCCATCAAAAATATTTTTTTTAAACTGAACACATTTCTCATTGAAAATAAGATTTTTTCAAATTGAACACATTTTTCATCGAAAATAAAATTTGTTTCAATTTAACATATTTTCCGTCTAGAAATATTTTTTTTCATATCGAACAGATCTTTTCATCCAAAAAAATATTTGTTCAAATCGAACACATTTTTTATCGAAAATAAAATTTGTTCAAATTGAATGAATTTTTCCATCGAAAATTTGTTTCTCCCAAATTTAAGATATTTTCCGTCTAGAAGAAGTTTCTTTAAGTTGAACAGATTTTTCCTTAAGGAAAAACGTTTGTTCAAATTGAACACATTTTTGGTTTTTTTTTTTTAAATTTTCTGTCGATTGGTGGCAAAAAATTATTTAAATTGAACACATTTCTCCGTCTAAAAATATTTTTTCAATTAAACACCTTTTTGCGTCTATAAAAAAAATTTACATCGAACATGTTTTTACGTCTAAAAAAAAAAATTGTTTATATTTAGCACATCTTTCGTTTATAAAAAATTTGTTCTAATTGAATACATTTTTCGGTGTAGAACAAAATTAACACATTTTTCCCTCTAGAATTTTTTTAAAAATTAACACATTTTTAGAAATTTAAACTTGGGCACATTTTCTGTCTATAGAAGAAACTAGACATATTTTCCATCTAGAAAAAATCTTTTTAAATCGAACACAATCTTTTATTCAAATAATTTTGTAAATTTTGTAAATTTTGTGTTAAATTTAAGCACATTTTAGGTTCTATCAAAATTTGTTCAAATTGAACACATTTTTCTATCTACAAAAATATCTTTTTAATTAAAAGTATTTTACAATCTAGAGTTTTTTTTTATTATTTTTAAACATAAACATATTGCCGTCCACAAAAAAATTTTGTAAATGTTCGAGAAAATCCCAAAACTTTTCAACTTTTGCTAGCAGATTGTAAAAGTTAAAGTTATACCGCTCTGCTTTTAGATCTGTATTAACGTGACGGGTTGTTCTATATTCTAAATTGTTAAGGTGTTTGTTGAAACAACAATATTTTTCACCACTTTTCGCTCATTGCTATTCCTTATAATTGTAAACTTCAATAATTTTTCCTATAAGGCCAAACTTTTTGCCATCACTTTGTCAATGATTTCCGTAATAAGAACACGTGGCCATTATGTGCTCCTCAACCTTTAGCTTAGTTTTCATTATAATCTTTGTATGCCTTTGACAAATACTCCAAGACCAAGGAATAGTTAAAAAATGAAATAGAAATCACTAAGTAGTAGAGAGAGAAGAAATTTACACAAGATTTTTAATTGAACACGCGACACTTGTCACACATAACTTGTCAAAGGACACGTTTCTGTGTGCCAAATCACTTGTTAAATTGAAAAACGTGTTTTTAACAAGGGGGCGAGCGTTAGAAATTCAGTGATTACAATGCCCTTTAGATAAACTATTAATATTGCGGTATAATTATAGTGTCCTCAAATATAAATTTTTATTAGAATAAAATTAAAATTCGACAAAAAAAAAAAAAGTTTTTCATCAGATAACAGCATTTTGTTTTCTTTTGGTTGTCCATAATTTTAATTCTACAACATGAAAATGTAAATTTACACTTGAGGGAATTTAAAGTATTTTTTTTTCTCCTTCTTCTTTATTAGGAATTTCTTTTATCTATTTTTAAAATCATTTGTTAGCAAATTGCCTTTTATTAGCATTTGATTTGCTAGAATTTCATTATTGTTACTTTACTTTTTGACATGCATACAACAACGTTGAAGGGCACACTCTCAATATGAAAAAAACATCCCCTCTCTTATAGCAGAAAAGCAAAACACAAATCTGTGCGTTAAAAAATGAAACATAAGACAAAGAAAAGGGGTGGCTAAAAAACTTGTTAATATTTCCTCACATCAATAGAAAATTTACTCAAACACACGCATCTTATAATCTGCACATAAATGCATGTATTAGGAGCAAGAACAACAATAAATATGGAATTATTGTGATGTCATTGCACTGCATTAATTTAATACTAGTATTATGCTTAATGCATAAGTAAACGTGGGCAGCTCTGAAATTGTTTAAAACAGCTGAGGAATGTAAATATAACAGTACAATAGTAGTTGCGTTAATAAAATGTCTTTAAATTGAACTCTATTAAGGTTTATAATTTTGATTCTAATTCAATACAAATTTACATTTGAAATATACATGTATTAGGTGAACCAAAAATATTTTGGGTGTTAAAAATTTAAACAACTTTTTTTATCAGATCAAAAAAAAAAATACACAAAACGAAATTTTTTTACACAAAGTTTGAAAAATAATGTCACTTAAATGATTCACGTTTGCAGCTTTACAATGATGGGCTAGTTTTAGAGCATTTGCCATAATATCTTTTAAAACTAGGGGCTGTAGCGCCAGAATTTCTGCAAAAATGTTGGCCCAAAGTTCAAGGGTTGTCTCGGACCTGTTAACTCGTATATCTTCCTTCAAATAGCTCCAAATAAAATAGTCATGGACTGACAAATCTGGTGAAAGCGCTGCCCAATTTATTTCTGGAATTTCTGAAAATTTTTCGTTATAAAAAATTTTATTCAAAAATGCCATTGTGTCTAGGACTATGATTCAATCCTGCTTAAACCACATGTCAGCACTTTTTAAGAGCAAAATTTAAAAAATATTCGATCATGGACTGTAAGTATGACTGTTAAGTATGAATTAATTAAATATATTAAAGAAGATTTTATCCTTTTATATTTTTCACATATTAATGAACACATACAGTAATTGAAAAATATTCAAAGTGTTACTGACAGTTAAAAACACTTCAACCACTCAGTTAAGTTCTTAACTATAATGAACTTGCTTTTTAGCGGTCACAAAAATTAATTGATATTGAAATCTATCCGCACAGGAGAATTTTCCATTCAATGGTTTGGAGATATTATCCGTCCAAACGGGATGTCAGCTTAACAGAAGTGTACGTAATGGAAGATTTCACTGCATATGTTTTGTTTTGTTTTATTATAAAGATATCGATGACGGCTTGCTTTTTTTAAAACTGGCAGAGAACTGTATACAATTATTTTCGCTTCAAATCTAGCGATTTTCAAACCTCTTTAGCGAACAAAAATACGTTTTAGCTTTTAACTGGAAACTTACTGAATTCGCTGAACCCCAATAGCGTCCCTCAGACATATCCAATTCAGGCCCAAAGGCACCATAGGGACCGGCAAGTTCCATTTGGACCATAAAGAACATGATACTCTGCAGTCCCTTCAGTTCCCCTATGCGATATCAGTTCTATCCGGGATCCACTCCCTGATTCTATGCCTTACCATTCCTTCCTCTCACGTCAAACTTAGTGCTGATCTACCGCGTGCAAGTTCGTCAGCAATTTCATTACCGACAATTCCACAATTTTCTGGCTTCCAACAAAATCAGTTATCATTAAGTCTAGAAGAGCTCCTGATAGTCTTCTCCATTGTATAGAGGCCTGCCCCTGTACCTATATGTATCCTCAATCCATCCTTTGAAACTGAACACCCCTTATATAGTCAGTCGGATCCCAACCAACAACAATCTCTCTTCGGAATTATTAGCGGGGGTGTCCTATCAAATGTGACTACCATATAGTACGTCATAATTCCCTGATATCGAACATAATTTGGAGCCCAGTTTCCCATAAAATCCTTGTGTGACCAATGTTAACCTAAACCCGATTCACTTAGCCTGATCAAGCTTCTTGCCGCCATTGGCTTCACTCAAAACTCTATAGGCACAGTGTCGAGAATGGTATCCAGTGCCCCCTGAGGGACACCAGTGATGCCAAGTGAAGCATACCGCTGAGGCTTTGTAAGAAGCTTCCTATAACAACCTTGCTTCAATACCTCCTACCACACAGTACCACCACACGTCAGAATGGGTCTTACCAACGTCGTAAAAATCCGATATACAGCTTAAGGTCTTAGGACCCAACACTTGCCTATGGAGTTTCTGCAAGTGTTGCAGGCGTTTAAGCCCCTCTTCACTCTCTCCTGTGTTTTCCAAACCCATGATAGCTTGTTGTCCAGAACTAGACCCAGATATTTCGCCCGGAATCTGTAGGCATTCTTTAATGATCCGCTATACCGTGGCCTTACCTGTAGAGGACACACTTTTTTTTATATATTGGCGAATTATTTATGGAATCATATATGTAGCAACATAGAATTTTTTTTGTGATTGCGTTAGACACGTAATGCGAATGGAACGGTAAGTCGAACGATAATGGGCCACCTTTAGTGTGCGTTCGACATCGTGGGCCTGGTTGTTGGTAAAAAGCAATTTCAAAGACTGAGTTAGCAATTTCAAAGACTGAGTTTTTGAAAAAATGGCTCAATCACTCACACTCTTTGCAGTAAGTTTTGTAAACAGTCTTGTTGTGCTCATATAATAGCTAATACTGCCCAGTCTCTGAGGGCATAGTGTAGTAAGGACTGTTTTGAATTTATAGCAATTGTAAAATTGAGCTGGATAATTTGAAATGAAATGCCTTAAAATTGATCGCAATTTTCATTAAAGGAATTCATTTATCATTTAATTTAATACTGTTTTGTTAAGATAATTGTAATTCAAATTTAACTTTTTAATCAAACATATATTTAAATTTAAAAGCCTTTGATTAATTTTCTTTCTGCCCCCGTAAGCTCGATTGTGTACATATCATTTTCTATATATGCATATTTTGTTGAGTTTGTATTTCATAATGCCTACAATGATGTTTTCAACACGTGTTGCTTATGCCATGCACGAGTTGTTTATTAAACGCAGTCACTTATAATATTTACACACATACACACACATATCGGCAAACAACTAACTCAAGTCGATTTAAGTCTCGGCACAAAGGGAGTTAAAGTGAAAGAGTAGAGAAAGAAAAGATTAAAATGCAATATTAATATATTATAACAAACAAACAATCAAACAGTTAGTAATTTAAAATGTACACATACATACAAACACCCACATTTAAACACACTTGTATACACACCTTCAATATATTTAAGCACACATGCTTATGTATGTGTGTATGTTTTGTGTATCAAAACATTGTTGCTTATGGCCTAAGATTTATTGATTGTTGTGATTTGGTTGTAATATTGAATAATGTATGTTTGTGTGTGTCAGTGACAATAAGTTACAAGCCCAAAATGGGAAATTGTTGTGTTTGTATTTTTATTTATTGTTTGATTTGTTATTTGTTGTATTCTTGTTTTTATTTAATTTTTAGATTATTTTTCTATTTATTTATGTTTTTTTTTTCTGTAAAAGATATTTGTACAGATCTGTGAATCATATAATGTTTGAGCTTCAAGTGTTTTATTTGGTCAAGAGATTGTGTTTGAGGGGTGAAAAAGTGTGGGAATTGTATAAGCAAAATGTTGTAGAGCCAGTTACACAATAAGCAAAGAGTGTTACCTTTAAATAAACATTTTCTGTTTATTTTCTATTAACTACTCTCTTATAAAAATTTCTCGGTAATATTTCTTAAAAACTATTTTTAAGTATTTTTTAAATAAAATTGAAAAAAAAAAATAATTACAGTTAAAGGCATGTTAAAACAAAAATACTAGACATAAATATAATGAAACAACATGTTATTATTTAGAAATCTAACTACTAATTACTGCTTGCATTAAATATATGAATTTGGTTTTAAGCATTCTTTTACATTTAATAATCAATTTTGACATTGTCGCATTTTATTGCTTCATACAATGTCATTGACATTAAGCAGAAATTTCATGTAGAACAAACAAGCAGATATTTGCTATGACAAAAACTCACACATAAAATTCTGCTAAAATGAAATCTTGATGTCTGCCTTTTAATCAGGCTCTAATTTGATTAAACACGATGTTTGAAATGCACATAAAGCTGTTTTCAACTGACATGTATGTATGAACCCGATTACATATATCAATGACTATGGCAATTTTTCTAAAACGTTCTTTATCTGTTTTTGTAATTTTTCTTTATCTACGTGTTAAAAAGGGCTCCTTTTTATCTGGTAGCAGCTTTAAAGTAAGTCACAAAATTAGGCAAACAAAAATTACGAGAAAAAAAAATTTTTTTTTTTACAAAATTGTTGGCAAAAAACAGCATGAAAAAAATGGAAATATAATATATAAGTATGTTTAAAAAAAAAGAAAAAGAAATACCAGACAATTGGGTAAACACAGAGAAAAACGTGACAAAAACTATTTAAATTTTTAGCCAGATTTAATGATGGATTCTAAGTAAGTTAAAGGTTGCAAAAAAATAATAATAAAACAGCACCATTTTTAAAAGCTGTAGGGGTTTTCAAACTTCTACTCCTAGTTAAAAGAATAACGCCTAAAAGATACTTTTAAAAATCTTTTTTTTTTAACTTTTTGTTTTAGTTAATAATTAAGTACTGACACCAATAAAGAATTATTCAATGTCTGAAAACCTCTAACACAAAAATCATATTTTTAAAAAGTCTACAAAAATTAAAAAATTTTATATACAAAATTTATAAACCTAAAAGTATGCTGTGAATTTTTTTAAATCTTATCTCCAAACATGTCAAAATATTTAATCAGTTACAAGCCATTCTAACAATTATTTTTATTGTTATTCTCATTTTATTATTTCAAAAGATTTCATTTTCTTGCATTGAAAATCCTGTGTTAATCTCTTGTCCTCGCCTGTCTTCTTTTGTAACAGTCATTATCTGACAGATAATTAGTAAAAGGTATTAACCTCGTTTAAGAATATCTAACGTATATCATGTCACATTTTTGTCTTTACAAAAATGTACTAAATTAAGAAAACAAAAATGGTAATGGTGTTAAGCCCCTATAAGTATGCTACATAAGTATACATATCAATATGTATTTTATTTTGAAGGTTTTGTAGGTTAATAAGGTGGGAATTGGTTGACTGTCTTGTTAGCTAGACTTTGACAACAATACAAAACTGTCTTTGTAATGTTTACACTTTTTTGTGTGATTTTTTCTCTTCAACACTGCTTTGTTAATTAATTGTTTAACTTTAATGAAGTGTATAGGGGCTTAGTTAGATAATTAGATATACAGATATTTTCTAATATATTCTATAGAAATTTAATCAAAGTTATGGCTTGACTTAGAGTTTTATGTCTTGTCATATTATAATCAGACATGTAATATATTTAATTCTGAACTATTAAAGACCTCTATTAATTAGCTTTTTTGCAGTAGAAAAAGTTCCTGTAAATTTTCTTTGTGGTTGTGCCGTACGTAGCTTGTGATTGAGCACCTGATGTATTTACAGAAATAAAGTATTGTAATTCGAAACTTTTCTATATACAAAGAAACACCACGCTTAGAGTATAAACAGTACAGTTGTATTATATTTCCGTTACTCAATAATATGACAGTAATGACAAATATATTGTAAAGAAAGAGTCAGAAAAAACTTATATTTGTATTGATTTGAATAAAATTTAAGCCGTTCAGAATAAAAATTCTTAAAAATAAATAAAGTTATTCAAATATTGTACAAAATCATTAAAAGTTATAATATTAGTATATTACTCGGTATTTATAAATTAATCCACAGTTATCCGGTAAGCCTCCCATTATAAATTTTATAGTTGTTTCCCTTACCTTTTTGGGCAAGGTGATCCACCAAAGCTCCAAGTCGAACATGTCGTGGTACACCTTTCCTGCGTTTTTTTAGTTTTTATTTTAAGAGTTCTGTACCTTTCTACAGGCCGAAGTTGTGATTAGTTTTGTCGATTTGCCTCCTGTGGTACAAAATTTATATTGTTACGTTTATACCTTTTATAAATGTTGACTTAGTTCCTTGAAATAAACCGTGTGTTCCACTTTGAGCTCTACAAATTTCATATCTGCTTTTTGCATTGCAATCCCACTTCTAACACCAGTTGTTACGTTTATACCTTTTATAAATGTTGGCTTATTTCCTTTAAATATACATTGATTTCTTTTATTGCAATCAAAAACACTTGAAATTTTGTAGCACTTTACTTATTTCACTTATTGTTATACACTTTTAATAAACACTGAAACACTTTTAGTTCACACTTAACAAGCTCTTCTGTTATACTGATCATGTTAGCTGTGTTGCTCGGCTATTTATAGTAACATAGTTGTGTTGTAACATTCGACAAAGTTCTCGTATGTACACATTAGTTCATTCTGTAAATTACTCGAAAGCCGTTACATTTAAATTAAGACGTAATGTTAATGTTAAGTAATATGCAGGAATAATAAAAGTGCCTAAGACTATGCTGCACATAATAATTCACCTCGGCTGCATACAACTTAACATCATGTTCGAACAACCAGCGAACCAAACGAAATGCTAAACGTACACAAGCCAATACAAAGAAAACTTCTGTAACTTAAACTATGGCAAATATAACTAAGACAAAACTACAATGCAAATACAAATATTTAAGACAAATCTGTAACAAAATTATTTTTTGAATACCACACATGGATTTTTTTTCCAAATTGGCATAATATCAAATCAGGCTTAAAATATAAAGGCACTCTGTGTTGTTTTAAAAATGGTAAAACATGTTTTTGTAGTACGTAAAGACGAGGCATCGTTAAATAGCTAAGTGCAAAACAGGTACTTACAAGGTGAGACATTGCATATAAATTTTTTTTTTTAACACATTTTTATTATTGGATCTTCACCTTCGTGAACTAACAATAAGTATTCAAATCTTAAAAATACATGGTTAATATTAATCCAGCCAGAGCCCGACTAAAATTTAAGTTCTCAAATAAAGTTAATTAATTCAAATGGTTTCATCTTAGTTCAATAGTATCCCTCTTCTTCAAACGAGTGAGACCTCTATTCTGCAAGATGTTTCGAGCGAGAGGATTTGGATGTGTTTCCAGCTTATTTAAATACTTGTCCACATATTCTAGGATTTCATATTTAACTAGTGTAACTTGTAGATCCTTGTGGATGTTGCTGTTTTTAATATACCAGGGAGAAGCAGTTATCATTCTCAGGATTTTGTTTTGACGACGTTGGATTTTCTTTATGTTCGAGGTGGAAGCTAAGTAAACAATTCAGAAGGGGTTCTTACCCTTATGCTCTTCACACGAGAGTTTAAAAGAATATTTATAAGTTTGTCATTCCATTTGTAATTTCTACAATATTAATTTTAGATCCCCTAAAGTACATCTATTTGGATTATGTGGGCATATCACAGGCCAAAATAGGAGCGAAAGAGCATGACTGTGGAGATTATCAGCTCCTATGGAACATTTGTTACGTTTATATAAAAATTGTGCCTTTAAAAATATTTGCAAAAAATCCTGTTTCAATGGATTCATTATCGACAAAGATTTCGGCAAAAATAAAGATTTTGGAAAAAAATATCAATTAAAAATTCAGATTTTTGTTTCCTAAACACGCTGTCGTCACAGATGCACCTTATAATATAAAAATAATACCTCTTCAGCGTAGCTTGTCCTGGATAAATTATTTTAAAATTTTTTTTGACTTCTTTCTTTTTGCAGAAAGAACAGTGTAGTTGTATACATTAACATAAGATAAATTAAATAAAAAATTAATATCGTTCTAATAAGTAATTAATATTAAAAAGGGGATGTTTTAAATAGTTTCATTATAATTGAATTTATAACCCCTTTAGTATTATACTTTGTCACTAATTGAAGTGCTTTTATTTTATACCAGTTCTCCAACCCCCACATTTACATATCTCCCTCTCTTTCTCCCACCCCTTTGCCAACACATTAAATAAAGTCATAATTTTGTTTTCTTTGAATAAATTTTTAAAAGCAAAAGAAAGCAAAAAAAAAAACAGATAATTAACACCTAAATTAAAATTACTTTTAAAAATATTATAAAATACCAGCAAAACCCTTCAAACACAAAATAAAGTTATACAGCAAGACGATGAGACAAAACAACAGCCTGTAAAAAAGGTTTGTTACACAAGCCGAAATGCTGGAAAAGTGACACAAGTGCTGTGTGTGTGACAATAAAAGTTGAAACATAAATGAAAAATGACTTTTTAGAAAAAAAACAATAATTTCTAATAATTATGTGTTTTTAGATAATTAACAAAACATTTTGCTACAGAAAAATTAAATATTCAAAAATAGCAGACCTAAAGTGACAACAAAGATACAACCCTTTCATTTTAATACAATTAAATTGTTCTTTCTCTTTAAAATTTTGAAATAAAAATAAAAATCTCTTGTCATTATTCTGCGTTGTTTTATCAATTGTAAATTAATGTCCTTGGCATTTGGTAACATTGTGTGCATGTGTTTATATTTACAAACAAACATACATACATATGTTTATACATACACATGTATATCGTACATTGTTGCTAGTAAGTTTCCCAGCAATTATTTCAAATACTTTACAGCTGTATGAGAGTGTGTGTTGAAAAAGTTTTATGGTTATTGTTTTGTCGAAAAAAAATAATCAAAATTTTTTGTTCAAACAACTTCCGATAAATGTTTTTATTTTTATTTTTAAGTTTGTTACAGCAACAATAATTGCAATGTGAAAATAAGGGTTTGCATTGTGTGGGGGCAGTTTGTGTATTGAACTTGTGTCCCCTATTTAGCTTCATATAAGTATTTTTTTTAGGTTTATATATGATGTAGACATTTTTCATTACATTTTTATGGTTTTATTGCACTTATATCTTGAAAAGAAATGTATATGACAAAGGACGTAAGTGCCATTTTTTTAAACCAAATTGTACAATTTATATTATGCACTTAATTTTATAGTCATAACTATCAAGTTGAAATATTTTGTTTATAGAAAAATATAAATGAATTCTTCTTGTATTTTGCCCAATAAGTTTTCCAGCTTTATACTCAGATAAGTAATACTGTACAATAAGGCAGGTTGGAAAAAAAAGTTCCATCAGTCACCACCTAGAACTAAAGATATATCAGTAAAGTTTCTAAAACAGGAAAAAAAATTTTTTGGCCATGCCGTAAAATACAGCACTTTTTGTTTGTTATATATAGCGCCGTCATTTAAAGTTCGATCTCATCATATCGCATGTCGTTGTTCATGGTAAGACTATGGCTTCATTTAAAATAAATATTTCCCATTTTAGAAATGGTTATAACGAGAGTAATTATATGAATGTGCCTTCATACATTTTCTACAAAAATATTTTTATCTTTAGAACTTCTCTATATATGTATTGCAAGAAGGTGTATAAAAAAAAAAAAGTAAAAAGCCGATGACAGCAGTGCCACCAAAAGGCATGAAAGTTAGTATTTAATTAACCTCTTAAAATATAATTCGCTAATAAAATTTTTATTTAAATTTTTGTAGCGGGTGTGACAATCTTTAACTTAATTTAATTCTTAATAATTATATAATCTATTAATAATTTTTATTTTGAGAAAAAAATGTATAAAACTGTACTAATGTTTGTAAAAATTTATTTATTTGTATATTAGGCTCTCAGGAAAATTTGAAAAAAGTAACTTCCTATAAAAAAACGGTGATATTCTTTTTTTATTTTAACGGTTAAAATTTTGAGTTCTTAGGAGAATGAAGAAAAACTTGAACTAAGTTAGTAATTTTTATATTAATTTAAAGGCTTACTACCTGGCCTCTAGCCACCCAGTTTCCACTCTACTCTAACTATTTTATTCATATGAAGCGCACAACATGCCAATTAGGCATAAGTGTATACCTGTCATGGGTTTTGGCTTTTGGAGCCCCTCCTTTTCAACCTAACCTAACCTATGTAAGCGTTGTTCGCTTGTTAGTCTATTAGAGTTGAAATTGAAAACCTTACTGAGCATTAATGGGATTGCCACATGTTTATAATTTTTTGTTACACTGAAATGATTTACACTGAAAAACCAAATAGCAAGAATATCATACTATCTATGATAGGTGTATACTATGGTTGCATTTTATCAGATTGTGTGCGTTATAGAAAGAAGATCCCCCAAAAATAATTTATTATTAATTCCAGTCGTACTGAAATAAAAAAAAAAAATATTTCTTTAACAAGTTGATTTCATTTTTGTGCCTATTTCTTTAGGATTTTCTTTAATTTATATTTAAAACATTTTTCGGAGTTACGATATCATAATTTTATACTAAATCATGCTCTGCCGACTTTACAAATTATAGTATCACCAACGGTTATTGTTAAATGTTATCAATAAGTTTTCAGACAAAAGGAAAAAAATCAAAGAATCAAAGACTTTTCTTATAAACTTTTAAAATTACAGCAAACAATTCTTTTTAATACTTTTGTTCTTTAAATTTCAGTTGTCTTAGATAATTCCTTTTCATTTCATTTCTATAGGCGACACCCTCATAAAAATTTATTTATTTATTATTTTTTTTGGGAACCCATTATCTTTGCCAATAATACAAAATCTTCAAGTTCAATTTGTAGTTGTTTTTGTTGGATAGTTTTTACGTAATTTATAAAAAAACTTTTATATATGTTCCATGCTCCTTAATATGCAAGGTTATTTTTTTTCAAGTTTTTTTTTATTTTGGCCATAATAATTGCTTTATGGATGTTTTGCATTTTTTTCTTCTTATTTTCAAAAAAAAAAAAAAAAAAAAAATTTTTTTTTTCTTAAATATTTTTGCCGTTCAGAAAAAGTTGTTGACTTTTGCTTTTCGCCAACATACAATACATTTATGTGTGCAGTAACTACATAAAGTCAGTGTTAGTAAGGACACACATATAAGTATGTGTATGATATGCAAGTGTTTATGTTAGTCGGTGGGTGTGTGCAAGTACAAATTACAAAAGGTCTAGCCAATATGGTGTATAGTGTAGTTATTCATATGGGTTTTTATCTTATTGTTGAAGATTTTATTGGTTCCCATATAAACGAGTTTTGGTCTTTAATTTTTTTTTATTGCAATTTTTTCTTGCAGCTGAATACCGTACAACATCGATTACAAGTGTGTTTAAATTGTTGCTTACTTTGCACCATTAAAGATATTTTGTACATTTTTATATTGCATTTGCGATCTTAAAGACACATTTTTAATAATTCTTGTAAAAAAACTCTAATGAAAATGCTAGTTCAACTGACGTTCAATTTGTTAATTGATATACAATTTTGGAAACATCGTTTTAAACATTTTTTAATTGATATTGATTATAAGCAGTAAAGTATGGCTGCCACTCAGCCACTATGAAAGTAAAATATGCAGTTTACTTTATTCCGTTTACTCTGCCCGTTTTGTTACCATTGATCTGTTCAGCAAAAACTGGATAATGACTAGATTATAGTTTCCCTTTTCACTAAATAATTGTTTGTCAGCCCCCCTCTTTTATATTTATGCTCTGTAATTAAGCCTTCGTTGAGACAATGACTTTTGCAAATGATAATTTTGAAATTTTTCCAAATCTATTCTTTTGTTGTGAGGTAAAATTGTTGCGGTTAGAAATCAAATTATATTTGATTCTTATAGCTGCCGCGGCTGGCCTCACAGTACCCTAATCAATCGGAGCTATTTCAGTGCACTTTTTCGAGTTTTTGGGTTGTATCTCGGCAATGGCATCACTAGTGTTAGCCTTCAAATGCTTAGTTATCTCGGGTTTGTCTGCATAACACTTGCATTTCACGGCGCCCCACAGAAAATAGTAAAACGGCATCAAATCACAACATCTTGGCAGCCAATTTACATCAACATTTCGGCTCATAAAACGGCCATCAAACATTGTTCGTTATAAATCCTTTGTGGCATAAGATATATGGCAAGTTGCACCATCCTGTTAAAACCAAGCATCATTCACATTATTACCATGAAGAGCGGGTACAAAGAAATCGGTTATCGTGGTGTGACATGTGTGACCTGCACCACGAAAAGGGACCTCTGCGCCGAAAAAATTTTTTTTTACATTTTAAGTGATTCTTATAGGAAAAAAACGCTCTTTCAAATGCCGCAAGCCGCAAGTTTCTATGTCTTTTAGTCCCCTGTAAAGATGAACATAATTAATGAAAAAATTTAAAAATGGGATATAAACAGAAAGTTTAAAAAAAGTTCAATATCAAAGGTACAAAATTACCAAAATTTTAAAATTTTATTCTTTTTTACTCCTAACTCGCCTTTACCAGATTGAATTTGGCTTAGGATAACTAAATCTTTTTAATCTTTCTGTAATTCCAAAAAGTTATTTCTTGCAAGAACAATTCGTTCTTCCGGAATTACAGTATTGCATCCATTCGTACTGCAAGGTTTGTCTAAAAACTGCGATAAAGTTTGCTCTTCCTCAATATCTTGAAGAGATAATTGCAGCACTTCTGAAACTGCTGGCGATGAAAATGCAACCGACTCATCACTGACTATAGGTAAACATTCTTCCAAACAATCGCTGAAGTATTGTTCTTCAACACTCTTAAATTCGTCTTCCAGACACATTTTCTTACGTTAATTAAGATTTAATTTAACGTGAAATTAATTAAATAATCGGCTATGTGATGGAAATCGAAATCACGTGAAATTGAAATCGACGAATATTTTTAATTGAATTTTTGTAAAAATGGACGTAACTTTTCCTGATTTCAAAAATAGTTTAATTATCGGAAAGTGGTCTTCAGAGTATGAGGTATATTAAAGAAAATATTTTTATGAACTTTGAATACGGGAGAGGTTTCAAAATTTTATCGATTTCAATTTCACGTAATTTCGATTTCCATCACATGGCCGAATAGAATAAAAAATAGATTGAATTCTAAACATTGATATTTTGAACGAAGCGTTTTTTTTAAACGCGTTCGGCGCGTAGGTGCCTTTTCGTGGAGCAGGTCGCATGTATCTTTATTGACCGTAATGGTTGCGGTTTCCTCATTATCAAAGAAATATGGGTCACTGATGCCTCAGCTCTACAAGTAGCATCAAACAGTAACCCGTAATGGGTACATTGGCTTTGTTTGACCACGTTCGGACTTTCTAAGCCCCAAATAGGGCAACTTTGCTTACTAACGCACCCATCAAGATCAAAAAGAGCTTAGTCCGAAAAAATTATTTTTACAATTGTATTTGTTTAGGAAATAAATTTCCAATAAATCCATTAAATTAATTAAATTTACTGAACTTTGTGTCAGAATATAATGACATATATAAGTATTGCCAGATTAAAAATAACTACTGCTTGAAATTTAAACCGATAGATGGCCCTCTATATACACTTGGAACCATAAGTTGAGGCAATAAAAATATTTTTTAATATTAAATCTTAGTATTTCGCACACCAAAAAAATAATAATAATAACAAGTAAGAGCACTATATTCGGCTGTGCCGAATCTCTTATACCCACCACCAATTTTGTGTACATTTAAAGCACAATATTTATTATTTTGTTAATCGCTATGGAATAATCTCTTTATAATAAAATATGTATCACCTTCTTTGTAGAGGGTGGTTAAATTTTAAGGGCCCATGTTGAAGGTGAACTACACCTAGTCTTTAAATTTGTTTTCTGCACTTCACTTGATATTTCTCAATCTCAAACTTACTCAATTTGTTTCGTAAAAAGATACGCAAATGAGCAACGCTTTAAAGTTATTCATGTTTTTTATAAAAATGGACGTTCAAATCAAAATGCATTTTGTGAACTTCGTAATTCTTTTGATTAACATAATCGTTCAAATTCGTCAACAATCGGGAGAATTGTAAAAAATATTTAAATTTCTGCAAAACAGATCTGTATAAAATGTTAGAAAATCTGTGAATGCCTTGTTAGTTCGTTGAATGGGAACTATTGCTGTTTTTTGCGATAGTGTGGCAAAGGAGCAGTCAACCTCGACTCATCATCGTGCCCAACAATTGAGCATAAGCATTGTCATTGAAAATTTGGACCATCAGATAGAGGAGTGCCGCCAAGGATGGCGGGGGTGTAAATATAATCCTTTATTTTCCCAAAAACTTTGTCAATAGAGAAATTACATGAATTTAAGATAAACCGTTTATGGGAGGTAGGCGTTAAAGTGGGCGTGGCACCTTAATTTTCTGGCACAGTAATAAAATTGCCTAGGGGGATATAGGTAGCAATTTTAATCATCATACCTCTAATTTTGGCGGTTTCATGAGCTTTTAAATTTCATTAACGGTAGATAACGTGAAAAGTTTCCATATAGTCCTTTATTATTCCAAAATCTATATTAATA
Organism: Phyto melanocephala; assembly: GCA_941918925.1. Taxonomy (NCBI): domain Eukaryota; kingdom Metazoa; phylum Arthropoda; class Insecta; order Diptera; family Rhinophoridae; genus Phyto; species Phyto melanocephala. Next base: position 21,196,829 of record OW799237.1, on the reverse strand, counting down.
GAGAAATTATATGAATTTTGGGTAAAACGTTATTTGGGAGGTGGGCGTAAAAGTGGGCGTGGCACATTGATTTTCCGTTGCAAAAAAGCAACTCACCAAAAAGCAAAGTGTGCAAAATTTCAGAGTCGTACATTTAATTTTTTTGCTTTTATGACGTTTTTGTTTTTAAATATACCGAAAAATACACTGTGCGGTATAAATTTTCGTACATTTTGATCGATAACTCCTTTCCTAATTCATAGATTTAAGGGAATTGCAGGGAAAAATATTCTTTTGACTCGGTAAATATATATTCGAAGTTTCATAACTCTACGTTAATGCGTCTGGACACAATTCTATTTTATTCGATGTGCGAAGGAGACGGTTTTTTCGACCTACTCTTGATTTACGACCTATAACTCTCTTCCTAATATTGCGATATAGCCCATTTTCAATACCAAACAAACCATGTCTATAAGAAAGATTCTGGCAAAATGTGAGCCCCTCTATCGACCTCTATCGTGCTTTTAACAGACGGACAGACGGACGGACATAGCTAGATCGTCATCAAATCAAACCCTGATTCAGAATATATATACTTTATGGGGTCTTAAATGGATATTTCGATGTGTTACAAACGGAATGACAAAATGAATATACCCCCACCATTTTTTTGGTGGCAGGTATAAAAATAAATATCTTTTTCTTTTTGCAAAAACAGGTGACTTTAATTCGTTGATGCCCAATACAACATCCAGAATTGTATTTCTTTTTAGCGTTTTATATTGTTGTTTAAAATTGACCATGTTTCTGTTGCCAATTGTTTTGTAATTTCACTTTTTTCCTACTTCACTCATTGCCTTATTGTTGGTTTATATGGTATTTTTTATCCACTTTTGAAAATCTTTTTCAAGGGATACTGCAAGAATCTATTTATTTCTTTTTGTTTTGTATTGTATTGAAAAAGCGGTCTCAGCGTCAGCTTAATTTTATGGCCTCCAGACATGAGGAATTTTTATTTAAAGTTTGGGTTTTTATTTGGATAATTGGCAAAGAAATTACATAAGAAATCAAAAGGAAAATAAATAAGCTTAAACTAATAAAGCGAATTGCCTTGGTCGGAATAGCTTTTTTTATTTGCTTTATGGGATTTGCAACAAAAAGCTTCAGAGAAACACCTGGATTAAATTGAACTTGTAATTAATAATTATATATTTATACATCTCATGTGTGTAATTAAAATCAAATCCCCTTTAAATATTTACATTAAACCTAAAAAGATTTTCCTATTGCTTGAACAACAGCAACAATGAAAACCAAACAAAACAGAAATCTTATAACCTCACAACTATTGCACGATTAATCAAAGTTGTTTTGTTTCAACAAAACCAACATCAAATATGCGTTCCTCTATGATGATGTTTTTCGAACATGTCTTAGAATTTGATTGCTTTTGCTCCTGCCCCTTTTTTCCAATTTAAAATTGAATTGAAAATGAAATGAAGCGTTATGTTGTTGCTACTCTTATTATTATTTCTGTTGTTATTTTCGACAGTTCGAGCTGTTTATTTGTTTCATCTAGCAATCCTAGTACACAGGGGAACATTTAATTCTAATTGTTTTGTTTGTTTGTTTGCTAATACTCATAGCCAACAGCTATATGCTATGAAAAATCTATACACACACCCACATGTGCGTACATAAACAATAAATTGCGTGTGCATACATAGACATTAATACGCCTGGCTTAACTCATATATTTGCTTGATAGGAAAAGAATTAAAAAACTAGAATAGTTTAAAGCCAAAAACTGGTACAAAGGTGAGTGCCAGATCGAACCGTTCGTTGTAACGACAATTTCCTAAACTTTACTAGACTTTTTTATTTTTTTCCTAAAATATTTTCTTGTGCTGTAGGATAATTTCGTCTTATTAAAGTGCCAGTATTTCACGAAAATGCATTTTTCTATGTTTTAAAAAAATGCTTTCTTTTGATAGGTTCTGAGGGCGCTGTTAATATAAAACTGCTGCGACTTCGTTTAAATCTCACATGCAATATGATGTAGTTAAAGGACATTAGAAATAGAAATACTCGTGAATATTTTTTTTTTTTTTAAATTCAATGTCGAGATAGCAACATTTCATGTTTTTATTTTATCATGTAAAGAAAAGTATGAATATAATTGGTCCAAATGCAGCATAGTGAATCTACTCTTAATAAAATGTAATTTCTCAGGGCATATGACTGGCAATCACATCTTAAACCCAACAGGTTACTTTATACGCAATTTCGATTTTGTTTAAATAGTATTGGAGGTTGTATTGTAGATTTATTAAACCAGAGAATTTTTTTAGTACTTTCCTATCCAGTAAAAGGAGTCCTTCAGATCCCACAGAATACTTTTGGGCTAACGCTGTCTTAGGGCCATTATCTGTTCAGAAGTAAACTAAGTGTTTAGAAGGGCATACATTTCGCGTTGAATATATCCCGAAGATACCCCATAAAAGGGCTCCGTTGAAGTTAGTAGACTATTCGAATCAGTATTGTGGGTCAACTATTTCGGACTATCAATGTATCTGAATTAAACCACCTACTTTTGTGACCAAGACCCATGGGTTCACATAGCCCAGTCACACATTCGGTAATTGAAGTTTCCTCTTTAGACGAAGTGCTAATAGGGCACTCACACATAATGTGCGCCTACCTGCGATCCTTAGCACCTTTAACAACTTGCCGTTAGTTAAGGCAGGATTTTATCGGACCGATAAATAGCTTTGCTTTTGTTATCTTTTTATCCATTAAATAAAGGGTTATCCATTTCGTGGTTTCAAAAGTATAGGACTGGAATTCGACATTTGTCAAGCAAAGTTGTTAAGCCAATTTTTTTCTTTACAGTTGAAAGTCTGACATTGACGAAAATGAATCGCTTAACTATCATACAACGCCTAAAAATTATCAAAACCTACTACAACAAGTAACAGTGCTATATTCGGCCGTGCCGAATCTTATATACATTTCACAACGTGTAGTCATGCAATAACAATTGTTTGTATCACCATTCATCCCATATAAAATACGTGCATACGTACACGTTAGAATAAATGTGGCATCGAATCCCAGCTGAGCCAAAAAAATTTTATTTTATTTTATTTAATATATTATTTATATTTTATTATTTTTTTTATATTTTTTTTAAATTTTTTTTAAATTTTTTTTAAATTTTTTTAAAAAATTTTTTTAGAAAAATTTTTAAAAAATTTTTTAAAATTTTTTTTTAAATTTTTTTAAAATTTTTTTTTTTTAGTTTTTTTTATTATTTTTTTCTTATTTTTAATATTTTTTTTTTTTGTAATTTTTTTTTTGTTTGGTATGTTTTTTACATGTATGTATGTATGTATGTTGTTGTTGTAATTGTGAAAAAAAACGAGGTGGTCGTGGTTTTTTGCTCATATCTCAGAAAGTTATGGGGCGATTGTGCTGAATTTCAATAGCGATTCATTCCTGGATATTTCCAAGAGATTGATACCATATACAGATCTGAGGAACATATAGTTGCTTCTAAAAGTTGATTTCAACCAACACACGGACAGACGGGCAGACGGACAGACGGACAGACGGATAGACGGACAGACGGTCAGGGCTTAATCGACTCCTCTATTCATAAGCTTTCAGAAAATATATACTTTATGGGGTCGGAAATGAAAATTGTAGAAATTACAAACGGAATGACAAAGCTATATATACCCTTGTGCACCACAGGTGAAGGGTATAAAAATAGTGATTCTAGCACAGCCACAGATCGTGCTTTAAGTGGAGATTATGGTTTACAAAATCGTCCAACTACGCAAGCAATTGGCCAAATTGTGAAGAAATTTAAAGAGACTGGAGCGATTGCAGATATCAAGATCATACGATTTGACACCATTAGACTTTTTCTGTGGGGCTACGCGAAAGACCGTGCTTATGCAGATAAACTTTTAACTCTTGAGCACTTAAAAACCAACATCCGTCAAGTTATGGCTGAGATACCGACCAATATGTGTCAAAAAGTGTTCGAAAATTACCTCAAAAGCAACACTTCGCGTGGTGGTCATTTAAATGATGCAGTGTTTCACACATAATATCAACCTTCACAAATTATAATAAAAAATAAATATTATGAAAAAAAATATTTTATATGTGTTTTAAATTTTTTAGTTTTAATAATAAAAAGCTATTTATCGGGCACAAAAAATCCTACCTTTAACTATTGTACTCCTTTCCCTGGATATGAAAGAACTAAGAATATTTCCTGGTTTGATAACTCGACACTAAGACCTCCGATACTGTTTAAATAAAATCGAAATTTTGAATAAAGTAACTTGTTGGGTTTATGATTTGATTGCCAGTCATCTGCCCTGAGTTAATACTTTTGCTTTAGTGTGGATTTACTATGCTGCATTTGGACCAATCATATACATTCTTTTCTCAACATGATAAAAGAAAAAGACATGAAATGGAAGAAAAAGTACTAAAATTTGAATACATTTTTAACCTGGTATTTATTTGGAAATAGGGTCATAAGTTACATATATAAAAAATACTTTTTTTGCAATTCATTTATTTAATTTTTAATAATTTTTTTAGTTGAGATATTTTGCAGCATATTAAAACATATCTACAGTGAACTGAACTTAAAATAAAATCTTAAATCTATACGCCTTATTTAAAGTAATAATTTCCATGTATTACAAATATGAGAAAAATCCCTTCTTATAAATCTGTTAATCAAAAATCTCACATTTGGATGTGTCGCTATGATTCTTCCAACATGTCACATTATAATGCTCTCACTGGTAAATTGAACTCATTACTTATTTAAAAACTCATATAAAGTACAGGGACTACCTGTATAAACAAATCTACGCAAAGGTAAACAAACAGAAATAAATGTTGAAAATAAAACAAGGATGAGTAGCTCGATAAGCCTTTGATAAACTGAAAGAAAATAATGAGTATGGATAAGGCAGAGGTTCCCACAGTGGTGTTGGTGTACGAATATTTAATAGATTTTTTTTATACCCATCACACGACAGTATATAAGTTTGTCATTTTGTGCGAAATTTCTACAATATTCATTTCCGACCTCATAAAATATATGTATATTTTCTGAAAGTTTATTGATAGAGGAGTCGATTAAAAATTATCCGTCTGTCCATCTGTCCATCTGTCCGTGTGTATGTTGGAATCAACTTTCTGAATCCCGCCGCCATTGCAAAACTCGTATAAGATATCCATATATCAGAAATATTTAAGAGCAGATTTCTATTAAAAATTAACATCATCGCCTGATAACTATCTAAAATATAAGCAAATAAACATGACTGCCTCTGTTTCTTCGCTTATTTTCACCACAAAAAATACTAATTTTCCAGCCCTAGTATAATTTATAGACACGGTTGTTACTACTTATACATTTGGTATGTTTCTGGAGATATTCGTGATATTTGGGACAAATTGGTCACTAATTGGCAAAGCTATAGGGAAAAAATTATTTGAAAAAAATACATTTTTTTAAATACATATATCAAAATTTTTCAAAATAATAAATAATTCTTAAACACGCTACCGAATTAAGAGACATAATATCAGAAATTATTTCTAAGATACACTTACAAATCGGCTTGCAACCAGCTGAGATATAAGCACCAAAGTACAACTACTTTAGTGTAATTCCTAAAATTTACAAACTGAAATAGATATTGTTTAGTTTATATACAACCAAGAGAGCCAATATTGAAATATAATGAAAGAACTTGAGTATTCAAATATAGTAGTTAGCTATTAAAATAAAAAATCCAAGATGGCGACCTAGATTAAATGACGAATATATAAGTCAAGTAAAGTAGTTACGGCTTTGTGCTCCTTTACCTCCACTATATTAGTATCAAATAAAAGTCTCCAGCATGACAATGTAATAACCTATTGAAAAAGTGTTCCCATAGTAGTAATTAGGTACGAATTTTTAATAATATTTTTTTTTTTTAATAAAATTCAATATTAAGATAAACTTATAGAATTTAATTGAATTATTTTGCTGCAGGTATCAAATCTAACAAGAGGCGACCCAGCTAAGAATATAGTTTATACGATTTGTTTGGCGGTTTTTGGCAAAAGATTCCATCATTTTATTAGCAGTAAATACATTTTCCTAAAAAAAACTAACCACTAGCATCTTAAGAGGAACAAAAAACAAGTAAGAGCGCTATATTCGGCCGTGCCGAATCTTATATACCCTTCACAACGTGTAGTCATGCAATAACAGTAGTTTGTATCACCATTCATCCCATATCAAATACGTAATACATCTAAAAAATACATATATAAAAACATCCCCTTGTTAAATTATAAATTTACGTATGTAAGTTAAAAAAAAAAAAAAAATTTAAAAAAAAAATTAAAAAAAAAATAAAAAAAAAATATTAAAAAAAAATTTAAAAAAAAAATAATTATAATATATATAATAAATATATAACAAAAAAAAATTAAAAAAATAAATTAAATAAAAAATTAAAAAAAAATAATAAAAATATAAATAATATATTAAATAAAAAATAGAAAAAAAAAAAAATAAAAAAAAAATTTAAAAAAAATAAAAAAATTAAATTAAAATTTTTTTGGCTCAGCTGGGATTCGATGCCACGTTTTCTCTAACCATTATACACGTTTGTATGTATGTATGTTGTTGTTGTAATGTTGTGAGAGGTGGTCGTGGGTTTTTGCTCATATCTCAGTTGTTTATGTACCGATGTTTCTGAATTTCAACAGCGATCTACTCCCGAATATTTCTGATATTTTAATACCCGGGTCCATGCGATATCGGGCTTCAAAAAGTTGATTTCAACATACACACGGACAGACGGTCAGACTGACAGACTGAGAGAGCTGAATCTACTCCCCTATTCATAAGCTTTCACAAAATATATACTTTATGGGGTCGGAAATGAAAATTGTAGAAATTTCACACGGAATGACAAACCTATATATACCCTTTTTCACTGTGTGAAGGGTATAATAATGTATCATTTGTCGAATTATAACAAGAAACAATCTCCAGTTTTTTCTTCGACACACCTTTCAAATGTAGACTTATACAATTGAAGATTTGTCTTCTATTAAGAAATGTTTTGCTAAATCACAAGTAGAGAAGAAGTTGTTAAATTTTACTCTCTCAAGTATTCCATTAATTTTAACATCACACGGTATTCGTGGTTTTGAACAGATTGTGCAGTTTAAGTTTTTTTCAAGATATGGCTGTACCTTTCAGTTGTAGCCCGGCTTTGAATCCACTGCTAACCAAAACTTCAAACCCTGTTTCGTAGGATTTGATGGCATAAATTATCGAAAGGAATATCATCCATTGAACATCAGAAGTCTTGAATTAATTGTAACATTTTCGTGACACTTGTTAAATATTTGAAGAAGGAGTTGCCAGCGCTCCAAAGTAGAATAAAGCTAATAGTTACTTCATTTTTATTTTCGACCAACAGCGATCATGTAGAAAGTTCCATTAACGTCTTTATTTCTTTCATTACCATGTATAAGTTTTATACATGCCGATATGCTTCTATAAGAATAAGTTCAGCAATATTTGCTCACAATAATTTTCTTCAATATATTTTAATTTTTCTTCAAATTAGACTCTGCCGTAATTACTTATTTATATTTTCAATTATTATCTTTCCTATTGACCGTGGAATGAAACGCAAAAATATTAACATCATGTCCTTGTGTCTACGTACTGCAAGCCTAATTGGCCCTTGGTGTGCTGATTATAATATTATAAACTGTATTTCCAATCGGTTCAGTAGTGGTGAGAGTAGCGCCTAACACCATTTTGTTTTTAGAATATGAAGGGGGTCAGAGCTAGTTGTAGTCACGTCTGGTTCACTTCTGTTTCACAATTATCTGATTGAATTATTCTAAAGCATTAGTCAATTTCTAGTCTTAAATCTCCGGGTAACTTTTTAAATTTATGGAGTTTAGTCAAAATTTATTTGAATTTATTTTACAAAATGGAAACAAAAAAAAAAAATAAACTAGCGCTACTGAGCTATGTTATCCACGTTACCTTCTAAATGATTTTGCCTTAACATTTATTTGTTGTAATGGTATAGGAGGCCAAATATCATTCCGGTAATGGGATACGTATGTAAGTAATCAAATTATATATAAAATAATGGGCTAAGGTTTCAGTTTTGTTACAACGCATATTTGGACAAATGGTCTCTTAATCCAGGATTCGTTTATGTTTTCCAATCTAAATCGGTTTTCAAACACAGTAGAGAAATTAACCAAAACGATTATAGATTATACAAGTAGCGAAAAAGAACTATTTCAAAAGGTATAGTGGATGATGATGACTGTAGTTTAATACAACTTAAACTTTAAAATTTAGTTGTTTGTTGTTAGGTGCTAAAGCAATTGTTATTTGCAATGAACGGTAAAAGCAATAGGTGTTACGCCAGGAGTACCACATAACGAACGAAATTTCATCGATGTGTTTAAAAGTTGCTTATGACATTAAATTATTTTTATTAAAGTGAAACCAAAATTTTTATCTCTAAAGTAAATAAAAAAATACAAATCTCATAAAGCAGTACAAATTCATAATCATTTTCTTAACAGTAATAGAACCCCACTTGGGAATCATTGGTCAATGGTGATGTTTTTATTGGTGCCAGATTTAAATTATAGCAATTACACTTTGACATACTCTACCCTCCTCTGAAATCTTTTAAACGATAAGAGCAAACATTAAAATCTAACAAGAAATCATTTAGAAAAAATTCCAATTTCAGCAGTAGCATCAACAAAAATAAACAAATTTTATGTACAAAAAAAATAAACAAGCGTAGCTTAAGGCCTATAGAAATAAATAAATAAATAAATATGCCTACACAAACTTACACATACACATTCATACGTATGTAATGACTTACAACCCTTTCTTTACACTGACACAGTTCTATTGCTATAGTGATTTTTTATTTTTTGTTTTGCAAAATACATAAAAATGTATTTGTTTTTTTAAGAAAATTAAAAAAAAAAGAAAATTGTATTTTGCCTACACATAAGAAAGTTTTTAAATACATACACACGAAGCCATATACACATCTCCAACACACATATAAAAGTGTTGAAGTATGTGTTTTTGTAAGAGCGTGCGTGAGTGTTTTAACAAGTGTCCTTTATTGCTGTTGTTGTATTTGTGTGCGGACCACATAACAACTGATTTGCTAGTAATTCACAAAACAGCACACTTTTGACATTTACACTTAAAGACATTCACAGATTCAACAACAACAACAATCAGTATAATAATAAAAACACAAAACCATCACTTTAAAAACGGAAGTGGGTTGTTAAGCCACTCTTGTACTTTACACAATGATGATGAGCCCAAATAACTAACTACTACTTACCCAGCTCTGCCCTAGTCCTTTTGTGAGAAAAAAAAACATTTATTATTGTCATTTATCCCTGTAGCAATTTAAATGTTGATATAGAAAAAAAAAATAAAAATAAAAGAATACCAACAGCATGGATTGCTGCTTTAGGTTGTATTAGTTTTATGTTGTAAGTGTTTGTTGTAATTGTAACACTACCACCAGCAACAGTGGAATCTGTGACAGCAGCAGCAGTAGTAGCAAAAGAAGTCCATGTTGTTTTTCGTTAAAAGAAGCCACAAGAATATTAAATTTATAGCCTTAGAGTGCGTGTGCTTTCATCAATATTTGCTGAAGACCAAATCAGTTTTAATAGAAAACTTTCTTTTTTTTTATTCTGTTATTATTTCGTATTTTTTTTTCTTTTTTCATTTATTTTCTCTACATTGGCCTTATTTGTTTAGAAATGAAAAGTAAATATGACCAGAGTATGAGTGAGAAATGGAAATATAATCAGCAAGTAAATGAAGTTGAAGCAAATGAAATTTAATCAGATGTAATGGCAGAGGGGTGGGAGGAGAGATAAGGAAATTTACATTTGAAAAACGAATTTGTAAAAATGAAAAAAAAGGAATTTCAAGGAGAGTTTTTTTTAAGAACAAAGTGTACAAATATTTCTGAAAGTAAATTAATTGTAAATTTTTTATATAATAAAACATTTTTGGAATACATGTGGGATGTCTTATTTAGGAAAAAATTTTCTATAAACCGGTGTTTGACCATAAATATTTTTAGCAATATATATTTGCGAAATTCCCCCCCTAACTTTTTCGGTTCGAGCTCTATCGTACTTTTAACAGACAGACTACAGACGAACGGACATAGAGAACGTTATAAAATGAAACCAATACCCATGTTCTGTAACTCTAGTGAGAACTTCTCGCATCAAAAAGTCATGAAACACAATATCCTACCGTTTCTTGAAGTGTGAGAAAATGGTTTATCTGTAACTCATGACGAAAAATATCATTTATGATGACGTTGTTACGTTAGAGCTATCAAAAATGTTACTTAAGAAGAAGAGAAAACATAAACTTAAAAAGTGCGGAAAGAATAATACATATAAAATTTAGAAAATAAAAGTGTTTAAAAAGTGTTTCTCCAAACTGTCTTCTGGCAAATTAAAAATTTTTTAACATAAAGTGAATTAATTTTTCTTTATGGTGTTTTGAAACCGGCATATTTTTCTAAGCGATAACAAATTTATGATATAAATATTCATACATACATACATATGTATGTATTAATAATCAAAAAAATCATTTATGTGATGTTTTTACAAGCCGATTGAGTGATTGTCTTAGACGAATTATGTGTATTTTGTTATTGTAACAAAAACACATTATACATAAATCGTCTAAAACAATCACTCAATCGGCTTGTAAAAAACAGCACATTAAACTTTAGCTTTTCCATGTTTTTGTCACTCAAATTTTAGTTTTTATATTTTTATACCCTTCACACAGTGAAAAAGGGTATATATAGGTTTGTCATTCCGTGTAAAATTTCTACAATTTTCATTTCCGACCCCATAAAGTATATATTTTCTGAAAGCTTATGAATAGGGGAGTCGATTAAGCTCTGTCAGTCTGTCCGTCTGTCCGTCTGACCGTCTGTCCGTGTGTATGTTGAAATTAACTTTTTGAAGCCCCCGACATCTTTTGGACCCAGGTGAGGTATAAGGATATCAGAAATATTCGGGAGTAGATCGGTATTGAAAATCAGAAACATCGGTACGTAAACAACTGAGGTATGAGCAAAAACATACGACCACCTCGATTTTTTTTTCACAAAAACAACATTACAACAACAACATACATACATACAAACGTGTATACTGGTCAGAGAAAACGTGGCATCGAATCCCAGCTGAGCCAAAAAAAATTTTTTTTAATTTTTTTTTTTTATTTTTTTTTAAAATTTTTTTTTAATTTTTTTTTTAAATTTTTTTTTTAATTATTTTTTTGTTTTATATTTATTATATATATTTTAATTATTTTTTTAAACAATTTTTTTTAAAATTTTTTTTTAAATTTTTTTTAAAATTTTTTTTATTTTTTTTTTCTTTTAACATACATACATACGTAAAGTCATAATTTTAAAATGGGTTGTTTTTATATATGTATGTTTTTTATATGTATGTACGTAATTCATATGGGATGAATGGTGATACAAACTACTGTTATTGCATGACTACACGTTGTGAAGGATATATAAGATTCGGCACGGCCGAATATAGCGCTCTTACTTGTTTGACTTAAAGTTTTTGCAATCTCGCGGTCTTTTGGTTTATGACTTCTTTTAACAGTTCAAAGTGAGAAATTCTCGCCTGAAACCTTTAGAGAAACACTTTTTTTATGGAACACGAGAATTTTTCTTACGTGACAGGTATTTTTCACATGAATAGTTAGAGAAACAGCACAATGAGAAAGAACAGCTCTTTGTCTCGATTTATTGTATTTCTGTACCAATTTCCATGTTTCAAGTGAAAAGTTTCTCGTAGCGAGAGTTACAGAACATGGGCACTGAACACAGAAAATACACACTTTGGGGAGTTCAAAATGGATAATTCGATGTGTTACAAACGGTGTGACAAAATGAATACACCCCTACTATTTTTTTGGTGGCGGGTATAAAAAGGAAAAAAAAAAAAAACTTGAAACACACTTTAATACCAAACCGAACTTAAAGGCGATAAACAATTACCATGTGTCGATGATCACAAGTAGAAAGACTCTTACTCATTGTAACTTAAAAGGGTAAAAATAAAGAATAGAAACTGTATTGTTATAATAGAAATTCTTTTGTAAAATCGCGTGTTGAAATGTTGTTTTTTAAACTATTGCATTAAATATGTGTGTCGAGGTGTATGTTTTTGAAATGTTTGGGAATCACTGAAAAATTCAATTTCTTAAGAAATACGAGTTAGAGCCTTCGAACTTATGACCATCGTTAGGAAAATATTTTCTGCAGCGATAGAGGATCCAGAAATGTCTCTAGTATGAGTTAAAATTATTAACGGATTTTCGATATTAGAGTTTCTGGTACACAACGGTATTTTAGGGTCAGCTTATGTAAAAGAAATCCGTTGAAATATTTGATTTTAATTATAAAAAACAGCGTTCTGACGTTACTGAATACATTTATTTATTAAATGTACTGGTGAAACATGAACTTTCCCGTTTAAAAAAATTTAGGGGTTTTAGGGGTCACTGTTGTGAGATAGTGACATGCTACACTATTGAGTAGCACCCTTGAAAGTTAAAACTTTTTGCCAAACATATAACAGTTATGAATTAAAAATATGTTCTATGCAAATTATCTGCTGTTAATCATTGACTATAAAACCATAAAAATATTAATTTCTTGGAGTTATGACACCACTCTACGATGGTCATTTGAGTGTTATACTCCACACGTTATTAATTTATGAACCTTTAAATTGAAAAAAAGTTTAGATCACACATGCATCACATTCTTTAAAAAAAACCATATAACATTGAATTCTGCAAACCACTTTTTCTCTTTTTTAAAAATTCTTCTATTAAATTGTGTTTTTTGAAAAAAAAAAATTATTTTAAGCGAACGGAACCTTACCGAATTTACTGGTACCAAAAAAGTTTTAGCATTGGTTTTTTGGCGATAGATTTTATTTAAAAAATTGCCATCAACAGTATTATGTTCCAATGAGGGTATATTACTCCTATCCTTAAAATTTTTGTTCTCATAAATAAATTGTTATCTAATGGAGCTCATACTAAATTTGAACCAAATAGAGGTAACAGTTTTTCAGAATGACTTCAAATAAATTTTTTGGTATGAGGGAAAAGGAAATCTGTAATGGATTACCTAAGTTGAATTTAAACATTAAATATAATTTGAAAAGTAGGAGGAGCCATGCTTATATTATTTGCTAACTGCCTCTGGGTTCCAAGTTCCGTAAAAATGCAATATTGTTTAAAGAAAGTGTCAGTAGTATCATTTATAATGTAGAAATTCCTCATGTTTCATTGCAAGACTAAATTTAAGAAAATAAATTAATAGCTAATCGAAGTTACACAAAGAAAGTAAAACATATTTTAGTGTAAAGAGTTTACTTCATCGAGATTATTGTTAATAACAAGACAATATATTTTGTGATATAAAAGTAAATACATCAAATTGGTGGTGGGTATCAAAAATTCGGCACAGCCGAATATAGTGCTCTTGCTTGTTTTAATAGTAAAATACACTCTGTCCGTTAAAAATAATCTATTAAATGAGAGCGTATTCAAATTTATCGTAGATAACAAAAATTCTCTTTATAAAGAATAGTTTTCTAATAGAATTTTCTACATAAATAATTTTTTACATAAAATTCCTGTTAAAAAAAATAATCGACAATTTCTTACGCATGTAAGTTTTCAGTTTTTCCAATATCTTTCAGTATATCTTTAGTTTAATCTTTGATAGTTTTCTTCTTATCCAGCAAATATGTAAATTTATCGGTTTTCGCTTAAACTTTGTCCTCTTTTGTGTTTTCTTTATTTTATCTATTTTTAAATAATTTTCATTCAATTTTTTTCATGCAATAAATTTTTATGTGAATTGGCAAACATTTGCCAAAAACGTATCAGGAAAAAAGTTAACGTTTAAAAAAAAAAAAACTCAACCGTATCTATTCTTTAGTTTGCTGTCCCCTTCTTGAACACTTCTCAGTAATTTTTTTCTTATTTTTGCATAAACGATAAATTTTGTTAACAATTCATAGAATCATTCATGGGCGAAAGCCATCATGAAGTTTATGTGCGACAAGGCTAAGTGGGAATTTTTGGTCGTTTTATTTTATTTATTTAGTTTTTTTTCTTCTTTCTATTTTTGGTTAAATATATTGGTGGTCTATCTAAATGTCCTGGCCACACCCTATTCGCAGAGTAAAGTTTATCTACTTAGCGCGTATTTCTTTTTGTATTTATAATACTATTGCTGGCTCGTAATGTTCGAATAACATTTTTATTTTGACACTTTTCTTTTTCTGTTAATTTTATGTGGTTCGTTTGTTAAAGGAAAATATTCATTTGAAATGTGACGCCTATTTGGATGTATATCCTTTTTATACGTTTAAGGCGCAAAACATAAAAACAAAACAAATCTATTTCAATTGTGAAAGGGGTTGGAGCTATACTAGAGAGAATGTTAGAAAGTGAAAAAAACTTGTTCCGGTAGTTCCTTGATTTTTGTGTGTTGTCCTGTACGTATCTCTCCTGTTATCCAGCGTGCATTTTTGGTTGTATTTTTGTGGTTTTGTTGGTGCTGTTATCAGTGGCAATTATAATTTGATTTATAGAAATTTTTATATGTTGACATTTATTTGTGTGTCGGTTTTACTTTTTCTAATTTTTGTTTTGTTTTCTACTGCTCAGCCTGTGTTAATTTCAAATTGTCTTGTGTTTGTTGCGGTTAACCTTTTTATCTGTCAGCACCAAAAATCTGTACAAATTGCAGGATTAACTTTGTTTGAAATGTAGAAGGGTTGTAAAGTTTTCGTTTTCTTTGTGTGTTAAAAAGGTGTATTTAAGTTAATAAACCAAATGATTAATAAGTTGCGGTAAGCAGATGACATACTCAAAGTAATAACAGAACAGAAATTTTTAAATATTTTCAATTAAAGTTTCTTCAAAAAATTTGTTTAAAATTTTTTTAAATATTTTTTTAAGTCTACAAAATTAAAATAATAAAATAAATTATTTATCACAATTTCTTTGACGATTAAAGATTAAAATTTTTTTTCTTTAAACAATAGGTCTGGTAACTCATATGAAAATTTTTTTCTTAAATTAACATTTTTTTCCAATGGCCAAAATTTATATTTTCTCTTTGTGTACAAATTTTTTTCTTTAATTCTTAATTCTGTGTCAATTTTTATTTTTAATGCAAAACATTTATGCATGTGATTTAAAAACTAAGTCACTCAGGTTGGCTTATCCATGTGTTTGTTTGTTTGTTGCCTGTATGCGTAAATGTGTGTTAATAATTTTTTCAACTTAGTACCCAAGAAATTGCTACATTTATTTAATCCAGCAAAAAGACAAAAGCACAAAATTAAAAAAAAGTAATATTTATTTATAATCCCTCATGTAATCTAAACAAACTGCTGATAATAAAATTTTTCTATTTACTACAGTGTTTTTTTTTCTATTTTCGTTTTATTCATTTGCTATTTCTTGCATTAGTTTGCAAGGGTATTTCATTATCGAAATCCTTTAAAAAAATCTAGCTTAAAATTATAACAATTGCAATTGTGTATACGAACGATATCAGCAGAAAAATCTTTGTCCTTATTGCCTCACAGCATAGACACCCTTTTTGATATACTAATACGAAGTGCACAGATCGGTTGAGCAGTATGAACCAAAAAAAAAAAACCCAAACATTGATGACAAAAATAAAACAACAAAGCCACATTTCCAGCTATCATAACAACAAATAAGATGAACGACGACAATGAACTGTATATTTAGTTTTCGCTTACAACAAAACAAACTGAAACACCCTCTTGCAACAATTTGGTTTCTTTTTTTTAAACCGGCAGCAGCAGCATGTTTTGGTTTCAAACCAAAAAGAAAGGCAAGAGGAACAAAAAATAAAATTAAATACAATTGTAAAAATTGCAGCATCATCGCTATTGCTTTTGTTTTTTCTCATTATCTTGTTTTTTATTTTAAAAATTGTCCCCTTCAGCACAGAGTGTACTCGTACTTGGACTGTTTCATACTCAAACTTCTACATACACTTGCACGTATGTTTGCTTAAAAGCAGTTATAGTAGTTACAGAAATTACGACAACAAGAACAACAACAACAACAATATGATATGAGAAAATAAAAAAAAAAAGAAATAGAAAGTGTCACTGAATACCTTGTATTAATATGTAACCACCACCAAAATGTATGCAATGTTTTCGTCATTGTTGTTGCAAAAATCACTAAGTGAGCCAGTCGGGTGACTGGGAGTGAATAAATGAATACGTGGCAGTTGGTAATGCGTGTGTGTGTGTGTGTGCTGAATAGTAAGCATAAATTCTTTTTCATTTCTTTTTTCTTAAGTTTAATGCAATTGCTGCTCATATTACATTCCTCATGTACGAGCACGAGTGCATTTAGTGATTTTTACAGCTGCGTTTATAACTATAGGGACATAATATTTAAAAAAATTATAGGAAGTTTGCAATAAGTTTTCTTTTTAATGGAGATTTAACAATAGTGGCATTTAAAAAAATTAAATATTTAAATTCTTGTTTTTATATAATTTTGCTTCACTTTTTAATAAAAGGAAATGAATTAGTGAAATGTAGGGGAGATTCGTTCTTAGCTGGACAGCAACTGTACGTTATTTTAAGAGTTTTACCATAATCTGGTTTTGTGTATATATACACGTAGGGGGGATAGCGAAGCAGAAATCTTTCGTAAACGGGTCCATTTTTGACCTCCTTCGTTTCCTAGAGATTGTAGGGCTACCAAAAAAAGGATATCCCCGATCTTACTGGGTACCGCTCCATTATAGGCGTTCTCTTTAAACTTTTGTGACATCACATTGTAAACCAATGATTATCTACAATCCTCATCACAAAGTCCTTTGTAATCGCCAACATCTGCTCTAGACTAATTTCGACCATAGCACTCACATACAACGTATGCTTGCCGGTGGTACTAAGTCTACTGCAAGCCATTGGCATACTACATGCGCCACTGTCTCAGTAGTCTCAAGGCACTTTCTGTAAACCTTTATCCTGTACGGATGATATTTAAAGTTGCCGCACCCTGTGATCAAAGCAGTTATTCAGCTTAGCGTCCTCCGATTATATCTGAGTACCTTGACTGCATTTCTGTTAAGAGCCTTCCGACTTCTGCATGTGGTCGTCTCCATACTCCATACTTCTTAGGTTCATAGATTCCACCCATTGTAGGACTTTGCCAGCACCATCCCATCCCCAAGAGCAACTCTAGGTTCCGGTCCGCAGAATGCCAAAGAAGCTCCACTTTTCGCAAGTTCGTCTGCCGCCTCATTCCCATCTATGCCAACATGTCCTTTAACGCCACATAAGCGTTACCTCAGAGGCGCACTTTCAGAATACATTCGAGCAGGTATTGTGTATAATTTTTTTTGGTATTCTTATTTGCAGAAGAGTTTGGGAAAATATTTTCTTTCAAATTCCGTTTTCGTAGAAAATAATCGGTACAAGGTTTTGATTCAAAAACTGTTTTTAAATAATTTTTGTATTTTTTTTTTGTAAATTCACTTTAAATGTTGTATTGATAATGGATACTTTTTATTGGAAAGATGTAAACAAACTTTCGACATTTAGAGAAAATTAAAGAAAAATTGACTTTTTAAACATAATAATAATAATTTGCAACCATTGTATGTTTTAGCCACAATCATACAATTCAATCATAGTATATAGTATGTTGTTCTTCGATTATGGTTAGCACAACCATATTTTTTCTTTGCGTGTAGTTTTGAGCTTAACCAACTTTTTAATTTAAACGATTTAAAAAAATCGATAAATATCCGTTTGTTAATATTTCTTAAGATCTTAAAAAAATTCTCTTTTTACATAAATTTTTTTAAAATTTTTTTGATCTTCATTTTCACCGTCTCTCTTATTACAGTGCAAAGTGTAGCAAAATGCATGGTCTTAAATTGCATGTGCTTGCTTGAATTGTTACCGTTATTATTATACTTGCTTTGTTGTTGTCGTTGTGTTTTTTTCTCTCAGGTCTCATGTTATGGGGTTTATTGCAATGACAAGTAATCACTAGAACAATTGACACTACTCTACGTTTTGTTACAGTATTATTGTCGTTGTTGTTGTTTTAGCATTCAGACTACCATTGTTGCTTTTTAGTTGTTTTTGCTATATTTTTGTATTTATTTTTTTGTTCATAGTTATTATTGTTGTCCTTGATTATGTTTCCATTTTTTTTTGTATTTCTTTGTCCTTTTTTTCCTTTTTGTTTTTGTTATGTGTCCCTTGCTGTAAATAAGTGTTTTATAGTGTGAGTTAATTTTATCCTTTTGTATTTTAATGTTTAGCACTCGTATTACATCTCGTATTTACCGTTTTCATTACTTCCCATTTGTTGGTCTTTCTATAAAGGAGTCACATTCTCTTAGTTATTGTTGTATGTATCAACGTATGCATTTCTCTGTTAATTGGTTTTAGTTTTAAATGCTATTTATGGTTGTGTCAAAATGTTCTTGCTCTTTGTGGGCTACTTAATGTCTGTCCATCCTTGCTTTTAAAATGTTTACGATGTTTTTTTTTTATTTAATTTGTTTCCCTTGCAGTGTTTTATAGGTATTTTATTTGTTGTCATAAGTGTGTACATATTTTTGGTTAAACTTAAACTGAGAAAAAACAAGTAAGAGCACTATATTCGGCTGTGCCGAATCTTTTATACCCACCACCAATTTTGTGTACATTTAAAGTACATTATTTATTATTTTGTTAATCACTATGGAATAATCTCTTTAAAATAAAATATGTATTACTTTCTTTATAGAGGGTGGTTAATTTTTAGGGGCCCCTGTTGAAGGTGAACCACACATAAGCAACAAGTTTTTTTTTGCATTTCATTTGACATTTCTCAATCTTAGATCTTAGGTAAAGATACCTAAATGAGCAACGCGCTAAAGTTATTCAGGTTTAATTAATTATTTTATTTGATCTCTTTTTTTAAATTTTCATATTTAAATATCCAATTTTTGTATTTAAATTCTCAATATTTCGCAACTCCTTCGTGTAGCATCTTCAGGAAAATTCATTATTATTAATTATTAATTAATTAATTATTATTAATTAATTATTTGTAAATTAATTTTCAGATTTAATATTCAGGTTTTTTTATGAAAATGGCCGTTCAAAACAAAATGCATTTTATGCACTTCGTAATTCTTTTGATCAACATAATCCTGCCTTCTTAGTTCGTTGAATGGGAACCACTGCTGGTTTTTGCGATAGTGTGGCAAAAGAGCAGCCAACATCGCCTCATCATCATGCCCAGCAATTTAGCATCAACATTGTCATTGAAAATTTGGACCATCAGATACTTCGATATGCTACAAAAATGCTTTTGTAAATGTAGTCTTTCAATGAAAGTGGGCGTTAAAGTAGGCGTGTCAATAAAGAGTCTGCTAATAAATACAACTTAGATATTTCAATATAGTCCTTTATTTTCCAATAAACTTTGTCAATAGAGAAATTACATGAATTTAAGATAAACCGTTATATGGGAGGTAGGCGTTAAAGTGGACGTGTCACCTAAACTTTTTGGCACAACAATTACATTGATTAGAAGGATATACGTAGCAAATTTGATCATCAAACCTCTAAATTTGGCGGTTTTATGAGCTCTTAAATTTCATTAACGGTACATAACGTGAAAATTAGGCGTTATAGTAGGCGTGTCAAAGTTGTATTTGCGAATGAGTACAACTTAGATGTTTCAATATAGCCGTTTATTATTCCAAAATTTTTATTAATAGAGAAATTATATGAATTTTAGGTAAAGCGTTATATGGGAGGTGGGCGTAAAAGTGGGCGTGGCCCCTTTATTTTCTGGCACAGTAATGACATTGCCTAGGGGGCTATACGTAGCAAATTTGATCATCATACCTCTAATTTTGGTGGTTTTATGTACTTTTAAATTTCATTAACGGTAGATAACGTGAAAAGTGGGCGTTATAGTAGGCGTGTCAAAGTTGTTTTTGCGAATGAGTACAGCTTAGATGTTTCAATATAGCCCTTTATTATTCCAAAATTTTTATTAATAGAGAAATTATATGAATTTTAGGTAAAGCGTTATATGGGAGGTGGGCGTAAAAGTGGGCGTGGCACCTTAATTTTCTGGCACAGTAATGACATTGCCTAGGGGGATATACCTAGCAAATTTGTTCATCATATCTCTAATATTGGTGGTTTTATGAGCTTTTAAATTTCATTAACGGTGGATAACGTAAAAAGTGGGCGTTATAGTAGGCGTGTCAAAGTTATTTTTGCGAATGAGTGCAACTTAGGTGTTTCATTATAGCCCTTTATTATTCCAAAATCTTTATTAATAGAGAAATAATATGAATTTTAGCTAAAACGTTATATGGGAGGTGGGCGTAAAAGTGGGCGTGGCATATTGATTTTCCGTGACAAAAAAGCCCCTCACCAAAAAGCAAAGTGTGCAAAATTTCAGAGTCGTACATCCAAGTTTGTTGCTTTTATGACGTTTTTGTTTTTAAATATACCGAAAAATACACTGTGCGGTATAAATTTTCGTACATTTTGATCGATAACTCCTCTCCTAATGCATAGATTTAGATAATTTTCGGGGAATAATATTGTTTTTACTCAGGAAATATATATTCGAAGTTTCATGAGTCTACGTTAATCCGTTTGGACACAATTCCATTTTATTCGATGTTCGTAGGACACGGTTTTTTCGACCTACTCTTGCTTTTCGAGCTATAACTCTCTTCCTAATATTCCGATTTAGCCCATTTTCAATACCAAACAAACCTTGTCTATAAGAAAGAATCTGGCAAAATTTGAGCCCCCTAGCTATTTCGGTGCGACCTCTATCGTGCTTTCAACAGACGGACAGACGGACAGACGGACAGACGGACAGACGGACGGACATAGCTAGATCGTCATCAACTCAAACCCTGATTCAGAATATATATACTTTATGGGGTCTAAAATGGATATTTCGATGTGTTACAAACGGAATGACAAAATGAATATACCCCCACCATTTTTTTGGTGGCGGGTATAAAAATTAAATCTCCGCAAAGAAAATAAAATCAGGGCTGATATAGTTGATTTATGCTGGTGATTAGCATAATTTATTTAAACACAAAAAAAAAAAAAAACGAAAAAACTGCATTTCTAAATTAAGGGTTTTATTAACGAAAATCTCTTGTGATTTATGTGATTTTACATATTTGGAGGGAATTCTAAAGTTATTTTCAAATTCGAGAAATTTACAGATATATTTGTTGATTTGCTCTAGTTTCTCGTTAAATATTGTTTATTTTTTTTTTTGTTAGTTTAAAAACAAGTATTTGATAAAAGAGGGCATGCATGCTATTAGATATTATTGTTGCTTCTGAAAGCATGTGTTGAAATTTTTACGATGCAAATTTAATTATTCGTTATTGTTTTCTTTCTGTTGGTTTTTAATGCCCTTTTTAAAACAAAGTGCTTTCAATATGTTATTTTTGTCTATGGAATGAAAATGTCAAAATAAAAGATTATACAGAAACCGTGAAGAATTATAATGTATGTATGTGTGTGTAGGTACCCTATAGAAACAGTACCGATTCACTATTGTTTCTGTCACCAGTACTACTGACCAATTACACTCCAGACAATGTTCTTTGCTACAGACATTTAACATGTGCTTGTTATTGAAAATCCACTTGTGGCATAAGATCTGTTGATGACGTAGTTCTTATGGCGTCATATGGCGATATTGGAACTAGGTATTCACAAGTTTATGATAGGTAATCTTGTCAACACCTCATTGAATAATTTTTTGAATGTAAAAGTAAAATCAGTTTATCATCTAAAATAATTTTGGCATTTTTTCTCTTTATTAAAAAGTTCAGACATTTTATTGACGATAGCACTAAAAAGTTACCAAAACTGTCGAAAATTTTGGTGACTTTGAGCCACTTAACCCCGTGCTTCCTTCAGAAAGCATTGCATGCATTAAGCTAAGCTTACTTAATATTGATCATACTGATAATAGTTTTGAAAAACCCAATCTAGTCACATAATTTCAGTCTCTACATTATATGAACCGCATTCCTATTTAATTCAAAGTAAAGTATGAAGGTAATTTTATAATATGCACAACTCCGTTCAGAGATGGAAAATATTATCCAGATATTAGCTGTCATTCTGATATTTATCGACAATATCTCACGTGAATTTTAGCGGTGACATTTCTTCGATTTACATTTTGTGTGGTTTGATTAATCGTATCTTTACGATGAACAACTGATTGTGATACCGGATCCGAGTTTGGTATCAGGGCTGCCAACTTAGCCTACGGACAGGCATTCTGCCATTGAACTTTCCCCAAGCAGATGATTAGGTGATTCCGCCTATTTTCGGTCGGCATTTCCTCGTTAACAAAAAACAGGTTGCACCAAGTTCGCAAAGGAACAGTGGGTGGGGTTGCCATTTGAAATGGAGAAGCTATACGTATGCATATTATGCATATACGCTACACGCTTCAATTAACCCCCCAATGGCCCCATGCTCCACATTGGAATGACGGGAATGAATATATATTTTTCTTCGTTCCATCAGGTTTTAATTTTTCTCCTGCTTATCCTATCGCAGTTTAGTGAATTGGCACTACTGACAGCTTTACAGGTCATTACATTGATTGATGTCCGGCATTCCAAGGTAATATTGAATATATCATAAACATTTGATAGATGTTTTAATGCAGCCTATTTATCAGCATTAATACATATTTGAATATATTGCAGGAATCGGCGACATTTATACATTCCAATAATCGATTAGTTTGGTCTTGAAGAAGGGTATCCCCCTTCTTGATTATAAACAACGTGACTTCCATTATACAGTAAACTCAATTATGATGTATAAAAAGGAACTTTTTTTGTTAACTTAAGATGTGTATTTTTTATACCCTTCACACAGTGAAAAAGGGTATATATAGGTTTGTCATTCCGTGTGAAATTTCTACAATTTTCATTTCCGACCGCATAAAGTATATATTTTCTGAAAGCTTATGAATAGGGGAGTCGATTAAGCCCTGTCAGTCTGTCCGTCTGACCCGCGCGTATGTTGAAATCAACGTTTTGAAGCCCCACGACATAGGTTGGACCCGGGTAAGGTATTAAAATATCAGAAATATTTGTGAGTAGATCGGTATTGAAAATCAGAAACATCGGTACATAAACAACTGAGATATGAGCAAAAAGCCACGACCACCTCGATTTTTTTTCACAAAAACAACATTACAACAACAACATACATACATACAAACGTGTATACTGGTTAGAGAAAACGTGGCATCGAATCCCAGCTGAGCCAAAAAAAAATTTTTTAAAAAATTTTTTTCTAATTTTTTCTTGTATTTTTTTTTTTATTTTTTATTTAATATATTTTTATTATTAGTTTTTTTTAAATTTTTTTTATTTTTTTTTAATTTTTTTTTTTATTTTTTTTTGTTTTATATATATAACTAGAAAAACCCGGCGCGCGTTGCTACGCCCCTTCATGAATTTTAATCGCATTCAAAATTTTAATCGAATATCAAGTGCAAGGCTAAAAACTATAACTTTTTCTTTATGAGCGTGGCACTGCCAACTTTTCTAATTACGAAACTGTATAGTCATGACAGCTCAATAAATGTGCAAAGTTTCAGAAAAGTCGGTACAGTGAAAGTACCTTAAAGTTAAAACTTTTTTAATCGGCCAAGCCCTGCCCACTTTTCTAATCACGAAATTATAGTCATGACAGCTCAATATGTGTGAAAAGTGTCAGAAAAATCGGTCCACTGCAAGTAACTCAAAATAATACCTTTTTTTATGGGCGTGGCACTGCCCACTTTTTTAATACGAAACTGTATAGTCATGACAACTCAATATGTGTGCAAAGTTTCAGAAAAATCGGTCCAGTGCAAGTAGCTAAAACTAATAACTAATTTTTTATGGGCGTGGCACTGCCCACTTTTCTAATGACGAAAGTGTAAAGTCATGATAGCTCAGTATGTTTGCAAAGTTTCAGAAAATTCGGTCTAGTGCAAGTAGCTAAAACTAATAACTATTTTTTTATGGGCGTGGCCCCGCCCACTTTTTTAATCACGAAATTATAAAGTCACGACAGCTTAATATGTGTGCAAAGTTTCAGAAAAATCGGTCCAGTGCAAGTACCTCAAAATTAAAACTTTTTTAGGGGCGTGGCCCTGCCCACTTTTCTTATCACGAAATTATTGAGTCATGACAACTCGATATGTGTGCAAAGTTTCAGAAAAATCGGTCAAGTGCAAGTAGCTAAAACTGATAACTAATTTTTTATGGGCGTGGCCCCGCCCACTTTTTTCACCCATAAACACTCCCCGGTATGTGTACAACAACTTACCAAAGTTTGAGCCCGATCGGTTTTACAGTTTCAGAGTCTATAGCTATCACACACACACACACACACACACTTACACACTTACACACAGAGTTTCACTTTTATATATATAGATAAAGATAATTTTTTTAAAAATTTTTTTTTTTTAATTTTTTTTTAAATTTTTTTTTCGTTTTTTTAACATACGTGAATTTATAATTTTACAATGGGATGTTTTTATATATGTATGTACGTATGGGATGAATGGTGACACAAACTACTGTTAATGCATGACTACACGTTCTGAAGGGTATATAAGATTCGGCATGGCCGAATATAACGCTCTTACTTGTTTAAATATTAAATTGGCAAGTATTAAAAATAATTTAAAATTCATCACATTAAACTTTTTCAAAAGTTTCTTATTGCATTTTTTTTTGTGCTATTAAAACAAACATTTATTTAAAATTTTCTTTGAAAACACATGTACAAATAAGTGGCAGGTAACACTTAACAGCGTAGTTTCAATTGATCATCAGCTGTTCCTTTCTAAACGTCAACAGTTTTGTATATTTCCCTCATAATTTCCGATTGCCCAACCTCATATAAGAAAAATGTGTTTAAAAAATTCACTATCAATTGCAGCGGTTGCACTATGCGTAAGAGGAATTTGTATTAATGAGAAATGAGATAATTTTTTCTATGTATCGAATTCATCAAACGATTTATTTTATCGATTCTTTAATTTTAATATTTTATTTCTTTTATTTAAATATAAAATCTTAAATATTTTTGCGTCAAATTCGAACAGCTTTTAAAACCAATTTTTATAATTATTTCTGTATATAAAACAAACAAATTTGTCTTTTTCAAAAAGCAAATTTACTATCAAGCTTTCCACAGAAGTCAAGTTAATTAATGATTTTCAATAAAATAATAATTCATTTAAACACCCTTACAGCTAAAGACTTTTAATAAACAAAGTTGTTGTAAAATTTCCCTTGTCCATCAACACTTTAAAAATGCGCCTCTGTTAGAGGATCATTTTCCTCCTGTTTAGACTTGTCAATTACAGCGGAAGTATTTGTCATTATGCTCGATTTCAAATTTGTTTTTGTCATCCTATAAGACTACTTGGGTAAGCCTTAAAGTAGTACTTTTTACATATAGTCTAAATACTCAAGTGCCCATAACATATTAATAACATTTCAATTGTTCCCAAACAAATGCACATGTTCTATAAAATTTATGTTTAAAGTGGTAAAAGGCACATGTTATTAAAGTAAAGTACACGTATATCGCACAAAATCCGGATGCATTAAAAATTTAAAAAGAATTGAATTAAACATTCGTTTATGAAACATGATAAGATAATTAATTAATTAATGCATTAATTTGAAAAAAATTTCGAAACACGATAAGGTCTTATTAAGATACTACTGGAATCCGGGCAGCATTGTTGGCAACAAAAAAAATTTATATTTTATTTAGGAAAAATGTTGAAATTGTTGTTTGTAAAAATAAATGGTTTATTGTCTTTAGAACAATCTCGTTTAAAGTTCTCCTTCTGTCGCGTGCACATACACATTTGATCTAATAACCATTCTAATTAAGGGTGTTTCAGTAAGACTGCCCTTTTTCATTTCGAAAAAACTGCACCTTTTTTTTGCGATAGTTTTGATTTTTTATTAGATTGTAAAGAAGTTTTATTCTGATTAAATATGGAATAAAATATCCATTGATTAGCTTCCACGACTCTTATGACAAGCCTTTATTTTCCATGACTTTTTCACGCGGATTTGAGATCAGGAATTTTTTCTGGTTTATTTGCATAAGCCCGCGATTTCATAAAAACCAAAGAAACAAAATCTAACGTTGTTAAATCTCATGATCTTGGTGTTCAGTTGTCATCAGAATATTTTGATAAAATATGTTCTGGAAATCATTGCTACAATAAGTGGTTTATGTAATGCGCGGCTTGGCAGGTGGCACTGTTTTGTTTAACTGCCTGTGGTTCAGATCTATGTCGTTCAGTTGGAAGTGCAAGAGCTCCATTATTTTATTTCCGGATCGAATCCGTGCACAGTTACTGCAAATTCAGTCTTATTCGCAAGAAGGTAAGGTTAATTCACACCGCCTGACCAAAGCCTCCACCAGATAGTTATTCGTTATGGGTGCTTATATTTATCATGGCTTGCATAAGAATTTTCTAAGCCCCATGTTCGACAATTTTCTGTATTCACGAAGCGATTCAGCTGAAAATGAACTTAAATGGAGAAGATTACTTTAACTTAGTTGAAAAATTGACATTAACTTTACACTGCTCAATTACCAGTTTAACGAGTAGCCGCCACTTTCCATAGTATGATAGCTTAAGCTATTGATTAAGCTGAATTTTGTATGAACAAGGGTGTATGAATTTTGTAGTAGTAATAGTAGTGCTTGGTCAAATTTTATGTTGTTATGAATCATACCGAATTTATATTTTCAGCAACACTCTTCTTTACAAGAGCATTGTTTTTAAAAGACCGACATGTATGTTAACACGCAGGAGTCTTGTTGCCTATAATTGATCCAGATTCCCCAAATTTGATTACCAATTCGAATGGTTAATACTTTGTAGACCGAAAATTCGTCGAGATTTACAAGGTTTCGCAGCTTAACTCTCCAAACTAAGTTTTTTTTAATGAGATTTAGCAGTTTTAGTACGTTGTTCTTTCATAAAGAATTAAATGTTTATTAAACGAAATAAATATATCTGAAAGATGCTAAAGTTCAGAGTTGTTACTTGCACAAAAAAGACACTTACCTTAAAGTTGCATTTTATATGTATTTGCTATTTTTTAATTTTTGTTGGAAATGAGTATAATCTCGTGACAAAAAAGCACTCTTTATGTATGCTAGGAATCGGGGAAATTTCGTAATTAGTTTAACCAAAATCCATTCAGTTTTTGAGCTAATCGAGTTGAAGGAGTCATACCGAAGGACAGACGGACAGACAAATTTTTTAAAACGTGGTTTTCTCTTTTATTTAACGTTGACTACATTCATCGCCATCGAAATTTAAAAGAAAAATACATCATTCACAAACAGTTTTTTTTAATATTTTTAAACTACAAATAATTTAATTGTAGAAGTCTTTTATGTCACAAATTATCAGCACAGTTAACAAAGTCTTAACCTCAGTCGGATATCTTAAGATTATTTTTTACCAAATTATTTTATTCAAAATAAACTTTATAACTAAATTTGTCTAAACATTTTTCTTCTTAATCTTATAATGATCTAAAATACCACCTCCTGTAGATTTAAGAGTTTTTATATGTTTTGCAGTTAACGAACCAATATAAAAGATTTTTTTTATTTATTTTATTTTTTTTATTCAAGAACGTATTAAAAATTATTTGAAGTTATTGTAAATTACGTTTTTTTTTAATAACAATACTAATAATAATAATAACAAGTAAGAGCACTATATTCGGCTATGCCGAATCTTTTATACTCACCACCAATTTTGTGTACCCTTATAATCGCTATGGATGAATTCCCTTATACTTAAATATGTATCACTTTCTTTGTATAACTTCGATATGCTAGTAAAATGTTTTTGTAAATTTAGTCTTTCAATGAAAGTGGCCGTTACAGTAGGAGTGTCAATATAGTATCTGCTAATACATAAATAAAACTAAGATATTTCAATATAGTCCAATATAGTTATTCCAAAATCTGCATTCATAGACAAATTATATGAATATGAGATAAAGCGTTATATGGAAAGTGGCGTGTCATATTTATTTTACGTTAGAACAAAGCCTTTGAACAAAAATCAATGTTTGCAAAATTTTAGAATCGCACATCTAATCTTGTTGATTTTATGACGTTTTTGTTTTTAAATATATCGAAAAATACACTGTGCGGTATAAATTTTCGTACATTTCGATCTATAACGCCTTTCCTAATGCATACATTTAAGCAATTTTCAGGAAATAATATTGTTTTTGCACAGGAAATATATATTCGAAGTTTCATGACTCTACGTTAATGCTTTTGGACACAATTCCATTTTATTCGATGTTGGAAGGACACGGTTTTTCCGACCTACTCTTGCTTTACGAGCTACAACTCTCTTCCTAATGTTTCGATTTAGCCCATTTTAAATACCAAACGAACCTTGTGTATAAGAAATATTTGAGCTCCCTAGCTTTTTCGGTCCGACCTCTATCGTGCTTTCAACAGACGGACAGACAGATGGACATAGCTAGATCGTCATAAAATGAAACTAGGACTCAGAAAATATATACTTTGTGGGGTCTAAATTGGATATTTCAATGTGTTACAAACAGAATGATAAAATGAATATGCCCCTCCTTTTTTTTATGGCGGGTATAAAAAAGAAACACGTTGGCTAAAAAAAAAAATAATTAAATAATCATTTTCTTTAACAAGATGAAAGCGTTTAATCATACAACTGCTCTATATTAAATATCTGACTGAAAAAATTATGAGGCATCCTTCTTTTGCTGCATAATGTTATTCACATTTAAACAGATGTAAGATGCTGTTCTTTACATGTATTCACTCTGTTATTGTGTTAAATATGTCCACTATTGGAAGTATTGTTTACCTGGAAAAAGAAACCAGTGAAAACACTAACAACAATCACATAAATAAATCTCCTTTCAAGTAGGAAAACTCTAAAGCCGGTTTAAAATTAAGGCACACTTTAAAACACAGCAAGAGAGATAAAAAAAAGAGGCATGACACTATTGAATAAACATGTTTTACAATAAACACACATCAAAACAAAGGTCAGCATTAATGGGCTTAAAGAAAAATAAACAAATATAACAGTATAACAGTATAACACTTACAGCTCTTATTGAAAACACTAGCTAACTACTTACTAGTTGGCAGTGATAACAAAACAAACGAGTATGGTTTAAAGACTCGTTGCAAAATACTTGTTTTTAAGGCGCATAACCTTAGCAAAAAAAGAGTGTACTTTGCTGAGAGAAGAGCTAGAGATGGAAAACGAATGATAATCACAGAGACTAGAATGTGTTTTTATATGCTCTATGTGTGTGTTTTTAATGTGGAAGCATTTAAGTGTTGATGCGTAAGGGATGCTTATCATTCACGAACAATTTTTTTTAGTGTGGTGTTGTGTGATATCAAAACATTGAACTCATCATCATCAGCATTATTTTTGTGTGTTTTGTTTTTGTGAGTATATCAATAAATGTGTATGTTTAAAAGTGTCTGTGTCTAAATTTGTTGTTTTTTTTTTTATTACCAGCCAAAGTAAAAACTAACGAGTACTTTACGTTGTGTGTATTATTAGTGAGTAAATTATTTTTCTACAATTTGTGTTTCCCTTCAAACAAACGAACGAATACATGTTGGAGTTTAGTTTCTATCGAATCGAACAGTTTACTAGCGGTTGTCGTTTAAAACGGATGTTTTACATACGGACGCGAAAATTTCGAAGCGAATATAAAATTATTTTCATATGCTACAAGAAAAACGAGGCGTGTAAGAAAAACTTGTTTAAGCATATTTTTTGTACCCCATTATGTGAGTGTGTATAAAAGTGTCTGCAAGAAAACTTGGCAAAATAACAAAATAAACACAAGGATTTTTGCAACTAGGAGAAATCAATAAAAAGTTATTTACAAAAATTCTTTTTGTTATAAAATAAAATAAAATAAAATAAAATAGAATAAAATAAACTAAAACAAAAATAAAATTTTAAATGCTCAAATATCTCCAACTAAATATTTCAAGTTAAAGTCTGTGAAAAATACAGCCTTTGAACGGAAGTAATTTTTCAATATCCGTTGGGCGACGACACAAACCCAAAATAAAATACAAAAACAGAACAAAAATTTAAAGGAAAATTGTATATGTCTGTTTATGTATGCATGTATATACACAACTACAACAGCAAAAACACCACAACATTGTCTGTGTTTTCAGCTATATTTATTTTTGTTAAGTTTTCTTTTTTTCTCGGGCTACATTCAGTGGAAAATTTCAGTTTTCAGTAGAAAAAAAATTTTTTTTTAAAGAAATTGTGTTTTGTTTGACTTTTGCTTTGCACTGACTGTATATTATGGTGTATGATTTTTGGCGTCAACGAGCTGATGCTGTGTTCTACTCAGTGTGTGTATACAATATATTGTTAAAAGACTCCCTATAGAGTAAGATGTTAAAATAATATTAAAGCTTGCTTAAAGGGGCAGCTGTGTTTTGTTGTGCTGCAAAATTAAAAAGAAATAACAAGATTATTTTTTTTAACAAAAAATAAACAAAATAACAACGCCAAACTTAATACAACTGGTGGTGACAATGTTATAGAAAAAAAAAATATATATAAAAACCATAATAATTTGTGTAGGAAATAAATTTAAAATTGTATACCACTTAATGGAATGGAGAAAATAATTGGTACTGATTAACAAAAAAAAATCGAAAATTTAAATTGAAACTCTGCTATTAATTACGTGCAAAATATATAAATAAACAAAGAGACAGTTAAAAAGCCTACAAATATACTACAAATACCTACAAACAAATGAAATAAATGCTAAATGCAGGATTGTACAGGTGTGCATGACGCCCAAGTGCATTCATAGTCGGTGTAGTGTTTTATAAACAAATATACCCTTTCAACATTAATTCTATTTATTCAAAATACCCACAACAAGATGAATAAACACACAACTGATTTTTTCTCATTAAATTCGACAACAAAATAAATTATAAATTAAAATGCTTGACAAATAAAATTAAATGCATAACATTTTGAAAAACAAAAATACACCAATAAAACCCATTAACGTTTTCAATCAACCAACATAATACAACAGAATTGATGCTGCAAATTGTTAGTAACAAAATAAAAATAAATTGCTTTTCAAGTATTTGTATTCATGTAGTTTTGTGTGTGTGTGTATGAGTGCTTTAAGTATTTAGCATTGTATTGAAATCCTCTAAAAGAAAAAAAGAGAAAAAAAATTTCAAAAAATTTATCGAAAATTGCTGTATTCTATATACGGCTTTTAAAGTGCTTAACAAATAGCAAAATAAAATATATATATATAACAACAAAAATAAATTGAATAAAGTGAAATAAAATAAAATTAAATAAAAATATAACAAATTCTTTGTGTAAATTGTGTAAAGAATTTAAAAATTTAAAGTTTCACATCTGTAGTGTCTAAATGCAGTTTACTGCTCAAGTTGAAAGTAATTGATTGAAGTCATATAAAAAGCTCAACAAATGCAAATACATTTGCTACTCTTACTACTCTACTTTGATTTCATATTTTCAACTGCGTCTCTAAAAGCAGCTAAAAACTTATTCCTAAAAGGTAAGAAAGGCTAATCAAAATATTTAATATTTTTGTTTTATTGATTGTTGGGCTTAATATGGTCTATAAGCATTTCACTGGTGCTTATGCCAGATTAGAAGTAGATCTTTATACCATAAAAAATTTATGAAAAAGTGTAAACATGTTACAAGCTCTATTTAAAATTTTCATAAACAATATGAGAATTTTAAATAAAACTGGAAACAAAAATAAAAACTTCCTTATAAACCCAACCAACAATTTTATTCTGTTTTTATATATTTTATATTTCTAATCCCTAAAACTGTTGGGAGAATATCCTAAATAATTAGTAAAATTTTTATGTTAATATTTAAAATTATTTTACATTTTTAATAATTATTTGAGTATTTTTTAATACATAGAGATTTGTTATAATTCAAGAGGAATTTACATAAAATTTTTTAAAATAATTAATTAAAATCTAATGGAAAAAATTTATTTGAGAAACATTTTCTAAACATTTAAAAATTCTACTTAAAAATCTAACCATTACTAACTGACTGTTTATCTATATGTAAGCGAAATTTTCAATATTACAATTATATTGAAAAAAAAAAACAAAATTCAATTTTATGTTGTTACTTTCAATATACGTATATGTATTTATAAGAATAAGAATTTTGTTCGCATTTGGGCAGGCAGTTAATATCAATATATGAATTGTTTAAGGTAAATATTTGACGAAATAAGCAAAAACACTCAAATGTATTTATTTCTGGCTAATAAAATTTTTTTTTTTTAAATCTAAGTTTTTTTCAAATAAAAAAATAAAATTTTAACTTTTCAAAATTTTTTTTTTATATTCTTCCCTCTTTGGATAAATATTTGCCCAATGTGAACTTAAATTTAGTTGCATACACTGTGCCACTGCTTAGCCCTTTTATATTAGAATAATAAGTAATTGTTTTTGAACATCAAATTTTCTTTACATATTAAACTTATCTGCGGCAATAAAATTTTTTAAAATTTTTCAAAAAAGGTCTTTTAAATTTAAAAAAAATTTATTACCTTTAAAACAAAGACTTTTTTTTTATGAATTTCGCGTTACTTAAATTGAAGGGCATATTGATTTTTATACAATATATTTAGCTATCTATAAGTTGAAATAATTTATTATTCCAAGTGACAAAGTTCTTTGAAAAATATAGGCAATAAGCTTTTACGCTGTATTTTCCTCTTAAGTTGACCCAAAAAATTAAATGATTTTCTAAGGGTAGTTTTGGTAGTTTCGGAATTCTGACTGTCGACTTAAGCAATTTTGCTTTTTGGCACAGACATATTGCAACTTTTTTACAATAGAATTTTTTGGTCGCCCATGACATTTTCAGTCTCACCTAGAATCAATGGTCCTTGATGGAACAATCCTACCTTTATAAACGTAGAAAATACAAAAAGTACCATAAAAATTCAAAATAGTACCGTTTTG
Source organism: Phyto melanocephala (assembly GCA_941918925.1). NCBI lineage: Eukaryota > Metazoa > Arthropoda > Insecta > Diptera > Rhinophoridae > Phyto > Phyto melanocephala. The sequence goes on along the minus strand of OW799237.1, from coordinate 21,163,412 downwards.
GTCACCCATAACATTTTTAGTCTTGCCTTGTATCAATAGCCACTAATTTTAAAATTCTAGCTTCGCAAACGTAGAAAATTAAAGAGTACCATAAAAATTAAAAAAGTACCTTTTTGGTCACCCATAACATTTTTAATCTCATCTGAAATCCATAAGCCTTAATTGTACAATCCTACCTTCATAAACGTAGAAAATACCAAGAGTACCACAAAAATTCGAAATAGTACCGTTTTGGTCACCCATAACATTTTTAGTCTTGCCTTGTATCAATAGCCACTAATTTTAAAATTCTAGCTTCGCAAACGTAGCAAATCAAAGAGTACCATAAAAATTAAGAAAAGTACCTTTTTGGTCACCCATAACATTTTTAGTCTTACCTGGAATCAATAGTCCTTTATTATACAATTCTACCTCTATAAACGTAGAAAATACAAAAAGTACCATATAGAAGCGAAAAAGTACATTTTTGGTCCAAGTTCCAAATTCTAAGTTTAAAATGTTCAAATATCTATGTAACAAAATATTTTAATAGACACGATTTAAAGTCAGTAAATCTACTCTTTTTTGCATAAAAGTAATTATTTTCTAAAAAGTTCCAAACTCTTCCCGATTTTTCCCTTTATATACCCTGTTAGGAATGTGTTTAAATTTTTACTAAATGACATAATTTTTTATGTCTGGTGATATCCCAATTAAAAAGTTTGTGAAAATTGGCCGTCTAATTAGGAATTACATACATATTCCGGAATTTTACCCTTTTTGGTACCTTTTTTGTCCCCAAAAAAGTTTTCAAAAATTTCATCTAAATAGTTGTCCATATTCTATTAGGAAATAATAATTGTCAAATTTTGTACCATTGAATAATAAAAAAAAAAATTTATTTTCCAAAAAGTACCAAAAAAAGGGACAATTTTTACCCCCTATACATGTGAATTTGAAAAAAGTGCCGATTTGCTATTAATATTTTTTTGCGGATTACGTAATACAGTTTTAATTTTTTTCCTAGCGCTATGCGTTTGGAAGTTACATAGGGTACCAAAAAAGTACCAAATTATTGTTTTTACCCGTTTTTTCCCCTTAGGGGTTGAAAATTCAAAAAAAGGCCAGACACCTGTCAGCTTATTTTTTGTGCAAATTACAATACTTTTTTCAATTTAATTTGTATCATTTTTAGTTTAGCAGATATAAGATTACCGATTTTACCCGTTTTTACCCTTTTTTACCATCGAATTTCCACAAATCCCTTCTTAGTGGAGCTATACATTGAAAGAGGAACCGATTGTCCAAATATCATGTCTCTAGCTCTTTGCGTATGGGCTGTGCAATGATGAATCAGTCAGTCAGTCAGTCACGTTACTCTTTTATATATATAGATAGATGTTGACTGTAAACACTGCCATCATAATGTTAAAACAATTTTCATTTATGGCCTGGCTTTCTGTACTCTATTTTATGTGCACTGCTGTCCAACGTCATATAAAAAAAATTAGCATATGAAATGTTTCTGTCAAAATTGATGCAAGATTTAAGTTCGTAATAATGTGAACAAATATTTTTCGCACGGAATTCAAAGCAAGAGCAGATCATTTTTTTTTTTTTATCGACTTAAAAAATATTTTTTTTTATCAAATTCTTTATCTGAAATAACTAAAGCTCAATATATTTCACAAATTGAAACAGGCTTTTGTAAAGAAATATTTTTTTTATTTTATTGTGTTTTAAGTGTCGTTTTGTAATCTCCATACTTGTAGGGAAAGTAAATTTGCGATGTTCTGCAGACGACCCTTTCGACTGTATTCTAGGTACAGATCAGATGTTACAATATTTTCATTGTTTAGTTTTTTTTTTTTTTTTTAATCATACACAAAAAACACTCTTTGCAAAAACAATTTGTATCAACAATGTTGACTCAATATGTTTATATGTTTTGGGCATGTGTTGGTAGCAACTTTAAATGTTTATAACTCCTAAAATACTGAACCAATAAATAAGATTAACCCTTAAATGCGTGAATTTTGTTATTCATTTAAAATATATTTTTAATATTATATTATGGCCTATAAAACATAGAAAAAATATTTTAAAAAATAAAGTATTAACCTAAAGCCACTAAAAATGGAAAATGTCGTATGCTGCATATCTGCAACAGTGCGCACTTATCGTACTATAATATGTATAGGGAATTTATTATAAATAAGACACTCAAAGTAAATATAGATTCAAATTTATTTATTTATTCTTCGTAAAATTTATAAAAACATTTATTGTCGCTATTGTAGCATAAGCTTACTCTACATTTTTCACAATATGCGTATGTAGCCCTTACAGTTAGGGTATTTATACCTATCACGATCACCCAATTTTTGTCAGGGGTCAGTTTTGTCTTAGCGGACATCTTCAGAAGGCATTGTTTTGTGCTGGTCCACGCTGCAAATCGGCTTCTAAAGATGAAGAGCTTGGCCCATTTTCATAAGGAATTTGCCAGCTTTAGTTTATATTTGCATTGTGCTAGAATTGGTCTGTTCCAGAGTTTTTTTTATACAATATCCAGGAATTCATAATCGTCACGTCTAAAAGGTGGAAAAATAAACGATTTGTCCACTTTCTGCTTTTGCGTGTAATATGTTACTTTCCAATAAAACTGTCGAGAAGTTCAACACCACCCATATGTGTATTATAGTAGTGACAAAAATAATTGGTAAATCAACAATAAAACTTTCTATAGGGATATCAAGATCTTCAGCATCTTCGACATCTTCTAATTCCGATTATAACTGACGATTATTCTCAAAAAAAAAAACTTCTGCCTCTTCGTCTTCTGAGGATTCCATGTCGTTCTCGGACTCGTCCAAGGTCTAGAGATATTCCTCAATATTTTTGTAAACTAGTGGTCTCGGCATTCTTAGAAAAAACCAATTAGAAATGCACTAAAAAACTTGTCGAAAATAAAATTAATACAAAAGCAAATGCGCAATGTTGCAGTTATGCAACAAACTGATTTTGTCGAAAAGAGTATATAAAAGCACTGAATTTCCACAAAATTATTTATTTCCCGTTCTTTTGGTATTATTAGTTATCTAAAAATAAAAAACAAACAACACTTACCTTTCAAAATCACAAATAGCATTGAATAACAATTTACACTAATCACGTTTTTACATATACGCGCACCCGCAATCTAGCAAACAGAAAATTTCAAGTTTATAAATTTTAAATCGACCCGCCACGTTAACCGCCAAAAAATTAAAGATTTATCAATAATCTATGGTAGGTTACACTCAGATCCGAGAAACTATATCTGTCCAATTATTTGAATTTCCGGTATGCTGCAGATATGCAACAACGCGAATTTAAGGGTTAAGATTATGCATATCTGTAGTAAAACTCCTTTCAAATTGTATATTTTTTTTTATTAAAATCGCGAATTTAGTTTTAATTATACTAATATACTTATTATATACTTATGCATTAATGCATCAAATCACTGTCAGTGTTCTTGTAGGGCTGCTTCTATCAACAATGATGTCACGCTTTTTAGTTTATCGTTTGACTAACCAGTTTTACAACTACTCACTATTGTTATTTAAGAATTGGCATCACTGACTGCAAACCATATTGTTAAAGTTAAGGTTAGATGTACATATAAAGTGTTTTGTTTTTTTTTTTGGGGTAAAACAAAATTAAATATAATTTAAACTTGATCTCATCCTTAATCGTAAATATTTTTTCAGAAGCAATACATAAATTGTTGACTTTAAAACTTAAAATTGTCTAACGAAATTGGTTTATTTTTATACCCTTCACCTGTGGTGCACAAGGGTATATATAGCTTTGTCATTCCGTTTGTAATTTCTACAATTTTCATTTCCGACCCCATAAAGTATATATTTTCTGAAAGCTTATGAATAGAGGAGTCGACTAAGCCCTGACCGTCTGTCCGTGTGTTGGTTGAAATCAACTTTTTTAAGCAACTATATGTTCCTCAGATCTGAGTATGGTATTAATCTTTTGGAAATATTATATTATTCAATTTATATTATATGTATTTCATATGAGATGAATTGTGATACAAACAATTTTTATTGCATGACTACACGTTGTAGAGGGTATATAAGATTCGGCACGGCCGAATATAGCACTTTTACTTGTTTGTTTTTATGTTTGATCTAGTCTTATAACTGATATTAACCTTAATCGTAAATATTTTTTCTAATTTTCTTTTTATAAGCTCACGCATAAGAGAAAGCGTTTATACTATTAATATATATTATAATATCTAGTTTATTTATTATAAAAATTGGAATAAAAAGTTACTACGAACTACATCTATTTTTATTTTTATGTACATAAGTGGGTGTATTTAATTTTCAAATGTAAATCATTTCAACAATAACTAGGTAAATATGTTTCAGTCGATATATCGAAATATCGATATTTTAAATTAATAAATATCGATGGTAAAATAAAATATCGATATTATAAATATCGATAGATTTTTCCAATTTGCCCATCCCTAGCGTAAACTGCCTAACTTAAAACAAGTTGACTTGTCTATTAATACATAAAATTGTTACACTGGTAGCATTTAATGTTTGCCTTTTTTATTAAAAAGAATTAGAAAACTGCATTAAAATTTCTTTATAATTTTAAAAATAATAATTAATTAGTTAAGATCGAAGTAGTTTATATATGTGCCTGTGCGTAGTTATCGGCACAAAAGGTAGCCTTATTATTATCATTAGTCAGGTTGTTATATGTGTGTGTGTGTGTGGCAAATTTCATTTATATCCGTTTAGTAATTTTTCGCCTGATTTAAAACATAAACATACAAACATTTATATTTAATTTATTAGTGAAACATAATTTTGTTGAATGGCTTAAGGAAAAATATTTCTATAACGTTGGACGATTAATTTTTTTTTCGCCAGGAATTTTGGGCACTCGAAACCTTTAATCAACCAACTTATTTTATAAAATAAAATCGAATATTTCTACACATTCGTTTGAATATTGTGTGTGTTGTATTGTATGTGTTAATGTAGGTTGTTGCCTACCTGTTCTCCAAATTTCATTTAGTTCCGTCCAGCCGCTTTTGCGTGATTGAGTCTCAAACATATATAAATAGGATTAAAATGTTTAATTTTTTTTATTTTTTTTAAGTCATTGGCATTATTTTTTTGTTTTTTTTAATAATAAAAACTAACTAACTAACTAAAAAAACTAACTAAGAAAATCTTTTTGTAATCAAAAACATATATTTTAGTTTAATTCGAATGCCCATTTGTATTTTTAATGATAAGTACCAAAAACTTAATAAAATAATCTCTCAAAAGTAATTTCTTAAAGACGAAAATCTTAGTTTTTATACATTCTATTGAACAACAATAGTTGTAAACTGATTATTTAATTCATGATATTATTTAGGTTTTTACCTGCTGTCAAGAAAAGTTGTTCAACAACTATTTGAGGAACCAAAAATATTTTCTTTCCTTTCCTTTGTTTATTTTTATTTTTTAAATATATGAAATATGTACGTGATTCTTTGTGATAATTTTTAAGCGGTGGAGGTTTTTAATTATTTACGAGTATAAAGAAAGACTCAAATAAAAATTTTCTTGTTTTGATTTTGTATCCTGTTGTTAGCAGGTAGAGTGTGGTGTTCATGAATTGCCGGATTTTTTTTTTGTTTGCGTTAAAAAAAGGAGTTTTAATTTTAGTTAGAATAGCTGTAGAAGGCTTAAAATAACTACTCAGTAAGAAAGTACTGAATGAAATCAATTTTTTAATAAAGAATATTCCCGTAAGAATTAAGATTTTTTTCTATGCTTTAAGATTGCAATAAATTTCGCAATATTTTGCTTTGGAATTTTAAATATTATTATATCCAAAAATTTCTAATTTTGAATTTTTATAGAACAATTAAATAATTTTTGTTTTTTGTTCTTTTAGACAGATTCATCTTTTTCACAGATCTGGTACTTTTCGTGAATAAACAATTTTCTTTCGTTTATAAAAATAAGTTCAATAGGTTTTTCTAATTCGTTCGTAAGCCGATTTGAACAAATAATAAAATATACCAACTGAAAAATACCCACACGCAGAGAAACAAGTAACAGTGCTATATTCGGCCGTGCCGAATCTTATATACCCTTCACAACATGTATTCATGCTATAACAATTGTTTGTATCACCATTCATCCCATATAAAATACGTGCATATGTATATACTGGTTAGAATATATGTGGCATCGAATCCCAGCTGAGCCAAAAAAAAATTTATTTTATTTTATTTATTATATTATTTATATTTTATTATTTTTTTTATATTTTTTTAAATTTTTTTTAAAAAATTTTTTTAGAAAAATTTAAAAAATTTTTTTTTTTTTTAATTTTTTTTAAATTTTTTTTTGTAGTTTTTTTTATTATTTTTTTCTTATTTCTAATATTTTTTTTTTTTAATTTTTTTGTTTGGTATGTTTTTTACATGTATGTATGTATGTATGTATGTATGTTGTTGTTGTAATTGTGAAAAAAAACGAGGTGGTCGTGGTTTTTTGCTCATATCTCAGAAAGTTATGGGGGATTGTGCTGAATTTCAATAGCGATTCATTCCTGGATATTTCCAAGAGATTGATACCATGTACAGATCTGAGGAACATATAGTTGCTTCTTAAAGTTGATTTCAACCAACACACGGACAGACGGGCAGACGGACAGACGGACAGACGGACAGACGGACAGACGGACAGACGGTCAGGGCTTAATCGACTCCTCTATTCATAAGCTTTCAGAAAATATATTCTTTATGGGGTCGGAAATAAAAATTGTAGAAATTACAAACGGAATGACAAAGCTGTATATACCAGTGCTATTTAACCTTTTTGGCTCGTGTACCACTAATTTCATGACAAACTTTTCGCGTACCACCAAAAAAAATAAAATGTAAACATTTTTAAATGTTTGGAAATGTGTACAACAAATTCGTATTATTGTTCTTAGTTGTGCGTTTGTTTATTTCGAGGAAAACAAAACACACACATTTTAAATTAACAAGCATACTCTTTTGCTTTTGGTTGAACGAATAGTTTACTTTGCTCATTCGTTTATTGGTATGGTTATCATTCGCTTACGTTTGTTATTTTTTTTTAAATGTAGATGACAGTGTTACTTAAATTTAAAAATTCAAAATTTCACAAAAAAGGTATACTTTTAGGATGTTTTTTCTTTTTGTTTCCAATTGCAAAATAGAAATCGTTAAAATTTTAAAAGATTTCGCGTACCACCTGGAAATTTTTCGCGTACCACCAAGTGGTACGCGTACCATAGGTTGAATGGCACTGGTATATACCATTGTGCACCACAGGTGAAGGGTATAAAAATATGGTTCTGGTAACCATAATCAAACAGCAACATACTATGATTGATTTGTATGATTATGGTTACCACATAGAATGGTTACCAGTTATCATTATTATGTTAAATTTAAGTATCATTCAATAATCATATATATGACCACAATTGAGATCGACAATCTTTGCTGTTCTCTGTGGCAAAATATTATATTTTTCTGTAACATAAACATATTTATTGTACTTACTTACCTTTTCAATTGCAATTTTTTTATAAATAATATTTTTTTATATTTTCTTGTTGATTTTCAAGTTTCTCCAAGTTTTTCAAAATTTTTGTGTATTTTTTTGACGTATCAAACTTTTTCAGTAATAAAAATTTATTTAGCAGTTAAAATCAAATTATTATTAAAGAGTCATAGCTTGGTTGATTTGTAATCATACTGTTGTCTTGCCTATTATTTAATGATTATCTTTAATTTTTAATGCTTTTGAATATAATGTTTTTTTTTGTGGCATTAATTTTCTTAAATCATACTATTTTTAAATGACTACCGTTTTGAAATTTTTACGAAAGGTAAACATTAAATGATACAATTCAAACAAATGCTTGATTATCGTGACAAAATTAATAATGAAATGAAACAAAAACTACAATTTTTTTTCGACAACCAAATAGTGTTTGACCGTCGTGATCATGTCGTAACCATGGTTTTTCTTTGCGTGCACTTACACATGTGCTATAATTGTCTTTAAATTGATTTTTTTCCATAAGTAGCATATAAATAAAGCTGTTCGCACTTAAAAATATTTTTTATATTTTTCTTAATTCTATTCCGTTTATTCAGTGGCTCATGTTTTCTACAAAAAAACGAACATTCATCCCAGTAGAAAACAATCAAGAGCAATATATTCGTCTGTGTCGAATCTTATAATACCAATATTCGCCATTTAATTTAGGACGCCATCTTGGTTTTTTTTTATTTTCATAGCTGACTATATTTTAATACTCAAGTCCTTTCATTCGATTCCTATATTGGCTGTCTTGGTTGTCTATAAATTAAAAAAAATATCGATTTCCGTTTGTGAATTTAAGGAAAAATAGCAAAGCAGTTGTACTCTGGTATATCTGAGTTGGTTTTAAACAAATAATTTCTTTTCTTTCTTTTATATAATTTGGTATCTTAAGCATGTTCAAAAATTATTTAGGTGTTTGAAATTTTTTTATATATATTTTTAAATTATTTTAGCCTAAAACCTTGGGGATTAGTGACCAGTTTGTCCTAAATGGTTCATGAATATTTCCAAAGACCAAATCTACAAATAGTAACCACCGTGTGCATAAATTGTCCTAGGGCAAATTTTAATTTTTGTGGTAAAATAAAAAATAAGCGTAAACCAGAAGCTGGCGTGTTTATTTGCTAATATCTCGGAATGTTATAAAGAGATTGTGCTGGCTTCCGATACCAATCTGCTCCCAAATATTTTTGATATTGTGATACCTTACACAATTCTAGACCATGTTGGGCAGCTTCAAAAATTTATTTAAGCTTTACACACGGACAGACGGACAGAAGAATGAAGCCTAATCGACTCCCCTATTCATAAGCTTTCAGATAATATATAACTATTGGGTCAAAAATGAATTTTGTAGAAATTTCGCACAGAATGATACACCTATATACACCTGCACACTGTCGTGTGAAGGGTATAATAACAGCAAACACTTGTATGTATCGCTTTAAAATTAAGAGGGGGCTAGGGGAAGCAAAATATAAAAACAAAAATTTAATGTATTTTGAAATATAAACAATTTGCTTAAATTAAATTTTCAATGTAATTAGAAAAAAAAGTATGATCAAGTTTTCCGCGGCCATTTATGTTGAGTCTTGTTGAAGGTTATAATTAACATGATTGTAAAAATTATAAGCTAAGAGTGACATTCTATGCTTAAATTCTATGGTTGCAGTTACAACATAGAATGGTTGCAAGTTATCATAATTATGTTTATTAAAGGTACCATGTAATAATCATATTGCAACAATTGAAATCAATAGTCAATCAAGAGAGTACGAAATTGATGAGCCATCGCCAAGCCATATCGCAAATAACTAGAGACATGCAATTTGGACAGTGGTTTCCTCTTCTGATGCCTTGTCTTACCTTAAGGGGTTAAGCACGGATAAAATCGTTAAACTTATATCGGCTAAACTAAAAATGATACAAATATAGTTGTTATTATTAGTTACTTATCGCCTGAAAGTATATTGATAATTATTTGTGTGAAATTTGTAAAATCTTCTAGGCATACAAATACCATGCCTGTGGCTGAAAGTATAAGATTCCTTTTCAACAATGAGAAAAGTAAAAAAACAACATTTTACTGCAACCAACTTGCATGCCTAACTGTTGAATATACATATATAAAAGTTCCTAGTTTATGCAACACACAACGTAATAATATATACAATATATAATAAATATGAAAACCATTTAGATAATAAGATAATAATTAGCAAATAAGTTTTTTCTGTAAATAAAGTTTAGTCGTAATAAACACATCAAAGAAAGAAGTCGCATTTTTATTTTACAACACTAACGCCTTGTCAAAATTAGATTTTTCAATTGCAAAGCGTTGCCGCCGCGGTATTTCGGTTTGTTTCATACAATTTGCATGAACGCTTGCCGCTCTTGCTTGGGTTTGGCTAGAAGACAGGAGGTAAAGATAACATCTTTAGTACGAAATTATACTATTTACAATATAAAACGTCACCTAAAAATAAAAAAATTATTTAATTAAAAAATCTTTAAAATATATTTTATTGACACTCGCAGCCTGATGTCCGTACGATGCGTATGTATGTTCCTTACCTGAAACTATTAACAAAAGTTTGTAGCTAAAAACCGTTTTTTTTTTATTCTTTACTGTCTAAACTAAAAGATTCCAATCCACTTGATCTTACTTCTACACCCATTAATCCAGATATGCAACTGCTGTTGGCTGTGAAATAAAAAAATTCTTTTCCATTGCAATATACATATTTAAGAATATTTAATTTTCATTTTATTTGTTAAAAGTCAATATTGTCTGTTAAAAAATAGAGAATATATTAATTTGATATGGTAGCACATCCGTATACATGTCAAATAGTTACCGTCAAGTAAAACAAGGGAGAGTGAAACTAATTTCTATTTTTCTACAATGATGTCTATTACTGGTATGATTTTATTGAGCCACCCTGCAGATTTTTAGGCAACAATATCTACGAATATCATATTCTTTACTTTAGGGCTAACACCGGAAACTATTATTAATTATTCTGTTGTGTTCTCAATTATGTGCGCACCAAAATATTTACTGCTTCCTTAATTCCAGTTGGATATTATCCGCTGCTGTTTTATTGGATGTCTTAAGTACTTTTATTTAATAAAGATTATATAAATAGTAATTTAACTCATTGAGAATTATTTATAAATTCCGGTTTGTTTGTTTTAAATTTTTTTTTCAAATTTTATTTTTCCTATTATTCCTACAATTTCGTAGAACTGCACTAAATTATTGTTAAACAAAATGTTTTTTTTTTATCTATTTATTTTTATATATTTTTTTTTATGTTTGGCTTTTATATTTACTTGCCAGTGTATGCATAATATATATAAAATTAATTTTTTTTTTGTTTTAACACTTTACACATGCTAAAACAAAAATAATGAAATTGTTTGTTTTAAATTCTTAGATGAACAATATTTTTGCTTAAAAGAATTATAGAAACAAACTGTTAAACGTTATTTTTTCTAGCTTAGCAAGTTGCTTAACAAATTCATAAACTAAACATGATTTTTTTACATTCATTTATCCTGTTGTTGGTTCAAAGATACACCCAACCACCCACATACGCCCTTTTCTTAGACACATGCACTCAAACAAAAGCATATGTGAACTGCGTCTGCATGTATAAATATTCATACAGTATGCAAGTATGCAAGCATTAGTTAGTAAAATAAATATAACAAGTAAGAGCGCTATATTCGGCCGTGCCGAATCTTATATACCCTTCACAACGTGTAGTCGTGCAATAACAGAAAATTATAAATTCACGTATGTATGTTAAAAAAACAAAAAAAAAAAAATAAAAAAAAAATTAAAAAAAAAAATTTAAAAAAAAAATAATAAAAATATAAATAATATATTAAATAAAAAATAAAAAAAAAATATAAAAAAAAATTTTTAAAAAAATTAAAAAAAAATTTTTTTTTGGCTCAGCTGGGATTCGATGCCACGTTTTCCCTAACCAGTATACACGTTTGTATGTATGTATGTTGTTGTTGTAATGTTGTTTTTGTGAAAAAAAATCGAGGTGGTCGTGGGTTTTTGCTCATATCTCAGTTGTTTATGTACCGATGTTTCTGATTTTCAATACCGATCTACTCCCGAATATTTCTGATATTTTAATACCTCACCCGGTTCCAAGCGATGTCGGGGGCTTCAAAAAGTTGATTTCAACATACACACGGACAGACTGACAGAGCTTAATCGACTCCCCTATTTATAAGCTTTCAGAAAATATATACTTTATGGGGTCGGAAATTAAAATTGTAGAAATTTCACACGGAATGACAAACCTATATATACCCTTTTTCATTGTGTGAAGGGTATAAAAAGTGCTTTAGTTTTTTGCTGCTCTTCATTTCTTTTAAAAACTAACAAGCAACAAAGCTTTCAAGAAGTTGGTACACATGTTTAAGCTGTTTTACTACAAAACTATGTGTGTATAAGTAAATTTGTATTTTTTTATATAAATATAATATTAGAGTATATAAAATTATAATGATTTCTATAGAGACTTTAAACTTTTGCTCATTTTTTAGTTTTACTACTTTCTTTTATACGCACTTACTTTTCTGCTTAATATTGTTGCTTCCTAGAATATTCATACTTGAACGTTGCTAACTCAACTTAAGTATACCAGAATGCACAACGTGCCAAGTTTAACATTTTACAGTTTTTTCTTGCCACCAAGAAAACGAGAATCCTAGCTTAAGTTAATGGTAGTAGTCAGCAGTAATAAAAAGCATATTTTTCTTGTTTGGTTGACTGGAGAAAGCAAGAAACGTTTTTAATTTTTTCTTAAATTTTATTTAAAAAAAATATATATAAGATCTTGTGCTCATATGCTTCTTTTGCATATGAGTTGCAAGTTGAAGTACTGTAAATAGGTCTTATGGGGTGTGGAAGGAAATAAGGAAAGAAAAAGTTGCATTTTATTACATTTAATACCCGACATGTGTACGCTTTTTATATGTTTAATTCTATTTGCTTTTCATTTTCTACTACATATTCAGTATTATCTCCATACGATGTTTGACTTATAGTTAAACAGAGTTAAGCCAATCAAACAATTTAATAGACACTACTGTAATCAGGTGAATATGATGGTCTTATATCTTCTCTTTAAGTTTGTATTTTATGCCGCTGATTCAAGAGAAACTACTTGCACCAAAAATCGAAATCGGGTTCATCTTACTGCTTGTTGTAGTGGGTCATTTCAAATTTTAATCTTCTGGTCTAGTTTAGATGGAAGAGTTAGTACTTGGATATCCTTCAAATGACTATTAAGATTGACCCGCTAATTTCCCAGAAAATATTTTGATTGTTTGGAATTTAATTTCTTTAGTGACAGATTTAGTATCAGAATTAGAATCGAAATGGCTTAAATTATCTCTGGTTGATCAGCATAACATTTATCCTGAACGGCTGCAATTGACAACAGAATTTTGTTTATTAGGCTTTCAGAAACACCTATTTAGTTTTTAGACACCGTTGTTTTTAAGGTTAAGGAAGGAAATTCATTACTGCGTCCTCATTTGATCAGTATCAAATATGGTATATCAGGCACTGATATCTCACTACTTAGAGACGGATCCTTAGCTTTTATAAGTTTGATTGCAGGACATCCTATATGAGTCTGTAATTAGACAGGCGAACATTTGCCAGGAAAGCATTCAGTTTGGAAGCATATTTTGGGTAAGAAAGAGAACATAGTTTTTGAGTTCGGTAGTTAGCAGCACGTTTTGTTGCTAAACAATCACACAAATTTAAATTATGCACAAAAGCAAATAATAAAAATTATAAATGAATGTAGCCGACAACATGTTCATACGTTTGATTGCGAATGAAAGAGCAAAAGCAAGTGTTTACTCGTTTAAACTCGAACTGATTTACAAATCACATGCCAAGTTCAGACTTATATTCGTCACAGATGTTCTGCTATCTGTCCAATTCTCTGTTTGTTGTTGTATGTAGCACAAGGCCGGTGAATCTTACTACTGCGTTTCAGCGTTCTTCATCCTAATCATTTTGTGCACAAGATTCATAAATGTAATTAAGCTGCTTTGTCTCTCTCGTTCGTCTCGGCTGCTACATAAGCAGTAGCAAAAGCAAGAATAATCTGTGCTGTGTAATGTCGCTCATATAGGAATTATCTGATTCTGTAAAGGTAATTTCTAAAGAATCCTTATTTTGATAGTATCTAAAATAGATTAAAAATTTCTTCTTAATTTTTCTTCCCCAATGGTCGTGAATCTGCCGTCAATTTTCTTGTTTCATTCAACCTCTCGCCATTTAACACCCAGTTTACATGATGAATTTTATGACGTCCAATTTCGGACGTAAGTTTTTTTTTGGTAGCAAGCAGTGTAGTGAAGAAAGGGATGTTTTTTTGACACTTCGCTTTAAACTTGTTTCTGTTCTTTCTGTGACGTTTTATTTTTATATTCTCATCAACTAGATTGTGAAAATGAAAAAAATTAGACGTCCAAAAAAAACCATCGTATGAATTTGAGTAGTTTTTGGTAGCAACTTCAAAAGGGAATTCAGAAAATTGGACGTCATAAATTCATCATGTAAATTGAGTGTAATTGTTTCACGCCAAACTTCTGCAAGAAATGACAAGTATTTATGCGCGTTCACTTTTTTGGCAAATGATTTTATGCTCTTCTATGTTTTAATATAAAATAATATCCTTCCGTGTATCCTAAATGCTAACAAGGTTGGGTTATATTGAAAAATAGGGCCATTAAAAGCGCAAACCTGTGACAGGTACATACATAAGCCCAGTTGGCATATTATGCGCTGTAAATAAAAAATTTTAAAATTCCTCTAGGGAACCAAAATCCCGAAATCAAACTTCGACTACCTCAACAACCCAGTGCCTTCAATATAACTCCTTAGAGATATGCAATTTGAATTTCTTAAGGATTTTCAATTTGATTTCCTAACAAATTTCAAGTTCGTCATAGTGAACATGTTCAAGTAATAGTGCCTAATACGATCAAATGCAGGACATCCACAAAGGTAGTTTTCCACAGTCTCTTCATTTTCTTCGCAAGCTTTACATATCGCTTCATCATATAGTCTTATGCAAGCAAGATGAGTACTAATTTTCCTGTGACCTGTTTTCAACCTTGTTCTTAAGTTTGAAATTTCAATGTTTCATGTAAAACCCTACCTTCTCTGTGCCGATGAGTGTTTTCGCTTATAGTTCACATCCGTATAAGAAAAAGCAGTTACAAGCTTTCTTTAAAAGCTCTAGTTTACCTAAGAGGAATCCTACGATGCTCACCACTAGTCACTTAACAGTGCAATTATCGCTGCATATGATCACGTGTTGTATCTTGTAAGAATATGTTAGTTTCAGGTCAAGCTGTTGTAGCCCATTGGCGTTAAGTGCTTGTTGTCATCCAGCCATGTCTTTGCTCTTACTGGTGTTTGCAGAAATATTATTTAAAGTGTATTATTAGTTATTTATATGTTTTTGGAATCCATCGTGGCATGGAATTTATTATTCGGGTGCTCAAATGGAGCCTTGTTCTAGTGCGAACGTAACCTGAATTTCTTTCTGACATTCATTAGAGTCATTAGCACTCTGGCATTAGTTGGATCAGGTAGATCATCCTCATGTATACAGGTATATCGAAAAAGATTCCAATTGCTTTGATGACAAGTTATGTAGTCTTGTTGATACCAAATATTATCATTAAATTATCATAAATTATCGTAAAAAACAATTTTTTGAGTGAGACATGATAACGCTCGCCACTGACAATTAATGTGGCTTCTAGATAATTTTAAAGCAGCCTACCGATGTCACCAACCATTTACTTTTTGTGGCTGCTGGGTTTTATGAGCCCCAAGACCGATAATTTTTTTAATTAGCATGTCGTCTAATAGGAAATTAAGCTTCATCTGAAAGGATAATTTCTTGGTTAAAATGCTCACCTGCGTATAGGATCTATTGAGTTACTAGATTGACATATTTACGCCTTCATACTCAGGTCTATGAAAAAGTTCTGCTCAGAGAATTGCTGCAAGTTTTTAATTTCTAAGATGAGTTCATGTTGATGTTCTGTCATCTTTAAAGTTGAAGCTGATGAAAGAAGTAGCATTTATAAGGCAAAATATTTGTGTACATCTTCTGGAATATCAAGACATATTAGGGAATTTAACCCATTCGCGAACAAGACGACATATGCCGTCAAAAATATAGAAAAATACTGGGACAGAGCGGCATGTACCGTCAGTAGTTTTTCATATTATTGTGACAAGTCGGTGTCTACCGCAGTAAAGATAATGTTAAGTTATAGTTTGTTCTTAAAAATGTCCCATTACATTTAGATATATAGTTCTAGAAATGTTTAAAGAAAATCTGCAGATGACCTATTAACGAAGTAGAAGCAGAAGATATCCTTTATTACATATTTGTCTATTTTGTTCTTCGATTTAAATAGGAAAGGAACTTTTGCTTTTAATTACATAAAAAATGTTTCCTGGGTATCTTACAGAACTACTCTTTTTTATTTTCGCCAATGAGAAAGTTTATATAAGTTGCTATAATAGCTTCAGTTTCCATTTCTTTATTGCTTAAACTTTTCCACATGAGTGGAAAAAAACATAATTCTTATTGATTTTTTTCTTCTTCTCATGTGTTAATGTGTGTATTGCTCCCGAATGACTCTTCTTCCTGGTAATACACTAGAAATTATAAATTGTATTTTACTTCCTTTCCTCTGCGAACATTAAGAGCTAAAGCAAATTAAACAAGAAATGTTAGATTAACAATATTTATCCTGAAAATAGGCTTTAGAATTTACACATATCAGTAGCCATAAGATAGGCAGAGAACAAATTGAAAGCTGAACATGAAACAAAACAAAAACAATTGATGCAAGATATTTAACTGATTTAAGCAGTAAGTGCGTAATAGCATAAAATGGTTATAAACAACTTAAGGAGCAAATAAATTTTAAACAACATGTTTAAACACTGAAATAAAAAGCAAAAAATAAAAAAAAAATACTAAAATATTTATATAGAAAGTTTTTGGATTTGCTAATACTTCTTATTTAGTTTAAACTGTGTTTTGTTTAATAACCTAAATTATTAAGAGATTAAAAGAACTTTAAAGTCCCCTATTTTGAATCGTAAGTAAAGATGTACTTTTTGCATTGTTAATGAGAATAAAGCTTGAGAAAGCTGGCAAAAAATCCAACACTTGTTTAAACACCCTAATATGCACTCTGTTTTGTTTTTGTTTGTTTTTAAATTTAAACTAAGCAACTATACAAAGGGTTAATGTTCATTTAACAGCAACGGCATAGATGCACGAACATGTAGTCTTTAGCCATCTTTTATTATATTTCTTGAATTTTCCTTATAAAAAAAACAACACATTGCAAATAAGCACACACAAAACAAATGACAAGTGCGAAATTTTGTTCTTTTTCGTACTTGAGGTGTTAAGTAAGGAAAATCCTTTTACACTCTAAGTATTTTAAATAGCGTTAATATGTAAGACAAGCAGCCGTAAAGTAGGCAGCATTAAGTTTTATATTTATATTTTTACAAACAAAAGGCTTTCTCCCTTTTCGTTTTTTTGTTGTTGTTATTAAGCAGGCAAAAGTTCAACAAACGTTAAAGAAATAAATAAAAGGAAAGATTTAAAATAATAAAGAAGAAATTAAAATAAATAAAAATATATTAAATAAAATGTGTTCAAAGAATTTTTAGGGCAAAAAAAAATTGCAAAAATGATGAAATACATATCTGTGGACTTTTGAGAGAATAACATAAGTCGAGATATGGAAATTTTTAGCTTTGTTAATTATAAAAGTAAAATCAAGTTTTTTCTATTTAAAGGAAATATCAAGTATTAAAAAGTTGTTTTTGTGATTTCTGAACAATTTGAAAGTTTAAGCATTTAAATATGCTTCTAAAACATTGTTTTCTTATTTCTTAAATATTAATTTTTAAAATATATATTTTTTTTTGAGGAAAATCGTTAGGCTGTTTTAAAAATGTACCCCTTTAACATTCAAACGACTTACCTGGTTAGGCACTAAAGAATTATGATTTTTTTTCAATATGTCACGAATCATAATTTATTTGTATTTAAATAACTTATGTTCTATATCTTTTCTAAATAATATTCTTTTTTTTTTAAATAACAATTTCCTGTACGCCTTCTAGAATTATCTCTTTTATGCTGCACGAACTGCATGGCTTTCTCATACTTCTGCATGGCCTAGAATACTTCTTATTCCATCGAGCGACAAAAAATGCTTTAGAACTTGGGGAGTTTGTGAGCGGAGCTTAACTTGCTTCATATTTAATTGTTCATTCATCTGTTGGAGGAATATTCTTCTACAATAATACTCTTTACGACTTGTATTCAATATATATAATACAAGCTGCATTTTCTGCCACATGAAAAATGTTATAAAAAATACTTAAGGCCATATATAAGTTCTACTTTTTGTTATGTATTCTCCTTTATTTTTGTCCATATTATTTACTCAATGTTTATTTTAATTGCAATATAATATCATTACTGGCTCACTCTTCAATATCGTTGCTGTTGTAAGATAAGCACAACAGAACTGTTTTTTTTTCGATATATGAGCACATACTAGTATTATTGCTATATACAGGGTGTCCGCCGGGAAGGTATATTACCCGCACTAATAATGAAACCACATGCTAATCAAGCCCAAAACATACAGTTGTGGCGTTAAAAAATTTTCAATCATATCACGATATCGCTCCTCATTGACAGTTACCGTTACGCCGTTTTCAGTTTCAAAGAAGTAAGGTTCGATGATGTCACTTTTAATGGATGCAGAGGTGACTGACGAATAATTTGAGGGTTTTTCATTGCCCAAAAACCTACTATTCTGTTTACTCACATATCCTTTCAAATGAAAATGTGCCTTCTCTCTCTTATGATTTTTTCATGGGCGACCTGTACCATCCTCTTGGCATATGCTTAAATCTTACATGAAAACAAATGCAAATCTTTGTGCAAAATTGTGGCCAAAGTTGTTCTTAGAAGACCAAGCTCCTAAGCACGGCATCGAATTGAGATTGATGGATTGTTTATTGAACAGCACTAATATAATCAGCCGATCTTGCAGTACGCTGAGGTCCATAATGGGGTCTATCAGCTACAGTCCCTCTTTCTTCGAAATCATTCACTACACGATAAATAGTGCGTCTTGTTGGCACGTTGTTTCTCTCAAAAAGTTCACGTTACTTTATCATCGTTTTGATAAAATGTTTTAACGATTAAAACACGTTTACGTTTACCGAATATTTTTCCATAATTAATTTGCCACGTTTCTACTTCACGACTGGCGGCAAAACAAAGTAGTAAACCTTCTCGGCGGACACCATGTATACAAATTAATTACGCAACTACTTTTTCTAGGTTGGAGAACTCAGCTGGAATAATTGTTCGTGTTTTCCATAAAATTTACTTATTCGAAAAATAAACTTTTTCTATTATAATTTTAATATGACTTGTGGCATATGACCGCTACACATGGGTGGTTTTAATTAATATTGAGGTCCAATTAACTATGATTGTTTCCAACATTTGTGGTCGAATATCGACAATAACACGGCAAATGTTGTCCTCCAATCGTTTCGGGCTAGGCTAGCGATTTCACATGTCCTCACAGAAAATAGTCTAGCAGTGTTAAATCGCACGATCTAGAAGGCCAATTCATGGGTCCGAAATGAGAAACTATACGGCTACTTCAATAAATTAATTGTGGCTTAAGCTGTGTAAAGTGTTGCGCCGTCTTGCTGAAACCATATCTCTTGTACAACATTGTTGTTCAATTTTGAACAAAAAGTCAGTGATCATGACTGTCAAAACTGTAACGTTTTGAACAGCATGGTTTTTAAAGAAGAACTGACCAATTATTCCAACAGCCCATATGATGTAACGCTGTCTTAACCATACACTTGAGGATTATCATCTCTTAAAATACGGCAGTTATGTTTGTCATAATATCGACGACGTTTATTGCTTTGTAATGTGTTTCATCTAACCAAAACTGGTGACAATAACACGAAAGAAATGATATGTCAAAAGAAATACTTTACCAAAAATCAATGTTTACATGGATATGATGGTTGTATGTTTGTTAAAAAATATTTTGTTGTAGACAGACATTAAGGTTCAAATGCGCTAACTTCATTCATATTCTGATGATTCCCTGGATGAAGGGAATCGAGTTTATGATTGTTTCATAAAGGGGCTTTCGTGTTTCGTGTTCGATAAAGGGGCTTTATAAGAGCCTTATATATACACAATTTTAACTTTTTTTTCTCAGTATTAAGGTACAACCTCCTTCAACATAACAATTAACTATGGTCCTTTGAGCTTCTTTATATACAAACTTTTCTCGTCCTTTTCCAATACAAATTCTTATTAAAATGCTTACAATATTCAGATGCATGACAGCTTTTTGTTTGATGTATAAGCAAATCACTTACCACATTGCCACTAGCAATGTGCTCTCTGAATTCCCACGATGCCTTGTGATGCTTAAGAAAATTAAATGGTGGTGGTGTAGCATCTGCAAATTCCTTAATTTGAAACTTTATTTGTCAGACGAGTATTCTTTTCTTTATCAAGGACTTAATAAATCAAGATTCGACAAAATTATTAAACTTTTTTAAAGCCTTAAACATTTTTAGGAGGCGCCTAATAAGTCTAAAATTTTTTGCACAACTAATAAGTATGCCTTCGTTTCTTTAGTTTTGAATTTAACACAAATTAGGTCATACTCAAACAAGTACTTACTCATTTAACATTAAAAGCATTAGAAAGAAAAACCAGTAACAAAAAACCAGCCTTGAACTCTTTTACTGGCTTTGTAGCCCTTTGAGAGCATAACATTTTATATAAACATTTTATGTTTTGAAACAAAAAGGACTAGAATTAAAAAAAATATTATTAATAATAATTTATTCTTTAATAATTTTTTTTTTTTTTGCATAAAATATAACAGCTAACCCAACAAATAAGTTCAATAGCAAAACGCACTCAAATACTAGTACAACCTCCTCTTAGTCTCTTCTCGTTCTCTTGGCGTCGAACATATACACACTAACAAAAAAATAGTATTATAAACATCTTTTGTCAACTTTTATGCAAATATCCAAGCACTCACACAGATATTGCGATTTTTTTTTAAATTTTTTTTACATTTATTCATTCAAAAGCTGCTTTAAATTATGCAACGTTTTACATACCAACCAGTCATGACATTAAAACATAAAAAATAAAAGAAAATCGTGGAGAGGGAAAAAGCAGTTAGATAAAACGTGTTTTAAGCTTTTTAAAAATTCTTTTGACCAAAAAAGTAAAAAAATGTTTAATGATATAAAAGAATTTTTCAGTTTGTTTGATTTTTGTTGTAGTTGCTGCCGCAGAGCATTATTTAAAGGAGTAAAGCTTAAAGATTAACCTACAGCATACATGCATATAAATATAAATGTATGTGTGTGTGTGTACATCTGAGAATAGAAAAAAAATATTATGGCATGTGTTTGGGCGATAAGGGATTTGTTTTGAAGAGTTTTTTTTTAGCAAGTGATTTGACAAAGGAAAAATTAGGCCAATAAAGTACGTAAATACTGAATTTAAAAGAAACTTTGTATACCATATTCGTGCAGAGACGACTCAACTTAAAATACTGTGATTTTATGCAACATACACATAATGAGATGAACGATGTTGTTACATTAATGCTATCATCCTAAGAAATTTATGCTGGAAGATAGCAGGCCTTGCTGTTATTCCTTTAGAAATCTGAAAGCCGAAATACTCCTAACAACTCGTGTAGAAAAATTGATAAATATTTTTATGGTTAAACGAAAAACTTACAGATAATGGTAATAAGGATCTTACAATGAAAATTTATGAAAAGGGACCAAGTAGAGAGGCATTAAGCTTCTTAATGAGGAAGTCTTAAAACATTTAAATCATACTGAAATGCATTTAAAACGAACATTAAATCAGTGCTTTTATATGGTGGTGAAAGGTTTAATATCTTCAAACCTTATAAGAGTTTTTAAATCGGCGCCTGCAGCTTATATTACGGATACTTGTGCCAGCTATTATTTCCAATAAAGACCTATGGAATGAAGCTCGTCAAATGCCGCTAGAACCAGACATTAGACAGTTGAAAGTCAAATGGCTGGGCCACATGTTGATAAAGTTAACCAACATCCTTACACGACAGTCAATCGAATGCTATCCCCAAGATAAGCGAAGTCATGGTATGTCTGCTCATATCTTGACACGCCAAACTGAAGTCGATATATGACAAGTTGATATATCCTGCAGGAAGATGATGCTTAAATTGAAAGAGCTCTGCAACATGTTGAGAAAGTGAGACAACATTCTTACACGGCAGTCAATCGAATACTATCCCCAAGGCTACTAAAGACGTGGTATGTCTGTTCAGACTTTGAGGCGTCGATATTTGACAATCTGATATATCCTGAAGGGAGATGATGCTGTTAAAAAGTGACAGAAATAGATATGTTTCACTGAAATTTAAAGGAATAAATATGTCTATAAAGGGTGTTTTTTAAACCTATAGATCTTTCGATAGAGATTAAGTGTTTTTCAATATACTTTGGCAAATCATTGTTTAAAGGTTGTAGTATTCACATATCGTGGAAATTTAGTTCCAAACTTTGCGCTTTGCTCGCCAAAAATATTGATTGCTTTGTCAAGTTAACAGTGCGCATAGTCGTCCTATAGAGCAGATATTTCATAATACTAAGTATGGAGTCATGACCACATTTATCCTTTTGGATAATGTTTATACGAACTGTATCCATCTCATGCGAGCAGAAGGAAGCTATCCGCGCTGTAGGCCCGAGGGTGATAGAGGACTCCTACTTAAAGATCCGATGCTTTTCTCACCAAATTGGCCTCGCTTTTCATAATTTTGTTTATTCCAAATGGCATTAAAAATCAGGAGAAAAAAAACTTCCACCAATACGGCATAATTAGACATACAGCGCTTGAAAGCATCACTTTGTTGAGCCAAACCTTTGGTAACCGGACCATCTTAAGAAATGGACCTGTAAATTTGCGATCTCGTTAGTGTGATCTAACATCTTTGAAATACTTTTCAAGGGTCTCTTGTTTTTGCTGATGAACCAGAAACGAATCACATTTTAAATCTTACATTTCACATACTACTAACGAAGTTAGGCTGGGTATGAAGTTGGTGCAACATTGAACCTCGAGAATTGAATTCATAAGGCACCGTCGCAGAGGTCATATGCAAGAAATTATTTTTAAATATTAAATGCCATGAAATTTGTGAGCTAATAAAACGAATATTTTGGACAATCACTAAATTTGTTGTATTTAATTTTTGAAAAAAGTTTTATACTGAATATTTGTACTTAAGAATACAATTTGATTCTGCATTTCAATCGCTTGCTGATATATATTTAATACTAATTAATAATTCTGGTGTTGGATTAATTATTTTATTAAATTTTTAATTTAAAAATTCTAGTAGTTATGACAACTTTAAGTTGAGAATCTCTTTCAACTAGATTTAAATTAACAAAATTATCAAATTATATTTTAAAAACCCACATGCCTACTTTACATTTCATATGGATTACCATAATCTGCAAATATGACTATTTCAAAATTCCCTTTGATAAATGAATATTAATCATAAACAACAACAACAACAACAAAAAACAAAAAATTATAACTAATAATAAAACAGATCATGGTTTGCCATAATCATTTTAAACTTAAAACGCAAATATGTTTAAACATCAACAAGCAGTCATATATTTATTGCCTAATTTTAGGCTGTCAGTGGCATATTTTACACTTTTACTCATACACTAAGAGTCTCCTAAGCATCAACTGATGATATTTAAAGACTTAAATTATGCGTTAAATGTTCACTCAAAATACATGTGTATGTACTTGAAGATGTTCATAAGGGATATGTGCAGGATGTTCATAAGGGATGTGTGCAGGATTGTGTAAGTATGTATGTGTATAAATTTACTTTCTCTCAAACTAAAAGAAAAACATGAAAATGGCTTGTATTATAGTACTGACAAAGTATTATGCAATTATGTACTGATTATAGAATTATTTTCTTTCTTTCTTGGGTACTAAATACATCGATATTGTATTTTAAATTAAATAAAGCGGAAATCTGAAGGTTAAAATAACAATCCTCTTAAGAATGCGAGCCTAAAAAATTATACAAGCCACCATAAAAACAGCTTTCCATAGAAGCAAGTGCTTATTTATTAACTTATTATTACATTTGTATATGGAAATAAATCCTTAAAGATAATTAAAAATTAATACGTACATGAATAGTTACATAAAGTTTTAAGAAGAAGAAACTATCCATAGTCTGGTAGCGAAATGTTGGTGGTTAATAAAAATTTTTTCACAAAAAACAAAAGTGCTCTCAATCTCAACAAAAGGATTAAATTATTAGTTTTAATTAAACGTTTAATACAATTTAATATACAAACAATTTATATTTACAAAAATTATGAATTTAGAGAGACTACTACTCGGTTCTTTACTGCATCAGATGTTAAAGAAAAATCTATAAACTTATAATATTTATTGAAGTTATTACACATTCTTACTAAGGGGTCCATCATAGAATAATAAACTTTGGAAAATATAACCACTAGTAGGACAAAACTACGTGGTGGGCATTGTGGCAAATTAAACGAAATGTTGTTGATTAAGAAATTAGATCTTATATCGCAAGTAATTATGTTTAAAACAAATGATATGCTGATTGTAGTTCTACGGCTTTTCAGAGTTGTCAGCTTAATAAAAGAGAGTATATTTCAATACAAAGGTAAATTCATTGGGCTTCAAATTAATCCAGGAAGACAAAATAGTAGAAATTGCTTTTGAATGGATTCAATAGCTGCAGAATATATTGTATATAGGGTACCCTATTGTAAATCCATACTCTCAAAATAGGTCTTACAAGCGCACAGCACACATACAGTGACATAAGGATCATTAAACTCCTTACCCTGCGTTTTATAAGACTAAATACAAATTTAGTTGTGAGTCAAGTAAAATTCCAAGATCAATGAAGATTGATGTTTAAGGACCCCTTTAATTAAAGTTTTATATTCATATTTTTATACCCGCCACCAGAAAATGGAGGGTATATTCATTTTGTCATTCTGTTTGTAACACATCGAAATATCCATTTGAGACCCCATAAAATATATATTTTCTGAGTCGAGGTTTAATTTTATGGCGACCTGGCTATGTCCGTCCGTCTGGCCGTCTGTCTGGCTGTCCGCCTGTTGAAAGCACGATAGAGGTCGGACCGAAAAAGCTAGGGGGCTCCAATTATGGCAGAATATTTTTCATACAGAAAGTTTGTTTGGCAAATGGGCTAAATCGGAATATTAGCTCGTAATACAAGAGAAGATCAAAAACAGCGTGTCCTTTCAACATCGAACAAAATGGAATTGTGTCCAAACGCATTAACGCAGAGTCATGAAACTTTGAATATATATTTCCTGAAAAAAAAAAAAAAACAATATTTCTCTTTGAAAATTGCTTAAATTTATGCATTAGGAAAGGAGTTATAGATCAAACTGTACGAAAATTTATACCGAATAGTGTATTTTTCGGTATATTTAAAATTTAAAACCTAATAAAACTGACCCAAAGATGTACGATTCTGAATTTTTGCAAACGTTGCTTTTGGTCAAAGGATTTGATCTAGTGGAAAATAAATGTGACCTCCCAAATAACGTTTTATCCCAAATTCATATAATTTCTCTATGTATAAGGATTTTGGAAAAGTAATATAATATTGAAATATTGAAATATCTAAGTTGTATTAATTACCAGAAACTATATTGACACGCCTTCACTATCGCCCACTTTTAACGTTATCTGCTGTTAATGAAATTTAAAAGCTCATAAAACTGACAAAATTAGAGGTATGATGATGAAATTTTCTAAATATATCCTACTACTCAATGTCACTGTTATACCAGAAAATTTAGGTGACACGCCCACTTTAACGCCTACCTTCCATATAACTGTTTATCTTAAGTTCATATAATTTCTGTATAGACAAAGTTTTTGGAAGAATAAATGACTATATTAAAATATCTCAGTTTTATTTATTAGCAGAATCTATATTGACATGCCTACTTTACCGCTCACCTTCATTTAAAGACTAAATTTACGAAAACATTTTACTAGCATATGGAAGTTATACAAAGAAAGTGATACATATTTTAGTATAAAGATGTTATTCCATAGCGATTACAGTTAATAACAAAATAAAAAAATTTGTGCTTTAAAAGTACACAAAATTGGTGGTGGGTATAAAAGATTCGGCACTTACTTTTTTAACGAAAAGTTAGACTGTTTTTGTAGCTCTTGTAAACTATTTTTAGTTTTATCTGCATTGTAAAAGTTACTATGCTTTGTGTTTTAATTTGAAAAATCCCTTAAAGTATTGATTATTATCGAGTACCCAAATGAAAAGTACGGATTCGTATTGAGTAATGAAATGTTGTAGAACCTAACAACTCTAATTTATATATTTTTTAAAAATATTTAAATATTGAAATTCCTTTTTTATACTACATATTCACATACATTTATTCAGCTAAAAATGAGTTCAATAAACAGCAACTACGGCAATAAGAAATCTACCTTTAACTTATTCGCATACACATGGCATGCTAAGGAAATACGGGAACCAGAGTTAAAATATAATCTATCTATATATATAAAAGTGAAACTCTGTGTGTGTGTGTGTGTGTGTGTGTGTGTGTGTGTGTGTGTTAGCTATAGACTCTGAAACTGCAAAACCGATCGGGCTCAAACTTTGGTAAGTTGTTGTACACGTACCGGGGAGTGTTTATGGATGAAAAAAAGTGGGAGGGGCCACGCCCATAAAAAATTAGTTATCAGTTTTAGCTACTTGCACTTGACCGATTTTTCTGAATTTTTGCACACATATCGAGCTGTCATGACTAAATAATTTCGTGATAAGAAAAGTGGGCGGGGCCACGCCCCTAAAAAAGTTTTAATTTTGAGGTACTTGCACTGGACCGATTTTTCTGAAACTTTGCACACATATTAAGCTGTCGTGACTTTATAATTTAGTGATTAAAAAAGTTGGCGGGGCCACGCCCATAAAAAAGGCTACAATTTTGAGGTACTTGCACCAGACCGATTTTTCTGAAGCTTTGCACACATATTGAGCTGTCATGACTAAATAATTTCGTGATTAGAAAAGTGGGCAGTGCCACGCCTATAAAAAAAGGTATAATTTTGAGGTACTTGCACTTGACCGATTATTCTGAAACTTTGCACACATATTGAGCTGTTATAACTTTACAATTGCGTGATTAGAAAAGTGGGCAGGGCCACGCCCATAAAAAGCAATTTTAATTTTGAGGTACTTGCACTGGTCCGATTCTTCTGAAACTTTGCACACATATTGAGCTGTTATGACTTTACAATTTAGTGACTAGAAAAGTGGGCAATGCCACGCCCATAAAAAATTATAATTTTTAGGTTTTTGCACTTGATATTCAATTAAAATTCAGAATGCATTTCGATTCATTAAGGGGCGTAGCAACGCGCGCCGGCTTTGGCTAGTATATATAAAAGTGAAACTCTGTGTGTGTGTGTGTTAGATATAGACTCCGAAACTGTAAAACCGATCGGACTCAAACTTTGGCAAGTTGTTGGACACATACCAGGGAGTGTTTATGGGTGAAAAAAGTGGGCGAAGCCACGCCCATAAAAATTAGTTATCAGTTTTAGCTACTTGCACTTGACCGATTTTTCTGAAACTTTGCACACATATCGAGCTGTGATGACTAAATAATTTCGTGATAAGAAAAGTGGGCGGGGCCACGCCCCTAAAAAAGCTTTAATTTTGAGGTACTTGCACTGGACCGATTTTTCTGAAACTTTGCACACATACTAAGCTGTCATAACCATATAATTTCGTGATTTAAAGTGGGCAGGGCCACGCCCATAAAAAAAGGTTATAATTTTGAGGTACTTGCACCAGACCGATTTTTCTGAAACTTTGCACACATATTGAGCTGTCATGACTAAATAATTTTGTGATCAGAAAAGTGGGCAGGGCCACGCCCATAAAAGGAATTATAATTTTTAGGAACTTGCACTGGTCCGATATTTCTGAAACTTTGCACACATATTGAGCTGTTATGACTTTACAATTTCGTGATTAGAAAAGTTGGCAATGCCACGCCCATAAAAAAAATTATAATTTTTAGGCTTTTGCACTTGATATTCAATTAAAATTTAGAATGCATTTCGATTCATTAAGGGGCGTAGCAACGCGCGCCGGGTTTGGCTAGTTTCTTATAAAATGCAAGCGAAGAAAAACTCGTACGTGTGTGTATGTATATAAAGAAAATACCATAAGACTCATACACATAAAAATCAATTTATACATACATACATGTAATTAACATAAAAACAACTAGAAAGTGATAGAGAAGAAATGATATAAAGAATTGAAATGAAAATAAATATAACAATACGTACGTAAATAGAAAACTACAAACAACAACCAGCTTATAAAATGTTTAAACATAATATCGTAAAAAATAAGTGTTAGGGCCTTTGTACTTGCGATTATAGATATGTAATGTCATGTAAACATGTTATGGACTTGGCTTTGATAAAAGGGTCTTGATTTTTCAGAACTCCTGAACATACATTGTTGTTAGTAAGCCACTCAAATAAAGTTGAGGTTCATAATCAGATTTTCAATTAAGCTGACTTTATTTCTGGACAACTGTTGAAATTTAATTGCAAAATTTAGACGATGCCGGAGACCTGCGGATTTTAAATCTTCCAACAATTAGAACTAATATGGGAATAACAGCAAATCTTTTTTTCTAATGCACCGCAGAGACGTACGAGCGCTTCGTTGCTGGGCACAATATCTTCCGGTAAATGTTTCTTTTATTTCATTCACAATTCGCTCTACTTTTTCTATATTAAAAGATCGAGACAAGCTTCTTACGGTGTCATGCTGGTGATGACGTCGAACTTAGCAACAAATCTATGCTTCAGAGTGTAAAATTTTGTTGATATGATTCGTTTTTTTTTTCAGTTGTAAATCTCTCCATTATATATTCTTCAGTTGTTGTTAATATAATCTGAAAAAAATAATAATTAATAAAATAATGTAATTGATAAAGTATATAAATTTTAAAAACCCCATGGTGACTTTTGGCTCTCCCTGTATTTTATACATACAAGGTTATACAACTGATAAATATTAAAATT